>JARQZK010000745.1:565000-672500 GCA_030704885.1 Cynegetis impunctata
AAATCAGGTTTTTCGTTGACATAATTCATCAATATTTCTTATTGATTTAAACTAACGTAGAATCCACATTGCGTTCTATTTCTAATTTCAAAATCACAAGCAGCACTTCGTTAAGCCATCGAAATAGAAAAACACAGTAATAACTGCAACAAAATAAATAAAACAATAAATATGGATGAATTTATGATAATAAACACGGTTGTAGAAGATAAGAGAGACTTTATTATTTCTCTATTGATTGACAACTGTCATTCCTAGTCACTAGATAATACTAAATAATATAACATCTCCTCCCAAGCTCATGTACTATCTTCTTCTCTCCCATCATCGGTCATTTTCTCTTTGATAGCACGAAGAAACTTTCTATTTCTTAGGATAACGCGACCACTTGGTTTCATTATGGTGTAATTACGATTCTTGCCAACTTCAATAATTTTGCCAATTGTATCCTATAATTTTGTCAATGGATCCTGTATTCGAACCATTTGACCAATGGAAAGAGGTTGAACATTCCTGGTACCTCGGTTGTACAAATTCATTTTATAATTTGTATTCCTAGATGCCTTTTCACCATAACAATTTCTCCACAGCTTGGAACTTTAGGTAATTTTCAAATTTTGTTCTCCAATCTCTAAATTGTGCATATGTCAGAGAATCAACTAGTTTTTCAGGTCCTGGTACTGCAGAAGAGAGACATAACCTTGTACGAGTAGGTTCTTGACTCTAATCGATATTTTTGTCCATAAAAGTTACTACTTCACGTGACTCAATAGTTTGATCAACTTTCCTATTAGAAACACCATTTGACGTTCCTCCAATGTCAATTTTTTCCATAAATGCAGTTGATCTATCTAATTTTTATTGAAAATGTTTGTTCAACTCATAAATATTATCTTCTAGAGATTTAACTGAATCTTGTGTTGCTGCAATTGAATCTTCCACATGCTTCATCTTGTCTTTCGAATTTTCGCAACTCTTTCTCTTGGGCATGTTTGCACTACTTCGTTTACTTATTCAGAACTATAATTAAATTCGTGATACCGACTGCGCCATGTTATGATGATAAATAAGGTTGTAGAAGATAAGAGAGACTTTATTATTTCTCCTATTGATTGACAACTGTCATTCCTAGTCACTAGATAATACTAAATAATATAACAGATAATATTTGGTATCATCAGTAAAACGATCATAGAATTGAGAGAGCAATGCTACTACTGCGAACCAATCACAGACGAGCAATTTAGACTTGCTACATTAAATAAATATACGTAAAAAACACAGAAGTCATATCGAGCTAGTTAACCAGATGGTTAGGCACACTTCAAAGTATGCTGGAGGTTCCGGGTTCAAACCTCGGGACCACCATCAGTTTTTTCAAAGGTATCGTCATAGCGCAGGCAAGTCACTGCTTCTAAGTTAGGAAGGCGGATTATAAACCAGTGATCATCCTTAAAACCCCACCCTACCACCACTCTTTTATAAATGATAGGTTCTCGTCCATCCCTAATGCAATAATAGTATTTTTTCCACGTATTTTGCGATAAGTCTTTCAAATAATTTCATAGATACTTCCTGACAACACATCTACGCAAACATACATACACGGAAGCGAGAGGCCATTATACTTGTATGAAAACAAATGAAAAATTAGGTTATGCGTTCCTGAACTGATCCCAGCCCAGTTGATGGCCTCGGGCGGTTCTCCTTGTTTGTGTAATTTGTATTGTCTCACAGATGGTGGACAATGTAGAAACGAGGTGGACATGATTAATGATATCCTTTTTCCAAAAATTAAACGTAGAAATAATATTGTTCACCTTTGGGACATAGAAATGGGATAATTAATAACAAGGTAGATCAGCATACCATGGGATAATATGAACATTGAGATCGCAAATATGGTACATATACATCGTAACTATTAAACCAACAATTTCCAACAATACGAAGTTCCTCGGAAATAAGAGAGACTGTAGTTTTTCAGAGTGAATACTCTTAACAATTGTGGCTGAAGTCATCAGAGGCGTCGATGAAGTAAGCATTTACCTCATTTAATATTTGTGCCAGGAAGAAACTGATACCCTCAATTCTTCTATGTAAAACTAATTCCTCAACTTTCCTACCATGCGGATCAATTAATAAAAAATTTCTTCCTGAAAAATATTTTTAAATATCGTTTTTCGAAAATAATTATTCTCAAAACTTTATGATATCTATCTACTTTGTTCTAAGTATGGATTCAGTAAAAAGTTTAATACAACTTCAAGTAATTCTCATTGTAGGTATATTTATGTAGGTATATCATATAATGAGTTATGGTTCCTATATGTTCCTTATAATATAATACTGCGACTGTCTTTTTGAAAATAAAACGTACATATTCAAAGAATGGTACATAAGCAGTTGTTCATCATACCTCCAATGTAGTCTAGTTTTCGCAATTTGAATCACATTATGAAATCTAAAAAAACCTCTTCCACTTGAATATCCTTACGAATACAAACTTAAAAATATAATTCGCAAGCAATTGAATATAATTAACTGAGTCTGGTATCTGATAAATGAGGATCATCCTTCATCAAGCTCACTATAGATAAGAACTAAGCAGATGCGTTCATCTGCACGAAGCTTTATCCTCTCATCCGCAGTCTTCTAGAGAATATCCGAAGACGGAGAGTCACAGAGCGGTCATAACCACAGACAGTGAACTGGCGTATTACCATAACGGGTTCCAGACCCGTATATATATCATCTTACTGTCATCTAAAACCTTATGCTAATACTTCAACAACGCTACATTCGATTGCCAATGTAGCTTTGTTTAAACTATCTAAACTGGGTATCGGCCGCAGTCGCCACATTCTTATACGCGCTCGGCTCTCATATAAATAATGACGACACTATCGCAATGATATAATGAAGTGGATGTTGTCAGTTGCGTATGGCCGCAACACGTAACGCGGTCGCCACAGACAGAGAACCACAGAGTCGTTTGTTCTTTTCTAGAGCGTAGGATGGCCATGCCAATAACTGCCACCATTCCAGTAATTGCTACTTTTATGTCCGTTCATCAGGAATGATTAAATTGGCATATTATCTTCTGACATCCTTGTAAAACTCATTTTGAAATTATGTTTGAATTTGAATATATTTTCTCTATGTCTTGAATTATGATTCAACTCGGTGTATGTATGAGAATATTCAGGCGATTTGTCAAAAGTAATAGATAATGTTTGCCGGGTATTATGATGTATGTATCTATTCTTATGACATGTATGACTGGGAATGTATTCCGTTTTTTTATGCTTCCACTTCTGATTCAGATAATATTCAGTCGATTCGTATAAACTAATCAATAATATTAGCCGGATATTGTGTTTTGTGTATCTATTTTTATGACATAGGTATGTGACGGAATGTAATTACTTTTTTTTTGTTGCTTCAGTTTTGATTCAGATAATATTCAGCCGATTGGCGAAAATAATCAATAATAGTCGCCGTATATTATGTTGTATGTATTCCTTCTAAGGATATTTGTTTTTGTTTCTGATTTAGCTAATATTGGAAGTTGCGTGAATTTCTACTTTTGACGCTTAGGGAATGAAAGATAGGCCTAAAATTGACAGCGTTGCTAGGCGTGCGCTTCAGGTGTAATCGTATATTGTTATTTTATTAATGATGGAATTATGAGAGTGAGGTTAGCGATGATGAAGTTAGGTTAGTACCAGTGTTTGCACATTTTAGTAAGATTCTCTATATAAATAGAAGGATACGAGTTTAATATCAGTGTACTATTATAGATTACGTATGATTCGAAATTAATTTTATTTTTCACTTGTATATTATTTGTTGATTTCATCTTAGATGCGGTTGCGGTTGCTATAAATACACTCATTATGACGTAGGGCGTTATGAGCGGGTATTATGGATCATAACGCCCGCTCTTTGTACGAGGACAACTGAAGCAACTTCCATTGATTAAATACTTCATAATCCTTGGATTTCTCCGGCAATTAATTATTCGAAGCTTTGGCTGCATTTTCTATGATATTCTTGGGTAAATTCATTTTCATTTCCATTATTTCTATAAGACTACACATAAAAAGCAGCAATGACATTCACTAAATATGATGACAAAAATATTCACAAACGTCAAAATATCAACAAATGACATGCCTAGTATGAGAAGGAAAATGGAAAGTATAGGAGCAATGAATCGATTTTAAAATCGATTTTTCTTCATAATAAAATAATTTTTTCGTGAAAAATAAAATCTTGTTTGCACCACGTGCAGTACTAGATATTTTTTTTTTTAATTATAATTTGTCTTTTATTCAGTTCTTGATTAATTATATTCAAAAAACGAAATAGTAAAGTAGTTATTTTCAATAATGCAAATAGAACATAAATTCGCAAAATTGATATAATAATTCAGTTCTACCATCATTATTAACACATCGTTACAACATTTTCAAAGCAATTAAAAAGGAAGCGGTGGAAACACTTCAAAATTTTATAAATTTAAATCAAATATCATCATCATAAAAACAAAAATTTCGTTGCTTAAACGAAAAATTCCAAACAGCACTCAATTATCGAATATTTTCGCTGTATATTTATAGACGAATAAGATGCTCTAAAAGCATTTTCCGAGAATAACCTCATCCAACGTGAAAATATTTCAAATATTCAACATCGAGAACTCGTCCCGAATGAACCGTTTCCATGAGATCTTTTCTATTTTTCCATCGGCGTCCTTTTGCGATGGAATTCCATAAACTAGGGGGGCGTCGCCGGTACACCGGAATGCGTATTTCCCCCCATAAATTCAGATCTGCAGGTTTAAATGTCGTCTCCCGCACACGCGGGCCGACATGCGATCTCTTCTCCCTTATTTATTTCCATCCATAAATCCTTGTCGCGCAATTTTGTTCTAGTATAGTTCCGCATGATATATAGCAGATGTAATCCAGCCAAATCACTGCGCCATATTCTAATAGATTTTCCTGAAGTGTGGATGTAGCGGCCAGATGGTTTCAGAACTTTAATAGACCGTTAAGTACTTAGGAACTACTGCAAAAATCTTTCAATAAATAATTCTTTCAGATAAATCGTTCATCGTCTATTAACGAAATGTTTTATTGGACCTATTCATCTGGTAAAATTTATCGGTCAAATTTTACTGGTCAAATTTAACTGGTCAAATTTATCTGGTCAAATTTATCGGTCAAATTCATCCGGTCAAATTTAACTTGTCAAATTTATGGGGTCAAATTTATCTGGTCAAATTTATAGTTCAAATTCATGTGGTCAAATTTAACTTGTCAAATTTATGTGGTCAAATTTATCTGGTAAAATTAATCTGGTCAAATTTAACGGTCAAATTTATCTCGTCTAATTTATCGATCAACTCTATCTGTACGGGTATGTATTGTTTGGAACTATTATTTGGTCAAATCTAATGAATTTATTTTTATCGGGGATTTTTACAGATGTTGAAAGATATGAACGATTCATCTGTAGAATATAAAGAGGTCTGAGATGTATTATTTTTTTAATTAGTTTAATACAAGGGAATAGATACAAAAAGTAATGAGGAAGAATTAACAAAATACGAAACTTTTAATTGTAAGAAATTTATCGGTCAAATTTATTTGGTTAAATTCAACTGTTCAAATTTACCTGGTCAAATTTATCTGGTCAAATTTACCTGGTCAAATTTAACTGGTCAAATTTAACTGTCAAATTTATCGGTTAACTTTATCTGTACGAGTATGTGTTGCTTTGAACTATTATTTCGTAAAATCTAAACAATTTATATGTTATTGGTGATTTTTCCAAATTTTGAGAGATATGAACGATTCATCTGTATAATTTAAATAGGACTGAGATGTGTTCTCTCTTAAGTGGTGTTCGAGACTTTAATACAATGGAATAGAAACAAAAAGTAATGAGAAAGAATTAACAAAATACGAAACTTAGCAATTCTAATAACCAAACTTAAGAATTAACTTAATTTGCAACATGTTATATTGCACTAATTACCAATTACCTACTGTTAATCATAAAATCTCGCTGAATCGGCAGCTAAATATGACGGATCATGAAAATAATTTTTTCCGCAAACGTCAAAAAATGACGACTTTTTTAACCACAGTTCTCAGTTTTGAAGTTTGATTTCACAGACGTCCTTTTGTTTTTACTTTTTTTGTCCGGCCGTGAGCGTACAAAAAAGTACACTTTTTTGTACACTCACGGCAATATCAAGAACGTCTGGCGGCGTACAGTTGGGTTCCGAATTCTACATAATGTAATCAGTAAGAAAAATTTTATATATTTTAATACAGCAAGTCGTTTCTTAATACTCGGGTACTTACCAAAAACGCACAGTCCTATAATTCGTAGATTAGTGACTTTAAATGTTTCTGACCATTTTTTTGTTGAATTGTCAAATTTGTGTTGCGTAGACATCTACAAAACCAGTGAGCAAAGCTATCTAGTTTTACGTTTCTTCACATCTAATCCTTTTTGAAAATATCATCTTAATTATATCGTTTGAACACCGTTTGTGGAAAAAATCGCATGTTTTATTCGGAGAAAAGCACTTTTTGTGGCTCGACTAAAATTGTCGGCTGAAGACAGTCTCACCACAAAAAGTATCACTTTTACTCCTAATAAAACAATATACTATTGATTAACTTAGGTATTCTAAGATTATTTTATTGAATCCTCTCATATATATATATATATATATATATATATATATATATATATATATATATATATATATATATATATATATATATATATATATCAAATATTTTATGGAGCAAATTGTTAAACTCTCAGAATTCTATAGCGTGGCCACACTGAATCACTGGAATTAGTTTTTTTTTGAATCGTCATTGGGAATCTTTTTCCTTTCTTCCAACCAAGATCGTAAATGTATCAGTTAATTCAATATTCCTATTCAGTCGTACCTATAATTTGCTTTCTGTTCTTAGGTCCGGTCTATCAATAATATTTTTTCTCGAAACGATCGCGTTAGAACACGAGTGTAGCATGCTGTTCCACCGGACCGCCGACATGATGAACAGCATCGATTTTTCTCGAAGTACCATTAAATCAAGTTTTTTCATATTGTTTCTCGATCGCATTCCCACAAATCAAGTCTGTCCTGTAGGCCTCAGCTCTAATGGCCTGAAGAACATAATATACGGCGTTGGTAATCCGTCCAGATCGTTTACCTAATGCCCTAATGGGTCCCCCCGAGGGAGAAGGGC
Organism: Cynegetis impunctata; assembly: GCA_030704885.1. Classification (NCBI taxonomy): domain Eukaryota; kingdom Metazoa; phylum Arthropoda; class Insecta; order Coleoptera; family Coccinellidae; genus Cynegetis; species Cynegetis impunctata. Next base: position 572,287 of record JARQZK010000745.1, read on the forward strand.
AGCTGTTATCGAACAATTGTGGGCGGCCCTCCGAGTCCGAGTCCACTACGTCCAGATAGCATCGCATCGACGAAGAAGAAATGGGCGTGTTGGATCCAATTTGAATCGTTAAATTTCTCATTGTCTACCATTAGTTATTGTTGTTCTATGAATTTACATGAATGAGAGTCGTTCTTACGGTGTGAAACTGGGGAGCGCGATAGGCGCAGCAAGAGGCAAGGTGTGATGTATAATTTCCTCGGAATCTGAATATCATCGCCCTTTCTTTTCGGTTCTTCTCAGCCGCGGTCTTGGTTCCGGAGTACTCCTTTCACACGCAAAACCACGACAGACTCACAAACGGTGATTTAAGTATAGCCAATGTTTGAACAAAGCGACGCGAATAAGTGAAACTTTGAACTTGGTATTATATTATTCTTCGTTGACTTCAATATGAATGAAACCTATTTACCTACATTGATTACCTGTTCCAAAAAGAAGAACCAAGTTTTCTAGCTAAAATTGAACAGTTAATCAAAACCTAAAATACTGGCGAAATAAAATAATGAACAGTAAATTTTATATGGCAAGAACAGCTATATATATATATGTATCAGTATATTATGATACAACGAAAATTATGACCTCATTTACTATTTCATTATAATATATCTTTACTCTGTACTGAAAACTAAAAGAATATAATTTGGTCGGCGCCTATATATATATATATATATATATATATATATATATATATATATATATATATATATATATATATATATATATATATATATATATATATATATATATATATATATATATATATATATATATACATATGTATTCAATGGTTAAAATTCTCATGACTGACGTGTAATGCCTGGTCCAGGTGGTTAAATGATGCACATGTTCGTTCTATACTTTGGTCTTTATTTATATTAGACTATGGACTTATCGCTAAACCCTCGGCCAGCGTGACGAGTGTCTCTCAGCCTTACTTTTTACTTTCTTTCTCTCCGATCTTCCATCGGGTCTTATATGCAATGTTTATACAATAACTGCTGATGTGCGACCTTGGCCAGGCACGTTCCGTTTACAACAATATATCTATAACTAAACATTCTTGTTTACTATGTAGTAACGAATCGAGACACTGACCTACTGATCTACTCACCACACCTCTCGGGCTAATTGAAAAGAATTTTATTGAGGTTACTCGAGAAAATTCTGTCTCGTTTAAATGTATGATAATTTAAAATTTTCCTTTCAATTTCCTATGCATGGTTTAATTACCATATCCCTTCCTGGAGGTGTGCTGGAAGTAGTTATAATTACAATGACAATTTTTAAAACAATTCATTTTACGTACAATCTCTATACGCGCTGTCTAACGTCCCTATACTCTCGTGATGATACGCCATATTTTTGATATATTAATAATTATTTCATTTCAGCCATAGTACTCTATATAAATTACCTTTTACTTTAATTTGTGGACTCTTTCATTTATCTCATTTATCAATTAATATAACCCATCTATATGTAACCACAATACCAACAATAACTCAATATATAACTATATATATCCACAATAATAATAACTAAGGTCCCTAAAACTGATTATATTCCCTTGCCTTCCTAATAATTGAGAGCTTTTAATTCCATTCTTCTCTACAGATAGCTTCTAAAATTCTCAACTTTTCGTCTCGCGTAAATGCCGATCGAATATTTAGATTCTGTAGAGTGTTGCAACATTAGTACAACACTATTCCTCCACAAAAATTTATATATACTCATCTATATATTTATTTCTTCATTTCTCATTACCATATCCATCTTCACTTAAGAAGTGGTCGCTATCTATATATAGCATACAAAAAAAATATATGTTTCATTTCATTTTACCAACGATTCCATCTCGTAATTACAGTAAAAATTCATTATTTATGAAAACATAATTCATTAGCAGGGGGCATAATCCATCCCCTGAGCGTCCTATACGCGCTCTTATTAATAAAATTGCTCTCTCCTTTTAACCATTAAATAATTGTACATTATCTATACCACACTATTTTGGAAACTATAATCAGTCTTAGCAGTACCTATATTTGATAATGGGCTCAAAGTTTAAATTTTATTAAAAAAACAATTTTTAAATTTTCATATTTTTGTCCCTTCTGACAACTTCAAATATTCAAGCTTCATCGAGTATAAGTTAATTTTCTTATTTGCGTATCATCAAGTGAGCAACGGTTTACAATTTCTTCAAAAAAAATTCTATGACTTTTATAAATAACAATTTTGATGCGTAATATCAGCAATTCCATTTTAGAGACAAAACTTGATTACAAGATTTAAATTAATCAAAAAAAATTAAAACTTTCCGAAGTAGGTCAATGTCTCAGTAAAATTTAACTAAAAATAATACATAATTACAAAATATTCATAATAAAAAATTTCTAGCTTCGAAATATTTGCCATATATATATTCATAAATCTTATTTGACCGCAAGACTCCAAATCCATTCAATAAATCAATTCTTTATTTATATAAACAATAGTAATTCCTTAGTGAGTCGGTCAATGTCATCAAATAACATGGGTGTCATCATAATAGCAATGTTATCATAATAATAACGTCAATGTCATACAATCCATATTCATTCTAATGCAATAGAACGCGTGATTACTCATTTCTCTAATTGCACACTATATATAATATTTCCATAATCTTGAATAGGAATACTTCCAAAAAAATAATGATATTTATCCACAATGATTTCAAATTAAAAAAAAAATTCCCTCTTAAACTTAACTTACGATTATTGCATGACAGACGGAACCCCATAATAACATTAAATCTAATAATAAAATTAATAATGATAAAATAACACTAGAATTAATAATGATAAAAAAAACAATAATGAAATACTTAGGTCACTAATAATAATAGGGGTTTAATAAAATTATGTAATAATCCGTAAAGACGAAAAACCCGAAACCGTTCACAAAAACAGAACAAAATTATTCATAGTCATAATTTATATATCTATACATAATCTAAAAAAATTTTCCATTTATCCTAACCAAAAATAGTTCCAAAAAAAATAATTATTATCCACAATTGATCATGATAAAAATAATAATAATAAAAAATATATATACAAGGTTATAATTCTTTAAAAAGCAATAAATATTTAAAAAATAAATGTCCCTTTTTCCTCCATAACATAACTTAATGTAGAAAAATTCATTAATGTAATAACTAATAATAAAAACTTAATGTCTCTTCTTAAAAAAAAAAAATGTCTCTTTTCTCTTCATTTTAAAACCAATGTCAACTTCACTCTATATTTACACATATTTATACGTCCATATCTCTGCCATTTACACAAGGGTAGATCCTACCTTAACCTTCTGCAACATCGCGGTTAGTGACTTCCATTCTACCTGCGTTCACAGCCAGTATACCCATTCCTACGGTCCTCGTGATGGCCTGGGTCGTCATCTCCGGAACTGCTGCAAGCAACCAGCTAGCTATGGGCGATGATCATTTCTTCTTCTTCCCATATTTGTTCACTAACTTTCACTTTTATTTTTCAGCTTCAATAAGAAAACTAGCAGGATCGCCATGTAATGCCCGGTCCAGGTGGTTAAATGATGCACATGTTCGTTCTATACTTTGGTCTTTATTTATATTAGACTATGGACTTATCGCTAAACCCTCGGCCAGCGTGACGAGTGTCTCTCAGCCTTACTTTTTACTTTCTTTCTCTCCGATCTTCCATCGGGTCTTATATGTAATGTTTATACAATAACTGCTGATGTGCGACCTTGGCCAGGCACGTTCCGTTTACAACAATATATCTATAACTAAACATTCTTGTTTACTATGTAGTAACGAATCGAGACACTGACCTACTGATCTACTCACCACAGACGTCGCGGGGGGGAATGCCAAGGACAAAAAACACTTTTTGTATTAGGTATTTATTCTCTTCTTCAGGACTAACTGAGGGAACGTATGAAACAATCAGGCTAGGTACACTTAAAAACACAAAGATGATTCTATTTACAAACGAGGGTATTGAAGGAAACTAACATCTTCATCAAACAACAGAACATTCAATATAGCATCTCTAATTGACAGAGTCAACGAAACATTTTTAAAAAAGTATTAAAATCGTAACCACTGCAAAAAAAGCTTGACCTAATACAAAAGGAGTTTTTTCTGTTTTCCTTGGCATTCCCAAAATTTTGACTGCAGCCTCACGAACAGATACTTACCTTTTAGTTGATTTTCGAAGTGCTTTCATATATATATATATATATATATATATATATATATATATATATATATATATATATATATATATATATATATAACTGAGATTGAATTCTCGCACATCACTTGGTGAAACATCATAAAGAATAAAGTATAAACTTTAAAATAAAAACACTTGGCTTATGTTTCACAATATAAAAAATATTTAGATACTGTATTTAGCAGTAATAAAAAGTCGACATGTTTCGAGCTATGAACTCATTATCAAGACTGACTACAGAAGAGTATTGCATCGTAATTTATAAAAAAGACAAAAGCAAAGGTGATACCTGAAATTCAATTTGTTCGTTTACAAGGGGTAATTGACTATTATGGGCGGAACTTATTTCGAGAATTTCGAGAAGGTCAAGACGTTTACCCTTGTTACCTGAATGTAACAATTTGGTTTTGTTGAAATACAGGAAGTGATTGAATTTTATACAATGTTCAGAGAAGCCAGTGGTATTTTTGTTTTGTAAAATTGACTTTCTATGTTCTTCAACACGAATATTTATATTCCTTCCTGTCTGTCCAATATAGAAAGCAGGACATTCGTCGCAAAATATTTTGTAAATACCACTGTTTTCTCCGATGTTAGATTTTTCTTTATTATTGACCAAGAATGACTTCAAGTTTCTTTTATTTGTACAAATTGTTTTAACGTTATTTTTCGATAGTCTGTTACAAATTTTGCTACTCAAATTAGGCACATAATTTATTGGGAAGTATTTTTGTTCTTCATTAATAGTTTGCGTGGGGTATATTGAATGCAACAGATACTTTCTTCGTTTTTTCCCAATGAGCTTGTCGATAAGACTTTCATTGTAACCGTTATTGATGGCTAATAATTTAATTGTATTAACTTCAGTTTGAAAATTTGTTTCCGATAATGGAATCGTGAACAACCTATGTATGAACGAATGAAAAGCACTGAGTTTTATTTTAATGTGTTGGTTACTGTCGCTGTGAATTAAAGTATCTGTGAAGGTTGGTTTTCTATAAATGTTGAAAGTAAGAGAATTCAAATTCCTAGCAATCTGAACGTCTAACAAAATCAAGGTACCGTTTTCGTTTTCTACTTCTTTTGTAAATTGAATCGAGTTGTAGAAAGTATTTATATATTTAAGGAAATTATCTAACTGCCTATCTGTACCGGTCCAAATACAAAAAATATCATCTACATAACGTCTCCATAATAAAACGTTAGTAATTAAATTATTATCAATATTGAAAATTTTTTCTTCTAAGTTATTCATGAAAATTTCACTCAACAAAGGCGATAACGGTGATCCCATGGGCAATCCGTCTTCTTGTTTGTATATTATATTATTAAATTTGAAATAACTCTGTTTCAAACATAAGTTTGAGGCAGACATTGTTTCGTTGACTGCTTGAGTTGTATCCCTTAACAATATTTTTTTTTTTTTTTTTGTATATATATATATATATATATATATATATATATATATATATATATATATATATATATATATATATATATATATATATGTATATATATATATATATATATATATATGTATGTATATGTATATGTATATACGACATAAAAAAACTTCGAAACTCATGATCCAGAAGGTCTAAAACAGATTCGACAACTTCTCCCACCATTGACTTCCGATACAATACAATACACTTTTTTTTCCAGGGAAAATACGACTAAAAAATGGCTCTTATTTACGTCCGCGCGACGCTCTTTCCCATTCCGGGACGAATTTCAATTCGAAATCTCTTTCTTCGGCCATAAATAAAAATCGCTCTTAAAAACAAAACGACGTAGGGGCGTGATAAAAGGAGACGCCTTCGGGGACAATAAAGTGTAATTTTGTCTCGGAACCTCTCGTCTTTCGCGAGCTCGGCTATATGATATAATGCCGGAGCTCTCTCGTTCGAGGCAGGTCCTGGCGTTCTATGATTTTGAGGTGAGTTCAGTATTTTATAGCGACTATATGTTAATGTGGAGGATTTAGATCAAAATCTTCGTTTATGGCTACTTTGTGACGAGCCCGCGTCCGCGTACCAGAAGAACGTATTTCGACGAAATGACGGAGTGTTTTACATTTTAGGCCTTGTAACTTCCTCTAAAAGGTTATGAGTTAACTTCAGATAAGATTAATATGTAGTGGAAATGTTCACGATGATGGGATCAGAAGGAGACGTTAGCTGGAGGTATAAACCTCCTATAATTCAAGTCCTGCTCCATTATTGATACGAAGTTCTTTACGGCAGGCTTGGAGGAGATAGGGATTTCTCTGCGGGACCAAACTGAAAAATATGCGAGACTAAAAGTGTGACGGAAATAGACTGACGAAATTCACGCTTTTAGTCAACACAAGCGAATATTGTATACCTTTCTCTTTCTCCCTCTTTCTTTCCGTTCTCTCATCCCTTCTCTTCCTGATCCCACTCCGCCACGTCAATCGCCAATGCATTATTATATTATATGCACTCATTAATTCATGTACAAGCAACTCGAAAACGTCAGATGCGAAACATCGACATAATTGTGTATAAGTTATATGTATAAAAGAACAGATTACGACAGGAATCAATTTAGTACTTTATAGTATATATAATAGTATATATATATATATATATATATATATATATATATATATATATATATATATATATATATATATATATATATATACCGGGTAGCTAGAAAGTCTGGCAAGAAGGTATTTTCATTAAAACGATTACTTATAATCATCAAATTTTCGGGTTATGCACAGGATTGTATTTTAAGTTTTTCAGAGGTCCTATCAAACTTAAGTGACGTCAGCATTCAGTGTACCGGCGCCATCTTGAATTTGTTCGACCTTAGTGATCTATATATATATATCACCGAGTGATATATCGTAGAAAAGCTGATTTCGTCCTCTTTTCAAAGATACCACATTACTTAAAACTAAGAGAAATTGTTAGTATCTCAAGACATTTGAAAGTTTTTTGAATCAGTTATGTATGTTAAAAAGTGGAGTCAGGTCGGGAGATCTTGGCGGCCACTTAATAACACCTCTTCAAACAATCCATCTCTGATAGAGCAAGATCCCAGAGCCGCAAGTCGTTACTTATTTTCTCAGCAATAATGTTTGTGAGATGAAGTAGTGTTCTTATGTACTTTTAGTGTATGGATACCTGCTACCTTGTGTCAGCGGCCAATTACCAGGTATCAGGTGCTAAAGATGGAAAAACTCATCTTACTTTTCTTATATTCTCAGTCTTGATTTTTATATATGATACTCAAGGAACTATTTCAATACCTTATGCAAGCAGCCAGATCGATCGTATAGGCCAAACATCCTGCCAGACACAAATAAAGTGTCCCTATGAGTATGACAGCATGAACGAAATGTAATAATGATTTGCTTATTTAAGCGTGATAGTGATTATCTATGCGCGTCGATCTCCCTTTTTTACTTACTGTCATGATATTTCGCTCATACTGTCATACTCATAGGGACACTTAATTTGTGTCTGGCAGGATATTTGGCCCATAGTATCGGTCTGGCTGCTTGCATAAGGTATTGAAATGGTTCTCTGAGTATCATATATAAAAATCAAGACAGAAAATATAAGAAAAGTAAGATGAGTTTTTTTCCATCTTTAGCACCTGATACCTGGAAATTGGCCATCGGCACAATTAGGTAGCAGGACAAGTACTACTTAATTCCATACATATTATTGCTGAGAAAATAAGTGACGTCAGGCGGCTCAGGGATCTTGGACTATATATGAGGGAAATTTGATGATTATACCTACGTTTAATCGTCTTAAAAAAAATCTTGTTGCCAGATTTTCTCGCTACCCTGTATATACAATAAAGCTGTAACAAAGATACGACATATACTTCTGGGAGTATTATATTGAGAAAAATCATCCGCAGATGTTAGTGAATAATCGATAGAAGGCTTCGCGATCATTCAAACCTTCGGGTTCGAAAATGGGAATCCATTCAACGATTCATCTTTGAGCATTCCGCCGAAATCTGCGAAATTAGGTCGGGCGGCTCGGTCCCCTCGGGCCTCTGAATGAGTTAGAGTTAGACCAGTTATTTCTGACACTGTTCCAGGCGTATCGATTCCCCGTGCAAGGCAGATGACCCGGTTGCCTACGCTCTGCCGCAGGGCGCCTTTACACGCGAGATTTTCGGGACTTTGCGCTGTCCCAACCGGCTGCGAAATAAAAAGGTGTCGCGTCTGGGCAGGGAGAAGGCCCCCGCGTAGTTTTATAAACAGAGCCATATTCCCTAATGTATTCTCCCGTGCTTTTGCCGAGATCCAATTTAGGTATATGACGAAATAGATTTTCTTTTCGCTTTGTCTTCGAACGGTTTTCCTGTAGTACGTTTTTTTTCTTCATTGTAAACGCCCGAAGGTATGAGTAAACATAATTTGGATTGAACGCTTTTCGGAGGAATGGGAATATAAAAAATTGGAAAAGTGTATTTATCTTACCGCCTTCGTGCTCGGATTAAACAGCTTTTATGACGATAGGGCTGAACCCGATTATTTTTAGAGACGAACGGTTAATATCTGAGGAAATTTTCAGAATTCAATAGATAGATTTAAATATATACTCATAGACGATACAAGAAAGTAAGTGATTTCCATGTTTCTGTTATTCACCGTTTTCGGTGAGATGCTGAATTTTCTGTATTTTAACCCAAATAATCAGCTCTATAAAGGTTTTAACTATTCAATTAATTTCATGTACTCACGTATCTGGAGTTTTGTGAATGTAATCTGCAACTGACTTTTTATTGACTACTCGCTTTCTGTGAATATTTCCCTCCTGGTTATAATCCCATGTGAATGGAATGCAATTATCGAAAACTACAGCGATAATTGCATTTTAGAAAGCGAAAGAGTCCTACGACAATTGCATTGTAGACCGATAATTGCATAGTAGCATTGTTCATATTACGGTTATTGATGACAAGCTGGGAATTTATGAATTACTAACGTCAGTTTGACAAGTTGAAAGTTTATTCGGGAAATATTCTCCCAAATTACACTTGTGCATCAAAATAACCGGATAATTTCGCATTCCAGCGTGTTGTCTTTGAAAAACTGCATTCGATCATTTTCATATTTGGAGAAAGAGCCCTCCTTTACCTTCGGTGTCGGGCTTCCTTCACCTTCGGTGTCGGGCTCTTTCTTCAAAAATGAAAATGAACTCATACAGTTTTTTGACAACGTGCTGTCATGCAAAATTATCGGTAATTTTGATGCACTTGTGCAATTACTTACGATAATTGCATTGTAGAAAGCTAAAGAGCCCTGCGATAATTGCATCGTACGTATCAATGGCTATTCCTATTTTAAAACCATGTTCCTATTCGTAAGTAATTGCACAAGTGATGCATCAAAATTACCGATAATTTTGCATGACAGCGTGTTGTCAAAAAACTGCATGAATCCATTTTCATTTTTAGAGACAATTATTTCTATAAAGAAAGAACACTAAGTTTGTTTTAAATTTAAATCTGCGTACTTGTCAAGGTAAAACAAAAATTTGGAAACAAATATGAGTGCTTTAAACACATAGTTAAAAGAAGCCAGCCTTTTTTTGATTGTTCTAACACGTCAGTCTCATTTTACTCACTTTTTGAGCTAGTATTGATATCAAAAATTACATTGTTGTTAACTTATGACTATGACTGTCAGTATGTTATCCTGACAAATACAAAAGATCTAATCTTTCCATTGATTATGGCTTGAGAAGTAATTGCAGAAGTGCATCAAAATTACCGATAATTTTGCAGGACAGCGTGTCAAAAAACTGCATGCGGTCATTTTCATATTTTGGAGAGAGAGCCCAACACCGAAGGTGGAGGTCTCTTTCTCCAAAAATAGAAATGAATTCATGTCTTGCAAAATTATCGGTATAATTTTGATGCACTTGTGCAATTACTTACGAATATACGATTGACCTTCTTCTCTTGGAGTATCATCGTTTTCCAATGATGATCTTCTTCAGGTGAAATTTCACGTTAGCGACGGACGCCACTGAATTTCGCGTTTTTATAGCCGACAAGCGCGACCGATTTGTCACAGAAGGTTCCCGTTCAAATCGCCGAAAAATCTGCATAGAATCGTCGCGATAATCTTCCCCATAATACCGTCGTCGTGCCGTCCGAGACCGGGGCGCTAACCCCCGGTGGATTACATCTCTGTTTATAGGAGCGAGGCAAACCGAATTATCGAAACGGAACCTTCTCCAGAAGAGCATTAAATTGGATTAATTACCTAATAAAGACGTCTCCTATTCTTCGCAATTTTCCCCGATCCTTAGCTCTTTCCCGCAGTAGAAATTGAGCTTAATTAATATCGATTCTCGGGGCAATAATTCGTTGAGACGTTTAGCGTAAATAATCGTAATAGAGTTATGACTTCAAGTTCCTCTTTGCCTTATTGAAATATCAATTATATTCGTAGAGAAAACGGGAAATTTTTACGATACGACGAAATAATATTTCAGAAAAGATGTAACGATACTCTGAAAAATATATCTTGGACTCGATCTTGGAATTTGGGTTTTAACTCTGTACAACCAGGTCAGTTCGGTTATTGTGAAGATTAAATAGTCAAGGTTTAGCAAACGTTGAAATATTTACTAGCTACTCGTAAAATATAAACTCAACTTGTCTGAATTGATACCAAAATAAGTTCATGTTTCTTGTAGTTAGAAAAATTGACAGCATATAGCGAATATGCATTATGCCTATGTATATACATATATATATATATATATATATATATATATATATATATATATATATATATATATATATATATATATATATATATATATATATATATGTGTATATATATATATAAATTTTTTTGCGCTTTATTTTTGGTATACTTGTGCTTGATTTTATGAAACTATATCTCCAGCTGTTATCGTTTTTTGAACTATAAAACTGTAACAAAAATAAGAATCACTCAGCTGCTTGTATATATATGTACAGTGATAGGTATACTAGGAAAACAAACTATTTAATTTTTCAGATACAGAACTTTTTACAAAAAAAATTCTTCATGTTTTACTTGAAAACTGTTCAAAATCCGAAAAAACTAAGGAGATCTTTTTATAGCAAAATCAAGTAGCTACCATTTATAATAATTTTTTTTTTGCAAAGCAGTAAGAAGTGTATCATTTTCCTTAATTGAAAATATTCATGATCATGTTATTTAGGCCCACTAAGTAATGATTAAAACTAAAAATCAATTTTCTTCGCGATAAATGATGTTCTGCACTAATTTTATACCCACTAAATTTTATGAAAATACCTATTGTATTTTAGAAGTTTTTCGAAAAAAAAACAATTTATGGAAATAAACACTCTGTAGGTATATCCAAGATGAAACGGAAACGGAACTGTGTTTATATCAACTATTTGTCCTGAAATAATTAACCACCATAGTTCAGCGAATTAATAGAAACGTACGAGCCCTCGTAAGATATCTGGAAATGAAAAGTTATCTAATATTGTCAATATGACTACCTACTACATGCCCATGCAATCCAATTTCCAAATTCAATCATTTTGATTAATGTATTTGAGAGACTTCTTTTCAAAGTTTAAATTAAAATCGGGGATTTTTGTTTACTTTATCTAACTTTGAAATACTCAAATCGGAACGTACTAAAGGAAAATGTATCAATAAGAGCGATATATTTTAACCGTATCTACCTGCTTCTTCAATTATCGTCGGTTAGGAATATTAAGTTGAGATTTTGTGTTGATTGGCGTTAGGCATTTAAGTAACTAAAATAATGGAGAAATTCGGGATGGTTATCAAATCTACAGACAGGTGTCGCTAACATCAGTAACCATTAGTAATCTACATTCAGTGTTATAGATAGCCGCTGGTAGTGTCGTTATTAAAAGGTATCAAGAAAGTAGATCTGACATCATCAATCAATTATTTCAAAAAATGTCTTACCCTTCATTATACTTATGGTAATATACTCTTTGTAAAATATTTACTTAAAAAATTCTTCATCTAAAAAGTTGAAAAATCGTTTTGATTTTTTTTGATTGTTTCTTTTATTTTGAACACCTTTCATAAGATTTTCCACTTTTATATCATATACACTATGCTTCGTGTTATATCAACTATATTTTATGTAGTCGATGGAATTCGTCGTTACTACGTGATAATTTAACATAAGGTGCAAAAACATAAATTAATTTACTACGTTTATTATTATTATATTAGTCCAAGATCCCAGAGCCGCCAGACGTTACTTATTTTGTCAGCAACAATATTTGTGGGATGAAGTAGTGCTCGTATGTACTTTAAGTGTATGGATACCTGCTACCTTGTGCCGACGGCCAATTTCCAGGTATCAGGTGCTAAAGATGGAAAAAGCTCAACTACCTTTTTTATTTTCTCAGTCTTGATTTTTATATATGATACTCAGGAAATTTTTTCAATACCTTATGCAAGCAGCCAGATCGATCGTATGGGCCAAACATCCCGTTAGACACAAATAAAGTATCTCTATGAGTATGACAGTATGGGCGAAATGTCATGATTTGCTCATTCAAGCGCGATAGTGATAGTCTATACTTATTGTATAACATTTCGCTCATACTGTCATACTCATAGGGACACTTTATTTCTGTTTGGCCCATACGATCGGTCTGGCTGTTAGCATAAGGTATTGAAATAGTTCCCAAAGTATCATATATAAAAATCAAGACTGAGAAAATAAGAAAAGTGAGTTGAGTTTTTTATCCTCTTTAGCACCTGATATCTGGAAATTGGCCGTCGGCACAAGGTAGCAGGTATCCATACAATACACTGAAACTACATAAGAACACTACTTCATCCCATACATATTATTGCTGAGAAAATACGTAATGTCTGTCGACTGTGGGTCTTGGACTAATAGTTGTATCATATCAACCACATTTCAATTCATATCAACTATATTTTATATGTCATATCAATTATAGCTTATTAGGCCAAGCTACAGAGATTTAGAATGAGCATTTTGTGCAAAAAGTGTTAGAAGAAAACTAGCTCCGCCATTGTTGTGTCAAATAGTTCCACAAGATATAGTGATATGTTTTTCACTCGACTTTATTATTTATATCTTTGTTATTAATAATTTTATGCAAAAAAATCGCGTTGTTTTTAGTTTTTTGCTTATAAAATTGAAACTATCAGAGTAATCGTGATGGTGTCAATAGACTTATTGTACAAAATGAAGAGACGAAAAACTGAGAGGTCGGTTTACTCGATCAGACCCTTAGTCTATGGAAAAATCGGAAAAAACCGGCCAAAATGCAGTTTTTTCACAAATTCATAACTCGGTTATTTTTTGAGTTGAAGTGTAGATCCTCCGGTTAGTATCATTTATCAATATAAACTTTATTTGTGCGGAGAGCAGGAACTGTCCGATGCAAAGTTTTCGATCTGTGGCCATTTGAATATTTTACTATGCAATTTTCCAGCAGACCTGAATGCGACAGGTATGGTCCGATTTCAATTTACAAAAAAGATTTTGAAAGTAGAATTCTCATAGTTCAAAATGTACATCTTGGTTTTACACGAAAACGCTGAGAAATATGTTAAAAATAAAGCTGAACATGACGAAAAAGAGCAGAGCGCGTGATAGTAGTTGAAGAGTGGGGGTAGAGCAGCAGGCAAGGATAAGCATGACATTCGAAAGCGTCGGCATTTTGAACATGACGGTTATTTCTCGGCCGTTTTTCGTCATGTTCAGCTTTATTTTTAACATATATCTCAGCGTTTTCATGTAAAACCAAGATGAACGTTTTGAACTATGAGAATTCTACTTTCAAAATCTTTTTTGCAAATTGAAATCGAACCATACCTGTCGCATCCAGGTCTGCTGGAAAATTGCATAGTAAAATATTCCAATGGCCACAGATCAAAAACTATGCTTCGGACAGTTCCTGTTCTTCGCACAAATGAAGTTTATATTGATTAATAATACTAAAAATAACCGAGTTATGAATTTTTGAAAAAACTGCATTTTGGCCGTTTTTTTTCGATTTTCCCATAGACTAAGGCTCTCATTTCTTCGTCTTTTCATTTTCTACAATAAGTCTATTGACACCATCACGATTACTCTGATAGTTTCAATTTTATAAGCAAAAAACTAAAAAAACGCGATTTCTCTATAAAATTGTTAATAACAAAGATATAAATAATAAAGTCGAGTGAAAAACATATATCATGTGGAACTATTTTACAAACAATGGCGGAGCTGGTTTCTTCTAACACTTTTTACATGAAAAAATCTATGTAGCTTGGCCTATATATCAGATGAACTATAGTTTATATCCTAAATAATCCACTCTTAATTTTGCCTACCTGAAAATGTACTTGTCCCTGATCTACCCAGCCGATAACCAGATCGGATCCGGCCATGCGGCCGTCTTTGGAGAACCCGAAGCCGACGTATCCGAGGGTCCTCACTTGCAATTCGAAAGTGATATCCTGGGGTCCAGGTCCTAGTGACCACAACAATCTATAATCTGGATTCAACATGGCCGAATGGGACCACCGAGCACTAGTCGCGATTCGCACCACACAAAACACATTGATCACCACTAAGTATATTAATTTTAACAATTCCATCTTGCAGCCTTTTGTTGGTATATGTCAGCAGGACATGATCTGAAATGAAGAAAAAAAAAATAAGTATAACGTTAAATAGAAAGTAGAGGGTAGAAGTAGAGTTAATACAACAAGAATTTAGATATGTGAGTCGCATGACAATCTTATATAACTAGTGATTGAGGCAACAAAGAAAGATATGTATTTAATTTTTTTTTAATACAGGGTATTCTATTCTTGGTACTTCTTTAAAATACACACCGATTGGTGAACTTATATTACAGCCATATATTTAATCTCAAGATAGATAACCTTGAACAATGTACATTGAAAAAAGTAGTGGAAGATGTTACAAGAGAAGTAGGTACAAATCACAATTAATTTAGCTTTCTTTTCAAAACTGATCAATTCTAAAGGACTGTTTCTCCTACACATCTAACTAAGGTCGCGCAACATAATTTTCAGTTAAGCGGAACAGTTTACTTGGGAAACTACTGCATCTCCCATCAACCCTTAAAATATCTTTATTTCAAAGAACCAGGCGGTGAAACCGACATTGTTTTTGTTTGGTCTAAAATCCGGAGATAAAAGGGAACAGTCTGAATTCACGTACGTGTTCAAGAACAGCTTCCCGATCTCATAAATAAGAAATACGTGACAATCGCACTTCAAGCGTCATGTACCGGCACCGTGTTTAAATATAGACCTTATCGATGGTATTTTATGTTTGCCGGGTTATGAATACACGCTACGCTTAATGTGATTCTTATGTTGTTACACATAAAGTACCTAATATCGAGTACCAATGATTCGACCAATAAAATGCGGCAGAATGCGAGTTGTCCGAAGAATTTACATGAGCCAGGTTGGGACTTTTGAGAATGGCACGTTCTCGGTACGGTCTCCAATCTGCATTATGATACCCGCAAAGCTTTTTTCGGTATTCTCCGTTTCTATTCTGGAATCTGCGTTTTAGAGCCCTTTCAGACTTGTATACTGTATCCGAGATACGCGTATCCCAGATACAGAAAATACATGCGTTTATATGTACGTTTTCACACTGCATTCAGCACAGCATACCGTATGGCGATACTAAATTTCTGAATCTCGCTCATTCAGCCGCCGGCGACAGTATCCGAATCCGGGATACCGAATTATCATTGTGGCTTATGGACCTGTTCAGACTTGCATACTTTTGCGATTCAAAAAGCACAATAGCATAGTTGTACAATATTTTTATTATTTATTAGTAGAAGTGAAGTGGAATAGAACGGTTTTTCGATTTTACCATGAAGAATAAAGTTTTTGATAACGAGAAATTTATAAATTTGGTAGAACCGAATTCTTGTATATGGGATACAAGTAATGAAAATCATTTCGACAGAAATATAAAACAAAAATGTTGGGTGGAAGTTACCAAACAGATGTGTGAAAATTTTGAAGAAATGACAATTGTTCAACAAAATGAATATGGTAGGTATATTTATAAAAGTAATTATACAGTGCATTCAAAAAGGAATGCATAAATTCATTAGCTAAATGAATAAAATCATTATATTATTAAAAATTCTCGAAACAAAACGATTATTTGTCGAAAGCTTACTGATTTTTACAATAATCATCTCAAGATGGATAACAAAAATTAAATGAAATATTTCAATAATATTGTTTATTAGCGATGAATAATGATTTATTCGTTAATTTATATTGCTTTTAAGTTTTTACGGATTTCAGTGGAAACCCTTTAGATGAGCGAATTGATGTTTAGTTTGTATTAATCAGTGCACTACTATCTAGTAACTGTTCGCAAACTATCAAGTAAATTGTAAGTTACGGAAATAAATTATACATGGTACACTGTAGTTAGGGCCCAGAAATATAATATACCACAGCATAGCGCACTCTTCAATGTCTATTTCATAAAAAGCACCGTACAGCACTGATATTGTACTGATAAAATTTATTTACAAAACTATATTCTAACAAAAGTATCTTGACTGTATCTGGCCTAAATTCTGTATCTCGCATACAGTATCTCGGATACAGTATCCTAGTCTGAAAGGGCTCTAAGAGAGAATATTCCAAAATATGGATACGTGTGTTAGCAGCGAATGGCACTCATGCTTCATTCGCCATTTTACAAAGAAATTTTCGAAATATTGGCAAAAATTTGTTTTTCCAATTTTATATATATATATATATATATATATATATATATATATATATATATATATATATATATATTAGGGATGCAAATCCCAGACCATTGATCCACTCCAGAGACTTGTCCCGAAAAAAAACCAAATATTTTATTTTATTTACATTAATAACTATTAAGTTCGGAAGTACATAGGTACTCATAACAAAATTTATAAATTTCAATGAAAGTTCTCAAAATTTCTAGTGCGTTAAGTTCTTCGTCTCCCAGTCTTAAGCGGACTTTATTAGAAATATATCCGGCTGTTGAGAAACATCTTTCTGCTTCCACATTAGTAAGAGGGATAGTTTTAAGGAAATCGTAAACACGATGGAGATTGCACCCACGCTTACCACCATTCGCGAACAATTCTATTCCCTGTCCGATAATATATCACAACTTAGTTTTTGCTTTTATTTGGACCTGGATGTAGAATGGTATGTAAGTATTTTTGTAGTGCCCTTTGTAGTTTTCTCTTAATGTTAATGTTTCCTCTACTCCTATCAGTTCCGCAATGGAAACAGCCTCATCTTCGCTGCTTTGTGTTTCACATTTTTCAACACATTCAATTCCGGGATTGCTTTTAAACAGCATAATATATATATATATATATATATATATATATATATATATATATATATATATATATATATATATGAAATAATAATTTATTCATTTCAAAAATATAATAAAGTTTGTAACAGATTAAGCATAATAAATTAAATCTGTCAGAGTTTACAATAATACATTAATTCATATAATAAGTCAATTTCATGAATGTTGATTGGAAAGAAATTTCTTTTAGTAGAATTTCGATTCTACTAAAAGAAATTTCTTCACATAAACCAATTAATTCCTCCATATTGCAAGGTTCAGACTCAAGCAGATATTCATAAATAATTTTCCTATACAATTGATAAACAGTTATTCTCTGTAACATCCTCGGTAAGGCGTTGAAGCATATCCTTGCCATACAGTCAGGACTCATTTCTCTGAACGTAAAAGAGTGTATCGGGAAAAGATATTGATGCATTTAACGTGAGTTGTTCGTGTTTCTAAATTCTTCAAAGTAATGCTTTTATTTTTATATTAACAGAAGGAATCTGTAGATATACAATGCAGGTATTCTTCTATATTTTTACAGTATTAAAATGCTTTTTAAAATGGAAGATAGGATTTATTACAATTGTTCATGAATATTAAGATAATTTTGCCCCCTAAGATGATACGAAAAATTCACGGATTTCATATATATATATATATATATATATATAATATATATATATATATATATATATATATATATATATATATATATATATATATATATATATATATATATATACACATATATATATATATATATATATATATATATATATATATATATATATTTATAATCTCTTGATAATTATTAGCAATAACAGGCTGGTTGAATCTTAAAAAACTCGATTTTATTAAAAAATTGACGTTTCACTACGATATTCGTAATTGAAATTTCTTTGACATTTATTGATTTGAAAAAATTTGAAAAGACAAGGCTGCTTTGTCTTGCTAATTATTTATTATATACTATTCAGTCTAATATTAACATTCAAAATTGTTATCATTAGATGGTAAGGGAAACCAAAGAAACCTTTACCTACATAATGTTTGAAAATGAAAATAATAGGATACTATTTATCTAACAACAAAGAAATTAGTCATGGAAAAACATTAAAGATGTGGAGTAAGATAATCGGTATAGCACGTTTATATGGAAGCAGCCGTTGACACGTGTTTCGGACTCTTTGGTCCTCATCAGAACGGCGTAGCCAAGCATTGGATTGAAAATTTGAAGATGAAAATAGTACAACAAAATCCTCTGTACTATTTTCATCTTCAAATTTTCAATCCAATGCTTGGCTACGCCGTTCTGATGAGGACCAAACAGTCCGAAACACTTGTCAACGGCTGCTTCCATATAAACGTGCTATACCGATAATCTTACTCCACATCTTTAATGTTTTTCCATGACTAATTTCTTTGTTGTTAGATAAATAGTATCCTATTATTTTTATTTTCGAACATTATGTAGGTAAAGGTTTCTTTGGTTTCCCTTACCATCTAATGATAACAATTTTGAATGTTAATATTAGACTGAATAGCATATAATAAATAATTAGCAAGACAAAGCAGCCTTGTCTTTTCAAATTTTTTCAAATCAATAAATGTCAAAGAAATTTCAATTACGAATATCGTAGTGAAACGTCAACTTTTTAATAAAATCGAGTTTTTTAAGATTCAACCAGCCTGTTATTGCTAATAATTATCAAGAGATTAAAAATAGATCACAGGCAACAACAATTCGAATAAATAATTATATATATATATATATATATATATATATATATATATATATATATATATATATATATATATTTATGTATATATACATATAGTACCCTTTTTGTTCCAGGTGAATGGCATTATAGATTTATGAATGTAGCCACATGGAGACCATAATATACCAGCACAGTTTCTTAACGCATATCTATAGGTTTTATAAAATATCGAATTAAATAAGATACTCCTTTTAAAGTAGCAACCTTCGTCATCAAAAATCATCTGCAAACAACAACGAATCTTCGCCTTTCTGTAGATACCAGCGATGTGGAAGCGCTGTTCCTCTTCTCACACGTATTATGTCAGAAGTCACGTAACGGTCCTCCTCGAGCGGCCTTTCTAATCCCGGTTTCTTATGGGAACACACGAACGTCGATCCCGGGCGTATATGAAATCGGGTAAATATGAATTTTAAATAGCACCTCCATATTTATTATAGCTTCAAACGATTACCCATCTGTTGCTTATATATCTCACTCGACATTTCTTAAATGGATGTTTTTATCTAACTCTAACAAAAAGGAATAAATTTCACTAAGATGATTTAAAACTGCTTAAATAAAAAAACTGATTTAAATCATCTTAGTGAAATTTATTCCTTTTTGTTAGAGTTAGATAAAAACATCCATTTAAGAAATGTCGAGTGAGAGAAAGGTTGCCTTTCTTTCTCTGAGTCTTTTATACTTCTGGCTATTTTATTTGCTAGCAGTGACCAATCTGTGGTCCTAAATTATCATATTTTCACATTGGAGTTTTTTGTTTTGATGTTGTCTATGTCTACTTTCTTGATCAAGATGGCTGGTCGCGTTTCTTTTTCAGTCAATATGAAATGACGAAGTAGATAATTATATTATTTTAGTCTTTAACTTAACTTAAACTCAATAATGTTTAATTTCCTCAAAATTAACTATGTTTCATTTTAATTTATTGTGACCATTTTAACTTTTTAACTTGTAATGTCAGTTGATGATCATCACGCCTGTGTTCTCGATCAATAATGTTTTGTGGAAATCAATAATGCTGTATCTCGATCTTTACACCTTTTGCAATCATTCTCAAAGACACAGTGAGTATTTTTGCTGTTGGCCGTTATGGAGCATTTATTGATTTTCTTTTGTGCTTATTTTTGTAGCTTCCCTGAAGATGACAATAATCATTGTCGAAATATCGGAAATATAGTGTTATAAGAGTACACGTTTTGCTTGCTGCTATACCCAAATATTATTATCCTTATTGCATCCTAACTAGTCAGCAAAGACTACCCTTCTTCTATATATATATATATATATATATTTATATATTATATATATATATATATATATATATATATATATATATATATATATATATGTGATAATTTTTGAAATCTTTTTTGGGGATGTGGCTTAGATAAAGTAGATGTCACTTTTTTTTTTTTTTTTTATATAATCATTTAATTTCTTCCAACGTTTCGGCTTCGTGGAGCCTTTTTCAAGGACTACAATGGAGAGAAAGAAAAAATTATTGTCACCAATGTCACAGTTAAAAGTTACATTCAGTCGATAATTTAAAAAACACTGATAGAAACACAAAAAACAAACCTCATAAATATCACAGAAAAATATTTACCTAGCTTAATTTTTCTTGGAGACACCGGACACTCACTTCATTAAAACACGTATACACAGATTTGAATGAATTGATATCTACGATACTTATTCCACTATGTTTTATATACGTGTATGGCGTGCAGATGATATTAAATCGCCGAAATTCGCTTGATTGCTCAGTGGCCTGGACGTTTTAAGAAATATGAAATAACAATCAATATATGGGGAGCCAACATTTAAGAAAGACAGACGAAAATTCATAATTTAAGGGAAATTAAAATCTTCTTTTTTTTTTTTTTTTTTATTTTTTATAGAATATTGTGGTATATTTTGCTCAAATTTTTGATATCTGTTTTCTCGTTTATAGCACGATTATTCCTTTTTATATATATCATTTCAAGGATTTCTCGTTTTCTCTTGTTGGTTTCTCTGTGTAGTATTTTGGTATTCTCAAATTGGAACTCATGTTTATATTTCGCTTTATGGTTTGAAAGGGCTGTTATATTTTTTTTATCATATTTATGTCCGTTTACACGGTTTGCCAAATATTGGCTCGATTGTCCGATATATACAGCATCACAGTTTGAACACGGAATCTCATATAAGGTATGTGTTGTTTTATTAACAGGCGTTCTTGTTTTTAATTTGGAGTAGTTCCTTTTAAACGTGTTTTGAGTTTTATGCCCAATTTTTATGTTTTTGGGTTCCAGTACCCTCTGTATACTCTCTGACAGTCCATATATGTACGGAAACGACGTGAAATTCTGTCTATCGCGAATCTCACCCTCGCCTCCCTCAGTGAATTTCTTCATTCGACCAACAAAAATTTTATTTACCATGTTGCAGGGATAATTGTTTTGATTTAGAACTTCTTTTGCCTTTTTTATTGCGTCAGTTCTGAATTTTTGATCTGTAAGTTTAATCGCCCTGTCAGCTAGACCAATTACTACAGTTTTTTTCTGGTTATGTGGAAGATTTGAAAGGTAGTTTAGATATCTACCAGACCACGTTGGTTTTGTATACCATCTAGTAAGTATTTTGTTGGCTTCATCATGTAAGAGAGTCATGTCTAAGAAATTAATACTTTGGTTTTCTTCTACTTCTATAGTGAATTTTATCTTATTATGATAGCTGTGGCAAACATCCAAAATTATTATATATATATATATATATATATATATATATATATATATATATAATATATTTAATATATATATATATATATCTATAGATATATATTATCTCTGAGATATATATATATATATATATATATATATATATATATATATATATATATATCTATAGATATATATATATATATATATATATATATATATATATATCTATATATATTATAGATATATATATATTATATCTATAGATATATATATATAAGTATATATATCATATATATATATATATATATATATATATATATTATATATAATGAAGTGAACTAGGACATTTTATTTGAAACTAATTCGAACAAACCTCCTAGCGGAACTGGTTTATACGAGTTCACGAAACATCGAAATATTCCCCCATCTACCTTCAGACGGTACATGTTAGAAATATTAAGTTGTTTATGACAGTCAATATAAAATGATATGTATATATATATATATATATATATATATATATATATATATTATATATATATAAATATATATATATATATATATATATATATATATATATATATATATATATATCACATTCAGTAGATGGAGTATACTAAGGAGGACTCAATAAGTTCAAAACAGTGTATAGTTTCTATCATTCATGATGACCACTTTAATGTTTCTAACATTTGAGAATGGTTGAGAATATTTGGCTTCGAGACACTAGGGAATTTGATTAATTTCGATTTTATTATTTCCTTATTTACTTACTTACTTATTTTTCATACACTGTTTTACAGGATGAATCCTAATAGCAAAACAGGGAAAAAAAACAAAAATCAACCAACAAAATTCGAAAAACAGAAGAAATACAAATAGGTTATTGAAAGTTTCAAAAAAATACACATATATAAAACAAGTTAACAAAAGATACAATGCTATATGATGCAATAATAAATACCAATTGTGCAGATTTTGGACTCAAGAAAGATGCCCTAATACAGAAATAGAATAGCTGAATATATATAGCTTGCCCCCCAAAATATTACATTGATCACACATTATGTGCAATAAGAGAATCTCGAGACATTGGTTATAGCTGTTGCAAGATAGAGCATAAATTCGCTTCTGGAAAAAACTCTATGGATTTTTCGAATGAATGTCCTTGTTTTCCATTTATATATATATATATATATATATATATATATATATATATATATATATATATATATATATATATATATATATATATATATATATATATATATATTATATTATATGTATATAATATATATATATAATATATATAATAATATATAATAATAATATATATATATATATATATATATATATATATATATTATATATATATATATATATATATATATAATATATATATATATACATACATATATATATATATATATATAATATTTATAATTATATAAGGTTTGTTTGATTATTTTCAAATAAATGTCCTAGTACTTGATTTTATATAATATTATATATATATATATATATATATATATATATATATACAAAGCAATTCGTACATTTTGAAACAGAAAAAGTTTCAGTTATTCGACATAACCTACTAGATAAATGCCCGTGTTGCAGTGCAGATTCCATGGTGAAAGCCACCTCTGGCAATTCTCCAGCTATATAGCGTCCATATCAGGAATGTGTCAAATTAAAGCGTACAAGGTGTAGAATGCAATTGTTCGTATAACAAAAGAATGGCGGTCGAACACGGGATATTAATAAAGCCATAAACGGTACACAATCGATTTGCATACACTGTGAAACGAGAACCCAGATTGGCCATTATGGACTGCGAATTAGATTGGACATAAATTCTCTAAACAATCACATGTATGTACTTTATGGAATAATTACCATGTTTATTGCCGTACAGAATCGCTAAGAAAAGGAAAAAAATGAGTTTTACGAATTAATTAGACGGTTAATTAAGTGAACCTCAAGAAATGGTTGGAGGATCTTCACTTGAATTTTACTGACGGAAGTTAACTTTTTTCAGACGAACCTTTTATTTAGCATTCAATAATATAAGCAAGTGGAAGAATTTTATATTACTAAGTTTTAAAAAAATTATTTTTGATAATACTTCAAATTCATCGAATAGATTTGATGAACTGAAATTTATATGACCTTTGACAAATTATATTTTAAAAAGCTCCCAGTAAAAATAATCTCAATAAAGGTTCAATTAGATGGTAGCAATATTATATCAATGAAATACTGACTCATTTATGTATATATAAATATATATATATATATATATATATATATATATATATATATATATATATATATATATATATATATATATATATATATATATATATATATATATATATATATATATATATATATATATATATATATATATATATATATATATCCTTTATGTAATTTTGGATTGATTGGGCCGATACATGGTGTAAATTAATAAACATATTACAACAATGGTTAATAATAACAATTTATACATTTATTTAAAGAAATAACGAATGACGCACGTTTCGGTGGAACTTCGCCTTCTTCAGATGCTAATGGCAAACTAACTATTTTCTCTGTTATATCGAAAACAAGAAATAAAGAGATGACAAATTGTGTAGAACGGGTAAATAGAGGGATGGTTACAAATAATTATTTTAGAATAGGAAAAACCAATTCTGAACTGCTGTCAGGTAGTTCGGTAATTTTGAAAAGATTGAGAAGGGGGCTTGAAGTATGATCGATTTGGCTATTCAATAGGAGACCGGAATGCTTGTATTCATTTATCTGTAATGATTCTAAAAAATTGAGTTTAATTCCCTTACTTTCAGTATTTAATATTTTAAAATAGAAATTGAATGTGTGATTTTCTTGGATTAAATGGTTTGCATAATGTGAATCCGACTTTTAATTGACAAAGCTACGTTTGTGTTCTCAAATTCTAGTTTGAAAACTTCTGAAAGTTCTACCAATGTAAAACTTATCCCAATCACTACAATTAGTTTTATAAACTCCTGATTTAATATCTTTATGAACTTTGGATTTATTGTTTTTTATATGATTTCCTTAATTATTACCGGTACGATAAGCAATGTTAATGTTGTTCTCAGATAAGAGAGATTTAAGTTTTCTACTTGAATTTCCGATGAAAGTGAGTCTGTTATATTAGATATTATTTTTAGTAAGGGGGTACACCTGGTTAATCGCATTTTTGAAAATCATCGGAAATTCAAGTAAAAAACTTAAATCTCTCTTATCTAAGCACAACGTTAACATTGCTTATCGTACCGGTAATAATTTAGGAAATCATATAAAAAATAATAAATCCAAAGTTCATAAAGATAATAAATCAGGAGTTTATAAAATTAATTGTGGCGATTGGGATAAGTTTTACATTGGTAGAACTTTCAGAAGTTTTCAAACTAGAATTTCAGAACACAAACGTAGCTTTGTTAATCAGAAGTCGGATTCACATTATGCAAACCATTCAATCCAAGAAAATCACACATTCAATTTCGATTTCAAAATATTAAATACTGAAAGTAAGGGAATTAAACTTAATTTTTTAGAATTATTACAGATAAATAAATACAAGCATTCCGGTCTCCTATTGAATAGCCAAATCGATCATACTTCAAGCCCCCTTCTTAATCTTTTCAAAATTACCGAACTACCTGACTAGCAGTTCAGAATTGGTTTTTCCTTTTCTAATAATTATTTGTAACCATCTTTTGTATTTTCTACATAATTTTCATTCTTTTTTTTCAGATAATATTAGTTTAGTGCCATTATCTGAAGTTTCCTATCATGCGTTATTTATAATAATGTCTAAATAATTGTTATTTTTTGTTTAATTATATATTTCTTTATTTACCGTAATTTTCATAATTTCGTGCCTCCATACCCCCAGTAATCTCTCCGCACCCATAATCTATACTAAGCCCTTCAATTCTGTTAGACCCTCTAAATTAGTTTCAATTAGTCGTTCCCTTCTAACGACTTATAAATTTTAATTCGTATAATATACTATGAAATAAATCTAATATAACAAGAACTATAAATAATGTGTAGTTTTTTTCACCATACCTGGTACACCTGGCTACTTCATATGAGTAAAGAAATTGAATATTTTCACATTTTGTATCATACGATCTTTATCAGTTACGACGAGTTTTTGTATTTTTTATAATGATTTCTTTTAAGACGCCAATGTTCTCAGATAGATAGATTGTTATCGAGAAACATGTGATTTCACCCCTACGACATAACAATTTATTAGTTGGGGCAACTATTAGCAACACGATTGATTGGCAGCGTTTATCAATTTTCTATTCCCTGTTTCCCCCTCTCATATATCCTGTTACATAGCCGATGGTGAAATACGGAAATGCTATTAATTTTATCTTCATTGTTTGAACATAGCTATCTAGATCACGATACGCAATGACGGAATTGTCTTCCTTTTTAACTTGCTTTCGTTTGTTTTGACAAGTACGAGCAAATATTTGGAGTGTAAATACAGGCCGAATTATTTGGTTGTGAAAGTAAACTAGAACTTATTAACAGTATCAGTTTCCTAGAACGAGTCATTGATTTTGTGTTTAATGAATCATTTTATGATTAGTTTCGAGGAATTAATGAAGCGTGGCTTGCTTTGTCACGCCATTATTCAACTCGAAAGATAATGAGTGTTTAATGAATAAACAAGATTACTTCAAGAATTTCCATTATTTCATATGAGAAGTGTAATGAACATATTTATTATATGAGAGGGAGATATGGAAATTCGTTTCATTGGGTACGTATTTCTGAATTGATTAATGCTGTGGATACAACAAAATACATATGAACACAAAGAAATACAAGAAGATATATACACTGAAAAAAAATCCTATACTGGATATCAGAAATTCATATACCTGTTATATGAATTTCTGATACTCGGTGGGACAAATAAAAGCTTTATTAACTATATCTGAAGCAGGATACTTCATTTAAATAAACAGAAGTTACTAAATTCCAGTGGAAAGTTGAGTTATATTTAATATCCTAGTTCACTAGCCTAAACAATCAAGGACTATTGTTTTTATATGACGGTCATATAAACTTAAGTAAACTGTTCTATTCACTCTCGGAATATCCAGCAGATTGTTTCTATAGGCCAGGTATTTAAAATTAATTAATTGGTTTTATAGCCTTCATCATTTTGTTCAATACATTTAAAAATCCAACCAGTTTGATACTAGACGCTGGTGGTATAACTTTGAATATACGATTAGTTAAGTATAATTAATCCAGTAAATCTGTAAAATTGTATGTAATGAACAATTTTTTCAGCCCAAATGTATATAATGTCTGTAAAAAATTATCCCTCATTATACACAATGAAACTTGAGCATTACAAAATTCTTCAGACCAAGCAATTGAATTATGTTTTAAGGAATCTACAACTAACTTATATTAATGAGCCATTTTCTAAATGAAACCACATTAATACTGGTGGTAAAAATAAAACATTCTTTAATGTAATCATTCTGTATCTCTTTATTAAAATACATAACAAAATAAATATAAATTCTCATATTAACAAATATAACAAAAATATATATCACTTAAAATACTTTTAAAACAAGGAAATTTACTATCATAGTATAATTAAAAATAACTCACTTCAGATATTTCCAAATTCAAAAGGTATTTATTCTTGGTACTTTTTTTTGAATACCAGGCAAGGGCCAATTTTTGGAATTAATTGAGATATTGTATTATCTTCCAACATCTTGAAAGAATCCTCATCAATTCCTTCATCTGAAAAGTGTATGAATGTGTCAAATAAACTCTTGAGTTATTTCAAGAAGTAATCATTATTCACCAAAAATATATTCCACCTTATTTGCGAATAATAATGCGAAACCATATACCTACATATTATTTATTCATAATAAAAATGATTGATTCAATTTACAAAGAGCATCTTAAAAAAAGAGGGGGGAAGTAATAACTACTCTCTGTCTACTATACATAAAGGTCATTTTCGTTGTGCATGCCGCGTGATGTTGGAAAACATGAGATTCCCGCGCGTTTTATTGCATTTTCGAATAATCCAATTATTTGGAAATATGCGAATGAATTTCATCTGTTCTGCAGAACAGATCTCAGTAAAAAAACTTTTTTCTCTTATGCATATAGGTCTGCATTATGCAAGGTCAACTTCGTAGTGCATGCGATATCCCGCGCGTTTTCAAATTGTTCATTGTTAACTCTAGTTCTGTAATATTTGATAGAATTTCAATCCTTTCTGCGAATCAGATTTCAAAATTAATCATTTTTTTCCCCAATGCACTAAGGTATCAATAAATACAATATGTGCTACCTACCTTTAAACCGTTGTATAACTGCGTTGTCCAGTCCAAAGCCATTTAACAGTGTTTCAATATTCATTGTTATCAAAATGGATTAATCAAATAGTTAACACAAAATATACACCACTATCATTGGTAAAAGAAAAGATATAAGCAAAAAATCTTCAAGCACAAACACGCAGAGAGAAGAGCATAACCGCACGCGAATTTCGATCAATTGGGAGTATAATAGAATGAATGAACGATCGAAGTACGCATTGCGAATGAATCGTAATTATTCGCCCCTTGGGTTCGTAACTTTTCGTTAGAAACGTAAAGAAATAGCCTATTATTTTGAATAAGCGGTTGTTTACACCTAAAGTCAAAGTTGTTCCAGCTTAGACACTAGATGTCTTAGGGGAATCAGCAATTTTCAGTAAGCTCTGACGTATAGACTTGAAAATCCGTTCTATTATAATTAAACGACATTTGTGTAAAATTATGAGATAGGTTACTAACGTTAAATGATCATTCTTAGAAAGATTCGCTTCTTTGTCAGTATTGTACGGGAGTTCTAAATCAATATACTTTCCTCTTCAACTTATAGAATTTTCAGATATGGATAATATGAAAAAGATCAGAAAGACGATCATATAAACTCTCTTTTTTCAGTGTATATATATATATATATATATATATATATATATATATATATCGGACGTCCAAATGAAAGAAAGAGATATAGGAGTTCATTTCTAATCAAAATAACTAACTATATTATAACCCGATGGTTGATATTTCAAACGTTATGCCGTTTTTGTTATTTCTCCAAAAATAGCTTAATACAATGAGTAAAAAATTCATATCAATATAATATCGTTATTCATGTGCTTGCTATTTGTTGCGACAGTGGCCTTTAAAAGTGTGCCTTTTCATGATTATGTAATTCAAGCACCTTGTTTATTTCAGTTGACAGAAACATAAGTTTTCCATAATAATTAATTGCATTTTAAGTGGCGCCACCGAAAACATTAGTAGGTACCACAAAAAATTAACATACCTTTTGAAACATTGATTATTTCTTGCTACTGAAAGCAATAATAAAATTATAGATAAAATTCATACGTATGAAAACGTTCACTTTTCAAAGCTACACTCGCAACAAATAGCAAACAAATAAATAATTGTATTCTTGCTTTTTATTTTCTACTGAACTCATAAGGAGATATCTAAAAATAATGGTAATAACTTTCAAACCATGAATTATTGGATAAAATATATGGTTATTTCGATTGGACAATACGCCCTCTATCACCTCCTCTCGTTTTGACGTCCGGTTTTGGGACACCCTTATTAAAAATTTGTAGTAGTATATATAGTTAAAAATATAATGCAAAATTTTATAAATGTTGGATCTGTCAAAAGCAATATGCAGAAAATTAAACCATACCTATTTGGTGATGGCTTGGTTTTTTGCGGATACCGAGCAGCAAAAATATCACATGTTCTTGTTATCACTTTATTACACTCTCCATAAATAATAAACAAATTCAGGTAATCTTCGTTTGTATAATTCAAACGACTTGGCATGATTGTGTTACTATATATAATAATTTTTCGAATAATGACATCTCTTTGGAATTTGTTTCCATGGTAACCTGGCCGAGAACAAATATGGCATCACACGCCTACTATTACAAAATTTCAGGAAATCATTTTTTTTTAACCAAAAACCATTAATTTGCAAATATTTCGAAAACCATAAGATTTAGGAATAGGCGACCTTATACAAAGTATCCCTTATTTTTGATACTGAATCGAATAAAATAATAAAAGTTGTAGGTATTCATTTGAAAAAATGGACTTTTTGTAGTTTTTCAACATCCATTTTTGTAATACTTTCCTGAGCACCCTGTATATTAAATGTCAAAATACTATTCATCTTATGCTAAAACAGAACCACCTCTATTAGGAAATTTATCTTTATTGGGCAGTAATACCGTTCTTTTTGAAGAAAAATATGATTATTACTCGATCTGCATAGGTACGTAATTTTTGACAATTCAAATATTTCCGAAACAGTTGAAGATAGGTATAGGACATTATAAATAAAATCTATCTAGAATTTTGTGAAGAATCCAAAAATGTAATAATATACAGGGTGTCCCATTTGAAATAAGCAAGCTGATACCTACTTCCGGTATAACCGGATGTCCCCCATCGACATTAGTACACAGCCAAATTTTTAGAAATTTCCTATGTTTAGTTTTCCATATATCCATCGATGCAGTTCCTGGTGGGACACCCAGTATATATATATATATATATATATATATATATATATATATATATATATATATACACCTTAGCAAACCTTTGGTTATTTTACATTCTTAGGTAAATATATTGTATAATATATAAATTGCTACATAATTGACAGGATTTATCGATTTATTTTCTTCCCAACCTCGTGAGAAAAAAACCTACCAAGTGCGAGTGTCCGTACAAAATTTTTTTTTATTATATAATGTAACTAAAAATTTACGGTTTTCGCTTCTCAGTTCACGGAAAGTACCCTGTAGGTTTTGATTCCCTCACGAGTGTCGAAAATTTGCGGAAATTTGCGGCATAAACGGCTGTATCTTTGATTGCGTTGGCTTAGAAGTTTGATCACAGCTCCAAGGGAAAGTAGACCTGAGTATTTGATATAAATTCCAGCTTAATACCTCAACGCGTTCCTGAGAAAAAGGGCCTTGATAGACAGACAGACGGACAACAAAGTGATCCTATAAGAGATCCGTTTTTTTTCTTTCGAGGTACGGAACCCTAAAAAGTAGTTAATATTTATTATTTCAAAATAGTTTGCTCAGAAAAGATAGGTCAAAACCTATATCATAACACCTAAATAGTAGGTACAAATTTTAATAAATCCTTGACCTTCTAAATAGTCTTATCCTTTGATGTTACATATGGAAAACATACATGCTACTACTTTTACTCCTAGATCCTATTACTCAGCCGATTTTTCTATAAAAAAATCACATGTTCGCAGGAAAAGAATTGCAAAGTTGACCGACCTTACCCTTCTATTGCCAACTAGTCGGCTTACCATTTCAACTGCAAACATTCGAGGTGAAATATAAATAACTGTCATGCGACCATCATAGCCTGAATACGTAACAGCTAAATCCAATTTGAATATAAACCTGACGGCCAGAGAGATCCACATTTGCCGGAAGTAAGGATTCCTAAGCCAAGGCTTTGCGCTACTTGCCATTCAACGTATCCATCTGGAGAAAAAGGAGCACGCCGGCTTAGAAATTCAATATACCCTGACTTGAATCCACATGTGGGATATGTTTATTCAATATTCATACTTCTAGTCAACGGGGAATATTTCCAGATGACCTATATAATCCTCCGGCTCACGGTTTTGCGGCTGTAACATTACACTTACTTTGCGCTAGACCAGAATAGGGATTACCTACTTGAAAAGATAGGGAATGGAATTAGGCGTTTTCAACCGAAATGGAATGTTTTATGTGACCAACATGTGTCGGATTCTAATGAAAATTAATGTTAATTTTGAAATATAGTTAATATGGTCATAAGAATGTAGTGAAAAAATTATATAACACGTGAGGTACTTTCATATCCCTAATATTTTGTCCAATATATTAAAATTTTATTGTCAGAAATCTAACGAATTTTTCTCCGGTTCCCTTACTAATGGAACCGGAAAATTTAACAATTTTACGTGGACTGGATTCATAAAATATTCATTTCAGCTGTAAAAATTTCAACAAAGAATAATTTTTACTCAAATATTATTAACTCTTCCTAAAGCATCTATTATTCAAATTTGCATACCGAAATTAGACGTCAATATTTCAACCACGTATTGTACTTTCAAAAATAGAAATAAAGGTTCATATAAACTAAGGTCCTCAACTTCTTCGTTTTTAAGATACATAGTGTTGAAGGTGAAGACCTGATGGTGGTTTTTTGTAAATATTTTCGAAACCTGTGAAGGTACGTAATTCGATACAATTTTGTGCGAAACTTACGACCCTAGTATATATATATATATATATATATATATATATATATATATATAGATATATATATATATATATATATATATAATATATATATATATATATATATATATATATATATATTAGATATAGATATAATAGATATATATAATATATATATATATAGATATATATATATATATATTATATATATATAGATATATATATATAGATATAGATATATATAATATATATATATATATATATATATATATATATATATATATATATATAGAGGAAAACTATTTGTAGGGACTGCAGCAATGTAAAATGAAACTCTTTGAAGTTTTTCCAAGCTTTCGGAATTGTTTTATTTCCATCATCAGGGAGAATCTATCGTGAGGATGATTACATATGTTGTGATAATACGATATAAGAAACATTAAAATTATGCTATTCGTTAATAATCAGAATACATTTTTTGAAGTTATAATTAAATTTCTGAAACGAAATGACAAATCGGTGTCACTCATTTTTTTAATTTTCAAATTGAGAGTTTGAGACATTATTTCGTTACGTTAAATTAATTTAATTTAGTGTTATTTTATATCAAGTGAAAGTAAAAAAGAGATAAATTTCACTCAAATGGCTTATATCTGTTTTTTTATTGATGGAATTCTTGTCTTGGATAAATAAAAGGCCATTATCTAAAAAAAGATCTTTTTGAAAGATGTGATTCTCGTGCAAGAACAGTTGTTGAAAGGTAGTTCATATGGTGGTCACAATCATTGACATGTTTAGCTAAAGCACATCTCTCAGGGTGTAATCTACTATCACTCTTATGAGAAGTGATTCTGTCTTTTAATATTCTTTTTGTTTGGCCAATATAATTCTTATCACAATCATGACAAGGGATATTATGAACAACATTTGTGAGTGATGAAATAGGAATTTTGTCTTTTACTTTCGAATATATTTTTCTCATTGAAACAAATGTTCTATTTGCAATTTTGATGTTCTCAAATGATTGAAAAATTCTGGTCAGTTTAGGTGTTATTTCTTTTATATAAGATGATGATGGAATAAACAATTCCGAAAGCTTGGAAAAACTTCAAAGAGTTTCATTTTACATTGCTGCAGTCCCTACAAATAGTTTTCCTCTAAACTAGTCAGCGACTACCCTCCTCTCATATATATATATATATATATATATATATATATATATATATATATATATATATATATATATATATATCTTGAGAGGAGTGTTGCCGTGTAATCAAAGGGTTCTCGGCAATTAGTTAGGCAATTAATAAACGAAAGTCATTCGTCAATACATCTATATTTCGAACCTTGAGCGGTTCTTCTTCAGGATGATCTGAACAAGACTCAAAAATACAACAAAATGAACATGACAAAACCTCAAAAAGAACTCTAATTCCCCTTAAACTTGAAAACTATTACCAACCAGACCGTGTTCAATAGTTTGACAAGGGCCTAATATATATATATATATATATATATATATATATATATATATATATATATATATATATATATTCTTCTGAATGATAGTTTGAAGAACAAAAAATTACTTAGTTATACTCATTTGAACAGAAGTTAACTTCGTCGCATATCACTGATATCTTGATACTTGTATTGAAATATTTTATGCACTCATTTACCTTTTTAATATGTATTTCTATATATTTCCAATATATACTTGACACTACTTGCTAACTCTTTTCTCAATCGAATTATCTGGCTCTTTCTTTCTCTCTATCTCTCTTATTTTTCTTCATTTTTAACTGTAACTCCGCTTACATTTTCTCATCTGCTCTGCCAAGTTTACACTCATATAATATACCTATCGATTGCCATAATTATTTTCTCTACATTTCAATATATAAATGGGAGTGTTTTGAGTTTATTGAAAATCAAAATGGTCTCCAACGAAGGATTAAGGAAATATATATAGCCATTTGGGAATTCTGTAAAGAATTATCTATTAATCGAATTAACCATGAAGTTTGTGCCAGTTCACCGGACGTATCAATCAACCATTGTGTAGCATGTGAAGACACAACAATCCCAGATTCTTTCGACCCATACACCTTATTTAGAATAAATGGGAACATTCAGGTATATATTTGATAGTTGCAGGTAGAAAATCATCAGCTATGGACACAAAAATAGTATATTGTTTTACTAGGAGTAAAAGTGGCACTTTTTGTGGCGAGACTTAATGTTGTAATTAAATGTTGTAAATTAATGTAATTTCAGAGGAGCCACAAAAAGTGCTTTTCTCCGACCGAAAAATGCGATTTTTTTCGGCAAACGGTGTTCAAACGATAGAATTAAGATAATATCATTAAGAATGATTAGATGTAAAAAAACGTTAAACTAGATTGCTTTACTTACTGGTTTTGTAGTTGTCAAAGCAACATTAGTTTGACAATTCAACAAAATAATTGTTAGAAACATTATAATTTACTTTTCTACGCATTATAGGACTGTGCGTTTTTGGTAAGTACTCGAGTATTGAGAAATGACTTGTATTAAAATACATAAAATTTTTCTTACAGATTACATTATGTCGGATTCGAAACCCAATTGTACGCCGCCCGACGTTCTTGAAATTGCCGTAAGCGTACAAAAAAGGGTACTTTTTCGTACGCTCACGGCCGGACAAAAAAGTAGAAACAAAATGACGCCTGTGAAATCAAACTTAAACATTAATAACTGAGGTTAAAAAAGTCGTCATTTTTTGACGTTTGCGGAAAAAAATTATCATTTCAGTTAATTCAAACAAGGAATATGTAAGTTTCACAAGACATAAATGTTCATATGATATGAAGAATAAAATTAGAGGCCTCGGTAGACCAGTTGTGATTGGTCGACATTGTATGAGACTGGGTTCCTATCCGTGTTGCCATTTACATGTGGTTTGCTTTTCTATTGCAATGAAGTATTCATTCGGAGTATTTGCACCGTTATTTGCTTTTCTGTGGTAGGCATAATGAACGTTGAGAATATACCTTTCTAAGCCTCCGCAGCGTTGCCACAAATCTTGAAATGAATGAAATGCAGTAAATGTAAATACCTTCTATCTTAATCAATAAATTATATTATATAATGTAGGTTGAAAGGAAGGTAGGTGCAGAAAATAATATGATTTGGATTAATATGAATTTGCTGAATGCTGACTATTCAATATAATATATTAGTAATACACGGAATATTATTGAGGAGGCTTAGCCTCCTTAGCCTCCTTTGACTAGCCGCAACTGATATAGGTATATATATATATATATATATATATATATATATATATATATATATATATATATATATATATATATATAAGAGAGGAAGAGAGAGGTGTAGAGAGAGAGTCTTGGTTTTGATTTTGGTTGTTTCAACGTCGTAAAAATACTTTAATATACTAGATTAACTCGTTTAATAAAAACGTTTCAAGAGTAGTACTTCATTCCTAGAATCTTTGTATAGACAAAAAAAAAAAAATAAAAAAATCTAGAGTATAAAATAATAAATATCGCCAAACAATTATAATATATATTTTGAAATTTCAAGTATTTTTACGAACCTGGAACAACCAAAATCAAACCAAATCTCTGTAATATATATGACCAGCTAATAAGGTGAAGTGAGAAATTTTATATATATATATATATATATATATATATATATATATATATATATATAATATATATATATTATATATATAATATATATATATATATATATATATATATATATTATATATATATATATATATATATTGATTAAGTAATGAACAGTAAACTTAATAATGCTTAGTTTGTGGTTACTTGAGTAGGGCACATATTTTTTCTATTAAATTTTACGTTAGTATCTAGAAAAAAACTGCATGTCTAGTTATGTGAAAAATATGAGTTTGAGGCCTCGGTAGGCCAGCGGTAAGGTGAACCGACTTGTACCGTTTGTAAACCGAGGATTGTGGGTTCGAGTCCCACCTCGCTCTTGGGTGTTGTATATGTCCAGAATTTAGTGGTTATATATGATGAAAAATTGTTGGGTAATGTACATAGTTTACAAGCCCATTGGCCGTTCGGAACCGGCGTTAAACTGTAGGTCCCTCGAGTTAAAAAAAAAAAAAAAAAAGACTAAAATTGAGTCTATATTCTGACTGAATGCATGGTAAAAACCAATCATATAAATGAGTAGGTTGCTTGTCATCATATGTTATAAATCAACAAATAAGCACAATTTGACAATTCTATTGAGGGAGTGTAACAATAATTTTTCGACTAGATATGACGATTTGAAAGTTCATTTGTCTCTCATGGTTCCAACCGCCCTAATTCACATAATTTGATACGAAAATCGAATCAGGCGATGTCGTGCTAAGACACTTGGTCATCAGATTTCGCATTATCTATTTCCGCTTTGGCCTAATTTTTTTGCATCCAGCATTTCTTTCCTACCTTTTTTGTTGATTTATCTATTCGAGGGAATGATGCCAAATGAGTGTAGCGGATAATATATTAAGAAATCTCGTGACCGATTTCGACAGCATTTATGATAAATAGGTTTGGGTTTTGCTCAGATACTGAAACGCCGGTCGATTGCCTGACTCTGCGGGATGTATATTGGATTTTTACAGTGGTAGATAGGGGGAAAAATAATTTTTTCTTTGGATGTCATGAGAACGATCGCCCGTTTCATTCGACAGATAAAAATTAATGCGATTTGAAAATCTTGCCAAAAGTGTTTCGTACAATATACCTACTCTGAAATGTTCTATGTATGTTATTGCAAAGAAAACATGCGAAAACTTGTTCGGAATAATAAAAAAGACTATGTTTTGCCCCAATTTAGAATCTCCCTACTGTCAGTATGGATAAGTTGATGTACTTAAGATTCAACTGTTTTTCTTTTTCGTATATTCACACTAACATAGGTTTTTTTCACAGAATGCAATGAAATTCAAGATTTTCTAGAGTCTGAATTCACACCATTCCATTTTTTTCATTATATGATGCAACTAAAAATTTACGGTTTTCGTATTATCTGTGTTATAAGACCTTGCTTCGTATCAAATTTCAAGATTCTGAGTTCACGGAAAGTACCCTGTGGGTTTTGATTCCCTTATGAGTGTCGAAAATTTGTGGCATAAACGCCTGCATATTTTGATTGCGTTAGCAAAAAGTTTGATTTTTTCACAGCTCCAAGTTTCCACGCGTTCCTGAGAAAAATGGTCTACAGACAGACGGATGGACAACAATGCGATCCTTTAAGGGTTCCGTTTTTTCCTTTCGAGGTACGGAACCCTAAATATCATAAGAATTCTAAAATGGTGGGGCTAGTTAATGAAGTTAAGACATTTAGATTGTGTTAAATTAACCTGTATAGCTGAAAATAATGAATAAAGTTTAAACTTCAAAATAAAACACACTTAGCTTAAGTTTCACTATATAAAAATATTTGGATACTGTATTTAACAGTAAAGGATAGTAGACATGTTTCGAGTTATTAACTCATTATCAAGACAGGAGAGTATTACATCTTATTTTATAAGACAGACAAAAGCAAAGGTGATACCTGAAAATCAATTTGTTCGTTTACAAGGGGTAATTTACTATTATGGGCGGAACTTATTTCGAGAATTTCAAGAAGGTCAAGGCGCTTTCGTTATTTATCATATAATGCAACAATTGGATTTTGTTGAAATCCAGAAAATGATTAGATTTTATACAATGTTCGGAGAAGCCAGTCGTATTTTTGTTTCGTAAAATTGATGTCATCGGAGAAAACACTGGTGTTTGTAAAATCTTTTGCGACTAATGTCCTGCTTTCTATATTGGACAAACAGAAAGGAATATAAATATTCGTGTTAATGAACACAAAAAGTCAATTTTACAAAACAAAAATACCACTGGCTTCTTCGAACATTGTATAAAATCTAATCATTTGCTGGATTTGAACAAAACACAATTGTTGCATTCAGGTAACAGAGGAAAGTGCCTTGACCTTCTTTAAATTCTCGAATTAAGTTCCGCCCATAATAGTAAATTACCCCTTATAAACGAATAAATTGATTTTCTCCACGATCATCACAGAATTCGTCAATTCTGATATCAAATTTGATTACAGAATGCTGGGATTCTCTCTCTTGAGATTGAAGAAATATTCTGCAACACCTCTGCCCCCATGCAATTTAAATGTATTTCCTTTCTCTCCCTTGTGATAGAATAATATTCTCACACTGGCTAGCAATAATGACATTAGCCTTGACGCAGTTGATTGTCATCGTAGTGGCAAATTTGAGTAAGTGTCAAAATTATTGCTGTCACGTTTTCATTCGAAAATATAATAAATAGCATGAATTTATTCAGTGATTCAGAATCAGAGTGTGAAAATACACCACTACACTGGTCATTGTTATCGAAGGACGTCGGCTACTGTGTTGGTGGACACAGGAGCAGATATGGAAACACTAAAAAGGCATGGGAGGTGGAAGTCTTCTCAAGTGCCAGAAGGATACATAAAAAATTCGGTGCAAAATCGAATAAATAAAGTAAATAAGTTAGTCTCATCAATTACTGGATCTAATACACCGCTAATCATGCCTTCCACTTCAAATTATGTGACTGTTAGTTCATCTTCTACAAACCACGCAATTATTGAAAATTCTTCCAATAATGCACCAGTTTTCATTTCGAGAACTGTACAAATATAACAATTAATACAAAGTAGAATGTTTCTTGAATTATTGAGTGTTTACCTAATATAATTGTGATTGAGTTCTGTAATATAAATTATCTTTTGTTCGTTTTCATATAAAAATATTAATTTAAAATTTTCGATCGTGGAGAAAGTATAGTCTGCTACTCGGTTAGAATGAAAATTCGTGATGCTCGTGGTTCCTCACGCTCGCCTTCGGCTCGCGCTCGGAAATTTTCCACTCGCATCGAATTTTCATTCTGACCTTATTACAGAATATACTATTCAGGTATCACCTTTGCTTTTGTCTGTTTTATAAAATAAGATGTAATACTCTCCTGTAATCAGTCTTGATAATAAGTTCATAACTCGAAACATGTCGACTATCCTTTACTGCTAAATACAGCATCTAAATATTGTTATATAGTGAAACTTAAGCCAATTGTGTTTTATTTTAAAGTTTAAATATTATATATAAATATATATATATATATATATATATATATATTTATATAATTTTTTATATATTTATATTTATATATATATATATATATATATATATATATATATATTTATATATATATATATATATATATATATATATATATATATATATATATATATATATATATATATATATATATATATATATATATATATATATATATATATATATATAAACAATCATGCAATACAGAAAGGAGCTGTATTCTTCAATCGCTTTCAAATATACAAGGTAATGGAGCCTCTCATCTTTTCCAGCATGAAACGAAGCAAATTATTAAATATGGTCAGGGGGAAGGCAATGGACTAATGTACCCATCAAACCGCGCCGTGACTTGGTCAATATCTTAAATGCCGGATCGCGTCACTTTTTGACTGGTATTGAACGCGGCGATGA
This sequence comes from Cynegetis impunctata, assembly GCA_030704885.1. Classification (NCBI taxonomy): domain Eukaryota; kingdom Metazoa; phylum Arthropoda; class Insecta; order Coleoptera; family Coccinellidae; genus Cynegetis; species Cynegetis impunctata. The sequence goes on from JARQZK010000745.1 coordinate 612,536, forward strand.
AAGGAGTTGATGGTTCTTTTGAACATAAGTCGAATCAAAAATGCGGGCTCCGATTGAAAGTCTCCGATGAGTGTAATATCGATGAATAAGCTCTTTGTGCGCGGGATGAGTCTACAACGCCGGAATAATTTTGCCGGTTACAACACAAGTTGGAAAATTGTTCTCATCAATCAAGTCTTTTCGCCTACGTAGACGCTGGTTTCAACACTTTCCTCTCGTCGCACGAAAATACGGAATATTACGAGATGTGCAGAAAATTTTCTCAAGTATCTTCGACAAGATTGATGCGATTGAAGCTCTACCGTACTGAAAGAACCGGTGAGATGTTTACTGGTTTGCTTATTTATTCATGGATTACACAGTTTTAGAATCACTATCTTGAATATCATGCACCTTTATTGGAACGAAGATCTTACGGCAGGCTTGGAGGAGATAGGTATTTCGCAGCAGGACCAAACTGAAAAATATGAGAGACTAAAAGTGTGACGGAAGTAGACTGACGGACAGAGACTGACGAAAGTCACGCTTTTAGTTAACACAAGAGACTATTGTATACCTTTCTCTTTCTCCCTCTTTCTTTCCGTTATCTCATCCCTTCTCTTTCTGATCCCACTCCGCCTTCTGATCAATCGCCAATGCATTAAATGTACTCATTAATTCATGTACAAGCAACTCGAAAACGTCAGATGTGAAACATCGAAATAATTTTTTGTAAGTTATATGCATAAAAGAACACATTACGATAGAAATCAGATATGACATAATGAAAAGATAAAGCTTTACAAATTTGTTCCATAAAATAATGACTACTTATTGTAGGTTTATATTCAATTATACAGCATGGCGATACGTTATCCTCTCGTTATATACACTCTTGGGTCTAAATTTTACATTGGTTTGACGACCGAGTGGTCTAAGTATCGAACCATAGGTTCCGTAGTTCTGGGTTCGAATCTCAGAGGTTACTCCTGACTTTTTCCATTTTTTTATTCATAATCTCGTAAGAGCTCTTAGCCCTACATTTCAATATTAATTATTTCAACTTGGATTAGTATAAGTTATCACTTCTGTCGTGCGCCCCGACACGCACATGTTTCATTTTCGCAAATTGTGGTCCTTCTATATTATCCGAAAAAACTTCGTTCCTACCTGGTGTCCCATGATACCGTTTCTTTTATTTTCTCTCATTTTCACATTACTTTGTTCCGCACTCATGTTTTCCACTCCTTGTGCAGTTCACCCTTTATTTTCAATGCTTTTTCACTCTGTTTTTCAGTAGCCGCCACCGTCGCCGTCGGAGCAGCCAATTCAGCATCAATCGATCCACTTGTTCTTTCTTGCCGAATATAATGGCCGCCCTCCTCTCGTTTAATTACAGAAAGGACCGATATTGAAAAATTCCATAAAGAAAACGCGCCCATTTCGCTTTGAATGGAGAGACTAACGCCCGTGAAATGAGCAAGTTTTTCGTTGCCACGCATTTTGTAAAAGGTAATCCGTCTCATAATGGACTGGGTCTTTACAGGGCACAATACGTCTTGTAGTAGCTCGGGGGCCTGGAACGTTTTCAATATCGCCCCGGTTCCCCGTTTCGATATATATTCATATTTTTTTAAGACGTCGTAATAACTCATTTTGCCCACAATTATCTCGGGAATAATTTTCAACTCTTTTATGCTAGATGCTTTTGTGCGAGTTACGAAAACGTCGACTTAAGTCCGTAGATTTTACTTGTTGTTCAATTCGGATGATTGATAACACAAATTCATTTGAATTATCTGATTTAAACGTAGCCTACTTTTACAGCGTGTAGCTTATTCGAATTTATTAAATTAATGATGCTCTTCTCGACAAAGTGTGTGAGTGGGAGCACATGCAATAGATGGAATATTTATGTACTCCTAGAATTAATCATACAGTTTTTTGAGTACTTAAATAAATACTGTTAGTAGTTTAACTATTATATTATTGCATACTTCTTATTACACAACAACACCGAAACATTATCTGATCAATTTCTAGTTTATATGGAAGATGGATTAATTTAAATTCAACAAAAAGCCTGGCATATTCAATAGTTGGAATATTTATTTACTGCTAGAATTAATCATTCAATTTTTTAGTACTTAAATGAATGCTCTTAGTAAATCCTTGTATATAATTATTGCATACTTCTTATTGTTTAACAACATCGAAACATTATGTGATCAGTTACTGGTTTATATGGAAGAGAAGAAGGATTAATTTAAATTCAATATCATAAACTGAAACAACAAAAAGCTTCCCCAATAACATGAAAAAGTGCTGGACAATTTTTATACGGAATTATATACCCTACAAAAACAAAAATCCATAAGAAATAAGGAATTTGAACATCTTTATAATATTCGTTAATTATAAAAATTTATACATATACATATATAAATATATATATATATATATATATATATATATATATATATATATATATATATATATATATATATATATATATATATAATTAAATATATATATATATAAATATATAAATATATATATATAAATATATATATATATATATATATATATATATATATATATATATATATATATATATATATTAATTCAATGCAATATCTTAAAATTGAAACAACAAAAAGCCTCATCAATAACATGAAAAAGTGCTGGAGAATTTTTATACGGAATTCTGATGAGGACCAAAGAGTCCGAAACACGTGTCAACGGCTGCTTCCATATAAGCGAGCTATTCTGATAATTCTACTCTACTTGTTTAATATTTTCCCTCGACTAATTTCTTTGTTGTTAGATAAATAGTACCCTATTATTATTATTTTCGAACATTACATGGGTAAAGGTTTCTGCGGTTTCCCTTGCCATCTAATAATAACAATTTTGAATGTTAATATTAGACTGAATAGCACGTAATAAATAACAAAGAACAGCCACATCCGAAAAAAATTTTAGTGGGACAAAGTAAGTAGTCTTTGTCTATTCAAATTTTTTCAAATCAATAAATGTCAAAGAAATTTCAATTTTTACAAAAGTTTTGAATAACTACGAATGTCGCAGCGAAACGTCAAGTTTTCAATAAAATCGAGTTTTTTAAGATTCAACCAGCCTGTTATTGCTAATAATTATCAAGAGATTAAAAATAGATCACAGGCAACAACAATTCGAATAAATATATATATATATATATATATATATATATATATATATATATATATATATATATTTACATACATATATGTATGTATATAGGTATATACAGGGTGTTGAAAAAATACGTTTCAACACTTAAGGAGCTAATTATAGACCTCAAAATAAGTAAAAAACTAACCGTTTTGAAGATATAAGCGATTTTCAGTTTTCAAATTAACAACTAGCGCAACCAAATACGATATTCGATTTATTTTCATCTTTCAGAGTCTTGTTTACTGAACTTACAATTAAAATGTTTTTCAGTCGTTTCATGAAACAAAAAATCACAGCTGGCATCAAAAATTTGCTTTTCTTATGCCATTTACGTACTTCTATTGAGTATTTTGCATCCGATTCGAGTTGTTTACTTTCTTTCACTTAGTTGTAAAGAAAAAGTTATTTTTCCTGAATTTGAAATGCCTTACTCTAACATTAAAATGAATAATATGGTTTTCATGTATAGCTGTGCCAACAGAAGTGGTCCTGAGGCAGGTCGCCTTTATGCAGAGGCTTATCCCGATCGTCAACTTCCTTCTCATCAAGTTCAATCAAGTTTTTAGACGATTTGAAGAAAACTGCATTGAAATGGACGGTGGTCATATGGAACATCTTCTGTAAAACACTAGAAGTCAAAAATAAATCGAATGTCTTCTGTAATTTATCGTATTTGGTTGCGCTAGTAGTTAATATTTTGAAAATCGAGAATCGCTCATATCTCTAAAACTGCTCTTTCGCGGATCCATGTTTATACAAAACTTTTTACTTATTTTGAGGTCTATAATCAGCTCCCGAAGTATACAAACGTTTTTTAACACGTATACATGGAAAGTTAAATATTGATCATTAAAAATTAAATATTTCATAATTCTTTCCAACTGGATATAATTCGCACTTCATCTATCAAATGCCACATATTTATAATCCAGTCACACCCAATAAATCAAAAAAATAACATGGAGTTCAGTTCGTAATGAAATCTGATACAGTATTGAATATAAAAATTCCTAGATATCTTGTTTCGGCGAGTATTCAAATGTAAACAAGTTCGAGAATTCTGAAGCAATTAATGAATATTGAATGACATGGAAATTGAGAAATGTGAATTACCACGATCCTGCTTTTTATGCGAAAATTCCGATTTGGAGTAGGAATTCTACAGAATGGTCCCACGAAATTATTTAGTAAAGGAAGTTGTGGCTTCTGAATGGATGTTTTATAAATTTTGTTTATGAATTATTACCTAATATTCATGAAAATAAAATACCTTACTATTTCGGATATATCTGATGATTTTCATACAACTACTTGAGCCTACTGAACGGAAAATGAATGAAAGTACTACATAAAAACGTCTTCAGAGTTTGAAACAGAACAAAAAGCGTAACATTAGATTTGGAATTAAAAATAAAATATTACGAAATTATTTCATTGGGAAGCGTCTTCATGCCAGTGTACAAGTATAAGAACCGTTTCAGATAGCGATCCTGACACTGGGAAAATGTGTATGTAATAAAAACTGAATAGTCAGTAACCTATCCTTCTTGATCGAACTGAAGTTTGTATGTCGACCGTTATACAGGTAATACTACTCTCACTGAAGATTATATCACATGCTCAAATATAAAGCGAGTCTTAAGTACACCCACAAATAGCAGAGTGGTGAATTTGGAGTAAAAATAAAGCAAAATCTTTAGTATTATACACTGTGATAAATGGATGTCAGATGAAAAACATACCGGTATATCTTTTGACATAATATACTAATATCCATATACTAGAAAAATGTTAATTTCAAGGAATCAAAATATATATTAAATGAGATACTACTGATTAGATTCCTATAAATGATTGACTTTTACGGTTTTATATTCATAATACTTTTGTTAGTGTTTATTAATAGAAATAGTTTGTAATCATTGTTGTTATAGTTAGTTCTGCATTTACAATGTGAGTGATATTATTTTTGTTTTAAGAAATTGTGTGATTTTATATATATATATATATATATATATATATATATATATATATATATATATATATATATAATTGTTGTTACAGTTAACGACTCATATTATTATATAATAACAAGGATTTCAGTTATTTTTTTGTTTAATAATTTAATAAATATATAATTAAAGATTGATGTCTATATTAAATTCAGTAAACTAATTTTTAAAATTAAAATTTAGAAAAGAGAATTTATGAAATACTTTTATTTTATATGTTATGAAAAATAGTATATTAAATACTAAAATGACGAGTGGCAAATCAAAATGCCACTTGTTATTTATAAAAATTAAAATTTCCTAACTTTCAAAGGAATCAACATAAATAATTGTAAATTAACAAAAAGATAACAAATATTATTACTCACACTGAACAACTGCTCAGTATAGGATGATTTAAAAATTTATCACAAAATTTTTATTTATAAATTTAACTCACTGTATACATACTAATGATAAAGTGAATAAATAAAAAAAAACTACGTTCACTGTAGTATAAGACGTTATGCGACAGAAATGCCATCTAAAGGTCTAATATTATTTATTTAACTACTAAACGAATACATCAACAAATAGCGTGTATTTTTTCTAGATCTCCCTTTCTCTCACGCTATCTCTCACTCGCCCTCTCCCTCCTCTCGTTCCATGAATAAGGAAATAAGAAATATATTCAATACAAAAAAATCGTGATTATTGTTTAGATTTTATCGTTGGCCTGCCAGAAAATTCGGTAATATTAAATTGGCCCGCCTAAGAAAAACTTCGGGAACCCCTGCACTAAAGTATTGTATACTATAGTATCAGTTTATAACGATTCATGAAAAATTGCAAATTCAGTTTTGATTATAGTGAAAAATGTAACTTAAAAATCCGGACACCCTACTGCGTAGTACTAGGAATGATAAAAACCCCTCGGCGCATGTGCATGTCGTAATGCCTGATAAGTCCATCGCAGATCATTTTTCTTCATGGTGACTATATCGGGAAATGTATAGTATTTGAGATAAAATCAAAAATTCGGGTGAAATTCATAATTTTTACTAATTTTTTCATTTCTAGGTGGCGCCACGTCAATATTTTTTGAATGTATTATATAAATTAACAAACTACACATTAAATGCTAAATCATTTCAGGTTTAAGATTAATAGATAGTACTACATGTCTATGGACAAAAAAAATCTAAAAAACGCTATAATTTTTGTATTCTGCACGGGAAAAATTTTTGAAAACGCTTTTCTCTTGAAATCATATGTGTTTTATCGATATCCGTTAGAATTTTTAAAATCGGACCAGCTACTAACTCTTTGTCGTGAGACTATAACCCCTTAGCTTCGCCTCGGGGAAATAATTTCTAGCAATTTTTTACGTACATCGATTGCAAATTTCTTATTATCAAAACGGGTACTGAGGTGGCTTAATAATAACGAAATCCCGAAATTATATTCCCGCCATAATAATTTCGGACAAAGCCCACGTAGCATGAGATGGCTTTCCCGCAGGAATAAAATCAATTTCGCCGACCATCTCTGACTGTGTGCACATAGAAGCCGTGCTTTCGTTAGCGGAATTAGATTTATTTAGATTCCAACAAATTGGCCACAAAGATGTTGAAACGGGAATTTATGGCTGAAACAAAAGCGTAAAATTGCATTTTCTGAAAAGCCAGCTTTATGATTCTCCATTTCCACTCTGCAGTCGTATAATACGTGAAATGTAGACGTAGGTAGGTACAGGTGAAAATGAACAATGTTGAAAGTGATTAAATTTGCATTTTCGAGTGACTTTTGCCAGACAGGACAGATAGATACTTTTGTATCTATCATGTGGGTATGACCTACAATGTAGCATATTTCGCGAATTTTCTGCATATTACGCAAAGCTTGATTTTTAACTATGTTTTTCGTATCAAAATTCCATATATGGAAGCAAATAATCTACTGAAAAATACTAATCACAATAACAAGATAATCAGTTTCTATTTGGTGTGAATATTAAACTCTTTGAATTACCCCTAAACAACTCATTTAACTTAAGTTACAATATTGTATGAATTTAATTTAAAATATTTATGTTTTGAAATTGATTGAAACTGGAGAATTCTTTTTCATCGCTCTTATATATGTTTGAAAATGTTTCAGTTGAAATTTATTAAAAGAAGAAATTATTATTTTGAGTTTAGATTTTTTTTGAATTTATTATCTCAAATTTATTGCTTTTACCTATTATAGTTACTTTTATTTATTCATGAAGCCATTTTTAATTAACTTCGATTCTTATGCTCATTTCATGATACATTCTGTATCAAATTTCATTAATGAAAACCATGTGTGAATAATGGAGCATAACCTTTTTAAAATATTTTTCTGTATTAAGTACAAATTTAAAACACACTCTTTGGTGCAACTTTATATGAAATTTTCTCTTAATCATACTTGCATGACGAGAAAAGTGAAAAAATAGAATAGGCCAGTCATTTTAGTCATTGAAATCGAAAATTTAATAATAATTCCAAAAGTTTTTGAACTTTGGTCAACTGAATTCTACATAGAGAAAGGAACAAATCTCATTTTGCAACCTTTTCCGAAGTCCGGAACATTGTTAAAAATGCAATAATATTGAATTTTACCACATGCTTATGAAAAAAAATTCCATAAGTTCTGCAACCTTGGAGTAGTAGGTATCAAATATATTATTTCATATCACGTATCAAATTTGTAACCAATTTAACGGTACATGACATTTTTTTAATTCAAAATTAACGTTTTTCTCTGATAAACTGACCAAAAAAATTCCGAAAGTTCTGCAAACGTGACAGATACTTCGGAAAAATATACCGAACAGTTGTATAAATTTGCAAGCTTTTATGTTAACCGGAATATGTTTATTTATAATTTTTTTAATTCGTGGTAATTTTTTCGAGCATGATGATCTCGAAATAATTACAAAAGTTTTGAAACTTGGTTGCAAGTTCAGAAAGTAGCTATTCTGAAGCATTTGCAAATTTGCAAATTTGCAACCTACGCGGTCCGAAACATTATGCAATTTGCAAAAATATAAAAATCCAAAAATATTTTTGCAAATTGCATAAGGTTACGTACCTACCGCGACAAGATTGCAAATTTGCAAATGCAACAGATAGATATTTTCTGAATTTGCAACCAAGTTTCAAAAGTTTTGTAATTATTTCGAGGTCATCTTGCCCGAAAAATGACTACGAATTAAAAAAATTATAAATAAACATGTTCCGGTCAACGTAAAAGGTTGCAAATTTATACAACTGTACGGTATATTTTTCCGAAGTATCTATCAAATTTGCAGACCTTTTGGAATTTTTTTTGGTGAGTTTATCAAAGAAAAACGTTGATTTTGAATTTGAAAAATGTTCCGTACCCTTAAATTGGTTGCAAATTTGATACGCGATATGAAATAATATACATATTTGATACTACTCCAAGTTTGCAGAACTTTTGGAATCTTTTTCACAAGCATGAGGCAAAATTCAATGTTATTGCAATTTTAACAATGTTCCGGACTTCAGAAAAGGTTGCAAAATTTCATAGTTTGTTTCTATCTCTTTCCCTATTATCTAAACTGACTGGCCTAGAATACCATCAGGTCGAAATGTCTTTCCGACGATCCCACGAACGTAGCAAACAGCCAGCTTGACAAGCGCAAGCGCCCGGCATTGAAAGACAGCCTTTTCGAGATGACTGACGTGGATGTCAAGAATTTCACCTGTGCGGAACTGCAAAGCCGAATGCATCCTCGCTTTCCCGTAGATCTCACCCAGACGACTGAATTCCGACATCTAAGTGAATTAAACAGTTAGCTGTTCAAATATTAACTGTATATTTAGCTCTTTGTACTCGCATGCACTCGAATATGGTGAATTATTATCTTAGTTGTTATTGAGCTCATTTCCTGGTGTTATAGCCTCGTTATACGCCTTCGGAGTTTCATGAGAGCGCCGTGTTTCGTTTGTGTTTTTCTTGTTACCTCGTTATTTGAATGGTGCTCAACTGCTGCTATACATTTTCGATATAAATGGGAATAATTGGGGTTATAAAGATCGACTGGATATGCTTAACGAGTCGAACATGAACAGAAAGATCATGATTAGAATCGAGTTTGTGTGCGTGTGTATTCAACGCGGTTATTAATTCGAAATAAGTGAAATTTTTTTTCTTTTTTTCATTTTCTAGGTTTTCGAAGTGAAAATTTTGATGATGGATTCTTCTAGGTTATAATGGAACGAGCTATCGTCATAAGTTTTGTTTTTCATAAAGTTCTCATTCGTGAAATGCCATAAATAGATATATATATATATATATATATATATATATATATATATATATATATAATATATATATATATATATATATATATATATATATATTATATATATATATATATATATATATATATATATATATATATATATATATATATATATAGTATATATATATATATATATATATACATATATATATATATATATATATATATATATATATATATATATATAGTATATATATATATCTATATATATATATATATATATATATAGTATATATATACCGTATATATATGTGAAATGTGAAATATATATATATATATATATATCATAATATATATATATATATATATATAGGTATATATATATACCTATATAGTATATAGCTATATATATATATATATATATATATATATATATATATATATATATATATATATATATATATATATATATTTCACATGTAATTATATTATTTGTTGATTTTACCTTAGATACGGTTGCTATAGATACACTCATTATGCCCTAATGCGTTATGGATCATAACGCCTGCTCATTGTACGAGAAGAACTTTCATTGATTGAATACTTCATAATCCTTGTCGTATACGTTTCGGCAATGAATTATTCCCAGCATTGGCTGCATTCTCTATGATATTCTTTGGAAAATTAATTTTCATTTCCATTATTTCTATAAGACTACACAAAGAAAGCAGCAATGACATTCACTAAATATGATGACAAAAATATTCACAAACGTCAAAATAACAACAAATGACATGCCTACTATGAGAAGGAAAATGGAAAGTATAGGAGCAATGAACCGATTTTAAAATCAATTTTTCATCATAATAAAATAATTTTTTCATGAAAAATGAAATCTTGTATGCACCACGTCCGTTAATAGAACCTAACGCCCAACGTGCGTTAGGATCTATATAACGCACTTGGAACATAAATAGATAATATATAAATATTTATAGTCATATGAATATAATTCTTTATTTTCCCTATGCAGTTGTGTTTTTTCGAGACACATAAAATTGAATTGCAGAAACATATGTGTCCTAATTCAGTTATCAAAAACCAAACAATTATAAAATGTTCATTTTCATGAATTTAAAAAGATTATTAATTACAATTTTATTATCGTTCAACCATTTATTAATTTTTTTAAATTTAATTCATCTCAAACGTTCTTAATTTATTTAATTGTCTTTGCTGTTAAAAATCTATCCTCTCGACTTTTTTGTTACATATTACCATGAGAATAGATTGATGGAAAATCAGACACAACAGAAGAGACTTCCAAACAAATTTCATCTAAATGTCATAAACAGATGAAACAGATCGAAAAATCATCTACGCGTGGAAAATTATCAAACTGAAACGAATTAAATATCGAAAAAAACCATTATATCCTTTTCAATCCGATCCCGGAGCAATATGACCTTTGCGTCAGGACACAATTAATTCGACTGGGAATGAAATGAAAAGTTGCGGTTAGAACAAAACTAAAGTTCTGAGAAAAATTTCGAATCAAATCAACAAACAACTATGGCTTGTGTAGTCCATTTATAACGCGACATACAACAATGGTTCGGTAAGAACGCATTCATTTGTCAAATTCTCGCGTACGTAGCATTCAAATCAAGAATGCCCAATCTATTTCGACTCTACCTTTCCGAGAATTTTAATAACCCGTGCGGCGAAAACAGAGAATTCATTAGTCATTTTCCAAATAATTCACACACAGTTGTCAAAGCGCCTTTTACGGGGGCATATTAATGAAACTTAGGCCCAGGCAATACAGATAATTAATTAACTGGCAAAACGTACCTGTATGTTAATGAAATTTTTGACTAATTCAAACTGAGCCTCCGAGAACTGCCCAATATGCAGGTCGATTTCATCATGTCCGGTTTTTTTTTCGAAGATCGTGAATGTAGGCCATCGTTTATTATCAACTTTTTAATCTGTTGTGTATCTATGTCTACAATTTGAACTACTTTTTCTGGAATAATGAATTGTTTCCTCCGGATGTTCTCAAGTTGTGGAGCAGTGATCATTGATGAATTTCTATGAAATATATGAAGTATACCGAGTGTTCACTTCATGAATTATCTTTCGAAAAACTATTATAATTAAGCATTGAATATCGTAGGCCAGCGATTCCCAAACTGTGAGGTGCGAACACACTAAATTGGCGGCGCGAGCTATCCGAAAAAGTATTATTTGAAACAATTGATTAATTGACTAAAAGAAAAGCACACACATAATATTTAAATGTTAACTTAATAAATTAAAACAACTTGCTAATTCAAAACGTTCTCAAACAAAATATACTAAATCAAAAACAAATTTATTAAGGCCTAATATCAAAAATAAAGACTCAGTATATTTTCTATATTTAGCTGGTATCTATATTTTTTTTTCAAAGAACCCACCGTAGAAAATCCAGTATTACAAAGAAAAATCTCATCATCTACCTACTTCTACCCAAAATTCAAGTGATAAACAATAAAACTTCAACGAATTCTTGTTTTGTCAATGTTGAAAAAAATCCTGAAAGGTTGAGAATCTCTGTCGTAGGCCGTTACTTCATGTTAATCAATTCCAATCAGGAAAAAATTAATCAAATCATTTTCAAGCAATCTATAGAAATTGTATTACTTCATAACTTATCACGTTTCACGTCTGTTATCTAAATAGCTCTGTAGGCCAAGCTACAGAGATTTAGAGTGAGCATTTTGTGCAAAACGTGTTAGAAGAAAACCAGCTCCGCCATTGTTTGTCAAATAGTTCCACATGATATAGTGATATGTTTTTCACTCGACTTTATCATTTATATCTTTGTTATTAACAATTTTATGCAGAAAATCGCGTTTTTTTTTAGTTTTTTGCTTATAAAATTGAAACTATCAGAGTAATCGTGATGGTGTCAATAGACTTATTATAGAAAATGAAACGACGAAAAAAATGAGAGGTCGGACGACTCGATCAGACCCTTAGTCTATGGGAAAATCGAAAAAAAACAGCCAAAATGCAGTTTTTTCAAAAATTCATAACTTGGTTATTTTTTGAGTTGAAGCGTAGATCCTCCGGTTAGTATTATTAATCAATATAAACTTCATTGGTGCGAAGAACAGGAACTGTCCGATGTTTTTGATCTGTGGCCATTTGAATATTTTACTATGCAATTTTCCAGCAGACCTGAATGCGAAAGGTATGGTCCGATTTCAATTTACAAAATAGATTTTGAAAGTAGAATTCTCATAGTTCAAAACGTTCATCTTGGTTTTTCATAAAAACGCTGAGAAATATGTTAAAAATAAAGCTGAACATGACGAAAAACGGGCGAGAAATAACCGTCATGTTCAAAATGCCGACGCTTTCGAATGTCATGCTTATTCTTGCCTGCTGCTCTACCCCCACTCTTCAACTACTCTCACGCGCTCGGCCGTTTTTCGTCATGTTCAGCTTTATTTTTAACATATTTCTCAGCGTTTTCGTGTAAAACCAAGATGAACGTTTTGAACTATGAGAATTCTACTTTCAAAATCTTTTTTGTAAATTGAAATCGGACCATACCTGTCGCATTCAGGTCTGCTGGAAAATTGCATAGTTAAATATTCAAATGGCCACAGATCGAAAACTATGCATCGGACAGTTCCTGCTCTCCGCACAAATAAAGTTTATATTGATAAATGATACTTACCGGAGGATCTAAGCTTCAACTCAAAAAATAACCGAGTTATGAATTTTTGAAAAAACTGCATTTTGGCCGGTTTTTTCCGATTTTTCCATAGACTAAGGGTCTGATCGAGTAAACCGACCTCTCATTTTTTTCGTCTTTTCATTTTCTACAATAAGTCTATCGACACCATCACGATTACTCTGATAGTTTCAATTTTATAAGCAAAAAACATATCGCTATATCATGTGAAACTATTTTACAAACAATGGCGGAGCTGGTTTTCTTCTAACACTTTGCACAAAATGCTCATTCTAAATCTCTGTAGCTTGGCCTATAATTAAGTCCTGATATATCAGCTTTTTTGATCAATATAAAAATATATAATTATCGTAAGTAATTGCACAAGTGCATCAAAATTACCGATAATTTTGCATGACAGCGTGTTGTCAAAAATTTGCATGAGTTCATTTTCATTTTTGGAGAAAGAGCCCGACACCAAAGGTGGAGGGCTCTTTCTCCAAAATATGAAAATGACCGAATACAGTTTTTCAAAGACAACACGCTGGAATGCGAAATTATCCGGTTATTTTGATGCACGAGTGTAATTTGGGGGAATATTTCCCGAATAAACTTTCAACTTGTCAAACTGACGTTAGTAATTCATAAATTCTCAACTTGTCATCAATATTCGTAATATGATCTATGCTACTGTGCAATTATCGATTTACAATGCAATTATCGCAGGGCTCTTTCGCTTCCTACAATGCAATTATCGTAAGTAATTGCACAAGTGCATCAAAATTACCGATAATTTTGCATGACAGCGTGTTGTCAAAAAACTGCATGAGTTCATTTTCATTTTTGGAGAAAGGGCTCTTTCTCCAAAATATGAAAATGACCGAATGCAGTTTTTTAAAGACAACACGCTGGAATGCGAAATTATCCGGTTATTTTGATGCACGAGTGTAATTTTGGGGAATATTTCCCGAATAAACTTTCAACTTGTCAAACTGACGTTAGTAATTCATGAATTCTCGTCTTGTCATCAATAACCGTAATATGAACTATGCTAATGTGCAATTATCGGTCTACAATGCAATTATCGCAGGGCTCTTTCGCTTTCTACAATGCAATTATCGCTGTAATTTTCGATGATTGCATTCCATTTACAAGGGATTTTTGACAGGAGGGAAATATTCAGTATAATTCATTAGGAATTTCTGCTTGTTTGAAAATAAATACTCCGAAAATAACAGTTCAATACTACACAAACAAAAAACCATCTCGACATTTTCGTTCATATTTCTGTTTATATTCTTTCTTCATCTTCAAATGACATTTTGTTGATATGACGATCTTAGCTGGTGTCAAACCAAGTGAAAGAATGTTATTACCGGCAGATCTCCTCAAAGTAACCACAAATTCAATTTTACCACTATCTCGCATTTTACTCCCAGTCCATAACGTCATTTTTATGAGTCATATTCAATAAAAGCCGGCGATAATATCTGGCATAACATATCGCACATAGATGAGGTCCCAGCTACACTTTAAAGAAATATATAACGATATTCCAAACGACACCGAACAGCTTCCCATAAGTGCATAAAAAAAGCAATTCCAGTTTAACGGTTCGGAACAATTTCATATGCGTCGAATAGTATAAAGAACCCTTGCTCCCTTTTACATCCCGGGGAATTAGCTTTGGCGATAATGCTTTAAATAAATGGCTTTTCGAGACATCCACACCCTGGACTTCCAAAACGTAAGAGACCATAACGACTGGAACTCTTTCTGTCCGGAGCGCGAGAGTCGAATTCTCGATTAAAATGGCTGATTTCGTGGAAGATTTCTTCAAACGTGACTCGCAGGACCGGATTTAGGAGGGACTGCAGCCTCGGGGCCTACTTAAGAGAGGAGTCTCTTCAATAGACATTTTTACGTCAGCAGAAACAAAAGTAAAAGTTTACAAATATGATTGAGAACCTAGTCGAATTTGTATCGTTGATGAATTTCTACAAAAAAGACTATAAAAAAGATCGTTCTAAAAGGCTATTCTAATATCAAATCTTCTAACCTTCAAATGAATTAACAGAAAACGTTGTAAATTAGCAAAAAGATAACAAATATAATACTTACTCTGAACAACTGCTTAGAATAGGATGATTTACAAATTTATCACAAAATGTTTATTTATAAATTTACTTCAATGTTTACACACTGTATACATACTGATGATATGTAAATAAACAAAAAAGATCTGCGTTTACTGTAGTACAAAAATCTGTCATCTAAAGTTCTAATATTTGATTACTTAACGAATACATCAACAAGTAGCGTGTATTTTTTCTCGATCTCACTCTCTGTCACTTGCTCTCTCACTCCATGGCTATGTACTTCATGCTACGTTCGCCGTTCCTCTCTCTCTATAAATCGGTCTCAAATTGAGACCGACCGCTCAATCGCTCTCTCCCTCTTCTTGGACATAAACGTGACGCGTTTCATCCGTTAGTATTTCACGTGCAAAGAAGTTTCACTTCAAAAAATAAAATTATTTCCGAAACAAATCATTCAAACACTAAAAAATCGTTGATAAGGTAACTATCTTTATCCCCGAAAGATTCAGAAACATCACTACAACTTTTTTCCTTATATTTCGTACACTATAAGCACTCTACGAAATCGGTTGTGTGCCATATCGACGTTATATCAACAGTGCGACTCAGAAAAATAAAAGCCATTATTTATTGTCTAAATAAATTCTACCATCATCGGGGATCGAACCCGAGAACTATGGCTATGAGTTAACGGTGAACCAACTTCGCCATACAGGTCGTTGAAAAATTTTTTCATTTAAAGATAATGAAGATCTTCACTCCTTTTCTGCCCTCAACATCTATAAATCCGGCACTGTTGACACGGTTCATTTATTATGAAACTGAAAGTCACCGGTTGAATATTAACGTCCTCACTTCGATGGGAAGACTGTATCGGTTCTCCAAAGTCAAATCAATCGAAGATTTAGTCTCCTAATTCGCTGGGGTGTCGCTCACGATTATTTTCCAAAGAAGAAAATCCGTAAAAAATTGGACATTAAGGACTTGAGCAGTGTGTAAGATGTTATGCTTCTTTTTACGGAATTGATGGAGGAAAAAAGCGTTCAAGCGTTTCGATGTGAAAACATACAGCTCACTCTACAATAGAAGGTTTTTTCATTGATTTATAAAGGATCTATTCAATACCTTAAACTGTGATTACTTTAAAAAACATTGTAATGGATGATATGAGAATGATTGAAAGGGAGTGGGATTACAGATTACAAAATGACTTAGAAGTTTCTACAAATGTGTTTTAGCATTTCGTGATGGGGAAATTTTAATTTATCCAGTAAGAAGGACCAATTTCTCTTTTAATTCATACAAAAGTTGAAATCCAATAACAATAATTTTCATATTATTCAATCTGAGTCTTTTCAGAAGAACAAATATTATATCTATTTAATGACACCCATTTGTTGAAGAACTGAATGAATTATCGGAAGCTTCATTTTATTTAACTTTTCAAAACAATATTGCTTTTCATAATCAGTTCATATATATACTTAAAAGGTCCTGAAAAGACCGAATAGCTATCTAGTTTTTCTATCATCAGAAAAATGTACTTATTTGAAAAATTATTTTCCTAGTATTCTGTGCTTTATTTATATAAATCTGTATTTTTCAAGCTGGAATAATTCTTCTTTCATACACTTGTCAATATCATACAGAATTAATGTTCATTTATAACTGGACGCACTGAGGATTTGCGTAAAAACAAAAAGAATTATTTCTTCGTTTGATCTAAAGGTTTTACACAAATTTCACCTAAAGATAAGGAACCTTGTCCGCATCTTACCAAATAACCGTTACCCAACATAGTTAGGTTAAAACTTCATCGGTGCGTTGTCCCCTTCGTGCAATAAAATTCGACCAGACGTAAAGATATAACTAAAAAAGATAATTTATAGCGTATTTATTCAGTTTGGTAACGCACAAACACAACTCCTTTTCGACCGTTTCTGTTGAATATCTCCCAAATCGACATGCTATTAGATGGAAATAAGAAGAGTGCATACACGACACATGAGTAATTAAGTGCAATATTGCGTGATATAGTAACCTCGGTGAAGTATTACATTTGTAATGCCCCTTTTGAACTCCACTGTTCCGTAGACGAACTATTTATAGTATATGAGTATACGGCAAATTGATGATAGGTTGATAATCAGGTTAGTTTACCCACTATTTCAGGTTTTATTAGATTTTAACAAGCGGGAGAATCATAATTGTAGTAGCAGTGGCATACATACTTTTTAAAAGTTTACTCATATCGACGCGCATAGATAATCACTATCGCGCTTAAATGAGCAAATCATGTAATTTCGCTCATACTGTCATATTCATAGGGACCCTTTATTTGTGTCTGGTGGGATGTTTGGCCCATACGATCGGTCTGGCAGCTTGCATAAGGTATTGAAATAGTTCCCTGAGTATCATTTGAAAACAACAAGACTGAGAAAATAAGAAGAGTGAGTTGAGTTTTTTTCCATCTTTAGCACCTGACACCTGGAAATTGGCCGTCGGCACAAGGTAGCAGGTATCCATACACTGAAAGTACCTACGAACACTACTTTTTCCCAAACATATTATTGCTGAGAAAATAAGTAATGTCTGGCGGCTCTTGGATCTTGGTCTATTAGCTTTGTCTCTTCGATCTAACTTCATAGTAATTAAAGAGAATGGGAATAATTGTAAATCCATACAAAGTAGGAAATATTCTCTCATTACAATAATCTTCAGACCTCGTCATAATTCTACCATAATAAACTCACCGGAACATCAGTTTTGATCGCTAGTTTAAAAACACTGACACATAGATCGAGTGTCAAATAGACCTGCTTTTGTCCCTACTCTAGTGGCAATTTCTATCTCGCAATCGGTGCATTTGACACCTATCAGAGAATTATTCTGATTGAAACATAGGCCCTTGCATACGAATTCAATCGCTTCGACATCGTGCCTTTCAATTCCCGTACGAGCATTCTCCCCGCGTAAAAGTCTGGCTCGAAGAGGGTTAAAAGGATGAATTTCCCGGAATTTTCCCACTCTTCTGGCCACTTCTGGGGGTTAGACGTTCAAGCGCTGAAACCGGTCGTAAATATCAGAAAACAAGGCCCGAACGCGAAGTCCCTGCTTTCGACAGGATAGATGTGTTGTTGCGAGATGGGGATTGTTGTTGTTGTATGCCCTTTTTTTGGTGGAACACGGGAACGTTCGCGGAATACTTATGAAGTAGTGAAAAATGATGAAAATGTTCCTGTTCTGTATACTTTTATACATTGCGCTACGAGAAGTTATGTTGATGCAATGTCGTTTGTTGTACGAGCAATCCTTTTCGCCATTTTGTGTGTTTTTGGACCGAATAGAAGGCTTTAGAAATATAAAAATAATATTCCTCGAAAAATCAGAAATTTAACACCAAAACTAACTTTTTCGAAATAGGTACTCTAGGAGTATAGGAATATATTTTGAGAATTCATGGGTATGTATGGTCTGAATCGTGCTTCTAAATATTGAAAAGTTACTCCAATGCAAGATTTATGACAATATCTAAACACGGTGTTACATATTGCCAAACCATAAAATATCTAAGTTGGTGACACAAAGCAAAATCGAAAAAAAATACACTATATTAAAAGATAAAATAATATAAACAT
This sequence comes from Cynegetis impunctata, assembly GCA_030704885.1. NCBI lineage: Eukaryota > Metazoa > Arthropoda > Insecta > Coleoptera > Coccinellidae > Cynegetis > Cynegetis impunctata. The sequence continues at coordinate 631,489 of JARQZK010000745.1, forward strand.
TTTGTAGTATATTTCTGAAATATTATATACTGAACAAACTTCTGGAATAATTTTAGAAAAATATAGACATACAAAAATGCAAACTTTGGGAGACCAAGAAATATTGAAAATCATCATTTAAACTGAAATTAGAGAAAGATCAGTAATGCAGTGCAATTTTAGAAATATTCCATATTCGAAAAAATTTCCGAATAGTTGAAATTACAGAGAAAATATAAAGCAGAATATTTAATCATTCTTCATATTTTTAAGATAAGAGTCAACAAATCACACTCAATTTCTTCACTAAGAGACAAAATATTTTGTTGATAAGCTATGGTTCCACCGTAGGAACATTTTGTTGCTAAATGTTTCTCTTTGTTACCATAGGTTAAAACTTATGGAAACATACGTAAATTTCTTGTTTCCTCTGAAGAAACTACAATAAATTGTCAATAGTTGCATATTTTACTTTTCATTCACCTGGTACAATAGTTCCGATATCCTTCACAAGCAGGAACTTTTCATTCAACTCCCCATTTAAGTCGAAATGTTTAGTTTTCAAAGAGCTGTTAAAATGTCCAACCCTTTAGCGATACGCTTCTTGAAAACTTCTTGTAAAACATTTAAAGGTCCCATTCATGTTTTTTAGATGTCAAGCAACCAGATTAATTCCCGAATTAAAAACCAGGAATAGGAGTTCCGGGGCTTCGGAAAGTATGCTAATGAAACTTTACAGCGAAACAAGACACCGTGAAACGAACTAACGTCGGTGCTCTCCAGGATTCGGAAAAATAAACAACCCTCGGGTATTCAGTTGAAGGCTTTTCTACGCTGATTTCGGGAAATGTATCTAACTTGATTCGGCGAATAGGAACGGATTAATCTGTAATTTCGTATGTATCTCGGACAGATAATGAAAACGGAAACCGCTTCCGCACAGGAAGTATCCTTCTAAAATATCTTGGAAACATTAGGCTTATCTTTGAACAGGAACACTCCAATTGCGGACTGAAGTGTGGGAAGATGGTTCTCATTCAACTCAAATCACGCATTCGTACTCCAAACACGAAGCCTCATGCATATACGTTGAAATATGCCCACCTAATTCTCCCCTTCAACATCGATTTTTAAAATGGCGATGTTAATGATCATTTCCTTCTATTTTATGCCTCAGCAATGAAACTTCGCTTCATTTAACCCTATATGAACGTTTCGTCAGTCATGTTGACATCTTCAGGAGATAAAAATGAAACTTTTAAATGTGAAGCGAAATTCAATGCTGTTGCAAAAAAATAAAGGAAAAATGGGTTGAGTAAACGTGTAATGATAATCTTTTCATTACTAAGTCATAAAAATACATACATTCTTCATTTTATACTATGTAAAGATGCTGGTAGGTACATAATTGAGATCACAACTTTTTCAAACTCTGATTGAATTTAATATATGAAAATTAATAAAAAAATTTAATTAAAATTTCGTTTTGCGTTTCAGAAAAAGTTTCAAATGAAATATTGTTCAAATATAGGATAATTTGATTATTCCCTAGCAGTTTCGATTATATCTCAATAGATTTTTTTTTGTATAATTCCTAACCAATAGTTGATGAAAAATAGAATGGATTCAAAGTTTTCATATCAGTGCCGTGAAAACCACCACCCGTTTTCACAAATAGATAACTTTCAAATAATGCATAAATTACCGAAAGGAACCAAACTTACTTACTTAGAATCATTGGAAATTTTTAAACTCAATCATAATGCAAAAGATATCTTGCTGAACGACCAGATTGACTTGATATATTCTCCTATATTTAGTGTATTCAAACAATAACGACTTTTCTAAGAACATGGTATTGTACCAATTTGGGAAATTCACTCGATTAGCCCTTCTTGAATTGCGTTCCTCTTGTCTATTTAGGTACCTGCAATAATTCTTTCCCACCCGTAAGCGCAAATCTTTAATTATGTATTCAGTTCTTAACTCAATCTGCCCGATGATGGTCTAGTGACCGAAATTGCAATCGCAGTGTTAAAATTTTTCAAAATATTTTGTGATAATAAACGTAGTAAATTCAAATTTAGTTTTGTTCGTTAATTCTTAACCAATCAGAACGATCAATTCAGTTAAGTTACCTTGTATAATTTCGATAATACCTGATTAGGTATACATAGAGTAGCTCTACCAATCGGAAACTAACAGGACAGTCAAATTTTGACGTTTATCAATAAAAAATAACAAAAATGAGTCGATGCGGAAATTTTACTCAATTTACTCAATAAATAATCGTATCAATACAATACGTACTTCAAAATAAATACGGTTATACATCTCAAACTTACTGCATAATTACAAATCGTGTCAGTATGACAGAACAATCCTCTCGCTTCGCGGTAGAATTATTTAGACTGTCAAACTGACACTCTTTGTAATTATGCAACAAGTTATCGATGTATAACCATAGAGATATTACAGAGTCGACAAGCCATAGGCCGCTTTGTAAGTGGCAACGTCAGTCTCGAAACTCAGTGGGAGCGAAAGAGAGAGACAATCGCAGAGTTTCTCTGTCCTTGTCAAACGTATCAGACGTAAACATAGACAGACGTAACTGTCAGAGTCTAACCTAACCTTCAGATTCTCTCTCTCCCTCACCCGAGCTAACAAGTTTCAGGCTGGATTGTCGCCTCTATCTGTAATATCTCTATGTGTATAACCTGATTATTTTGAAGTACTTATAGTATTACTATTGAATATCGTAATGTTTCTGGGTTGCTATTAGTAATTTACTCATTGGCAATTACTTGCCCTCAGGCAACATCTAAAGATACTAATCGAAAAAACAAATTTAAATTAATATCATTCCAGTTTAAAATATTACAGGAAATGGTTAACGTTTCTGTTGACTCTCATATTCAATCATAAGACTTCAGTACCTATATTCAGTTAATTCTCTATTTCCTATTCACTCTATTTCATCCGTTCCATACTACATGCAATGAATATTACATGCTAACCCAATTCAACAATTCATCGATTTTCCATCATTCTGTAAACAATCTTTACCTATCCACCGGTCTTTTCGACGAACCAGGGGATGAATTTTTGTTTCCATATGTCCTTTGTTCTGCCATTTATTATTGTTCATCTAACGATCCAGTGTATTGAGCAGACCTCCCTTCTGTTTAGTTAGTGAAAAGAATATATATTTTAACATGTATCCATGAAATAGGGACGAAACAATAGGAGCTACCCCCCAAATGCTTAGCACTTGCGGTCTGCATTTATATACGGGGGAAGGTCGGGAACGATCAAGGGTAAGTCCATCAAATAACAATTAATGGATTTTGACAGCCTGTGAAGGACACGTTAGTTTTATAAGGGATAATTGAATGAGCGGTCTATAAGTACCGGTCAGAGTAGTATATTTTGCTTGGAAGATTCAATTTAATACAGATACTATTCATAAATCATATTTCAATTAGCTATGATCAAATTTCCTTCCAAATTTTTTTAAATAAATAAGGGTCGGATGTAACCTACATCATGTATTTTTGAATTTACTTTCAACACTCAGAGAAAATATTATATTAGGTACATAAAGTGAACATGGAATATTCTTCAATTATTAAAAAAATTATGAAGAGAGCTGGTTATATGCATTCCGCGACGAGAATTCTAGATTCATAATCCAACGGTGAATAGAAAACGTGAAGACATCCCGACTCAAAATCTGCATAAAGCTGTTTCGATCTTATTAGATCTCATCAGTGCAACTTATTGAACTCAGAGTGAATTTCCAAACTTCTAACTGTTCCCCAATATAAATCGCGATCGGACTTCTATCTGGATAACATTAACATGATATCTACTTAGTTTTTTAAATTATAGAAGAATTTTCCTTGTTCACTTCATGTAATATATGAAAATGAGCATGGTCAACTTGTATATTTTTCATGATTTGATTTTACAATATTATTTTGTTAATTGAAGAAATTCTTCTCCAGCTCATATAAAAAAATGTTTTCAGATCAGAGATTTGGGTGAAGCTACTTCTGAAATACAGTTTTCAATCTTTATAGTCCAAGATCCCAGAGCCGCCAGACGTTACTTATTTTCTCAGCAATAATATTTGTGGGATGAAGTAGTGTTCGTATGTTTTTTCAGTGCATGCATACCTGCTACCTTGTACCGACGGCCAATTTCCAGGTATCAGGTGCTAAAGATGGAATAAACTCGACTCATTTTTCTTATTTTCTCAGTCTTGATTTTTATATATGATACTTAGGAAATACCGTATGCAAGCTGCCAGGCCGATCGTATGGGCCAAACATCCCGCCAGACACAAATAAAGTGTCCCTATGAGTATGACAATATGAGCGGAATGTCATTACACAGTAAGTATAGAAGGGAGATCGACGCGCATAGATAATCACTATCGCGCTTAAATGAGCAAATCATGACATTTCGCTCTTACTGTTACTCATAGGGACACTTTATTTGTATCTGGCGGGATGTTTGGCCCATTCTTGCATAAGGTATTGAAATAGTTCCCTGAGTAACATATATAAAAATCAAGACTGAGAAAATAAGAAAAGTGAGTTAAGATTTTTTCCATCTTCAGCACCTGATACCTGGAAATTGGCCATCGGCACAAGGTAGCAGGTATCCTTACACTGAAAGTACATAAGAACACTACATCATTCCATACATATTGGGTGGTATGAATAAAACCACAGTATGAACTCCGAGTATGTTCTCATGAGCATGAGCATAAAGTACTCCACTTAATATGAATAAAAATATTTCGATTCGATGAGTTTCTGCTCCTAGTACATAGAGTAGATACTCGCTGCTTCATTTTCAAAGTTGTCGGGGCCTGTTCGATAGTGGCTAGAACATTAATGCTATGATATCCTTTGCGATTAATATATTAATCACGATCAAGAGGTGGTTTCTTATTTTTTATGTGGGCGCAATTGATTACACTCACGGCTCATGGAAAAGTGTACTTTGTTTGACATCTTTCTTTGGCTTCTATTACATCCGCCGGAGTGCGAAGGAATTTTATCCACTTTCCACATTTTTCTATCATCTGGTCAGTAACCTGCGTCACAACTGTAGAAACAGAAGTTTGGTGAACACCAATATCTTCCCCTACTCCTTTGAAACTTCGGATCATCCAGATATCTCAAAAATATTTTCATTTTATCAGTGTTACGTATAGCATAACCTTTCATTTCTTCCGATTCTACACCCAAAAAGTTATATGATATATAAGACATTTTCTTTACTGAATCTATACAATGCTTTGAAGTCACGATCAAATGTACTTCTTCTAGGTTTATAATATTTTTTTAAACCCAAATTAAGCACGAACCCAGCCATAGCTCTGCCGCGGTCAAACTGAAGTCTGATGACTATAAGACTTCAAAATTTTGGAGTAAATTCTCATCCTAAAGAGCATAAACACATTTTTATTCATATCAAAAATGAGAATATACTCACAAAACAAATGGTACATAAGAGTACCTACTCAAGCGGAGTATCTGCTCATCGTTTTTATTCATACCACGTGAAGCAATTGCTCAAAATTTTTGAGTATAAACTTTATGCTCATTTTTATTCATAAGACCCATTATTGCTGAGAAAATAAGTAACGTCTGGCGGCTCTAGGATCTTGCTCTATTACACGAACGCGACGTTTTCTCATTCTATAGATTTCTAACGAGCATCATATGCAGTTTCTGCATATATAATCGCATCTGACATTCCGTTTCTTCAGTATTACAGTTCCATCAAACTGAGCATCATGAAGCATTATTGTAAACACCGAAATGAGTATAATTATTCATCCGTGTAATTTCTGTGGAACTGTTTCTTAAATTGAGAATATGATCCCAAACCAGTTCCCTCAAGTGAAGCAATATAACTAAAATGATTGCCTTCTTGTATTCGTAGGCCGATCATCTTCGAAACATAATCTTGAGAGGAAAATAGAATGTAGACAGTGTTACGAAATCCGAGAACTGAATCCCTTTCGGGCTTCCAAGAAAACCATTACAAACAATTATTCACTTCAGGAACTTGTCTAATAGATTTTCCTAATTCCCCAAATTGCTTTTGGGCTAAGACACAATAAATGGATACATTCGAAAAAGAACTAACACCTGAAGAAGTACAGAACTGTTATTGTAATTAAGAAGAGAAATATTTTGAGTGGTCGTTTTGAAATTTTTTTACGTTCTATTTATATTCGAAATGGAAAGATCACTTGAAGAAATCAAATAATCTTGTAAAAAGAATAAACAGAATTCGTAAATGAACATTTTGAAATAAATAAATATATAAGTGTATATATATATATATATATATATATATATATATATATATATATATATATATATCTTACAGGGTGTTTCTTAAGCGCGTGTAGAAAATTAAGAAGTATGTTGTTGACGTCAAAATAAGAAGAAAAGTTTCTATAAACATATATCCGCAAGTTATTTGTTTCTGAGATACAGAGTGTCAAAGTTGAATTCTTATTTTTGTTTTTTGTGAATAAACTTCAAAGTCATTGTGATATTCGAGTGAAATTTGGTATCCGGAAGTATTTTTCAATGACAGTATCAAATTTGATGTTAATTTGTCTCTTTCGTGGGGGTGGCGCCACCTACATGTCTTTTCAGTCATTTTCAATTTTTTTGGTAGAGGTCGCTGCGAGCAACCGTTTCCGAGATATTGGAATTTGAAATAATCGATGTAAGCTATTTTGATGTTGATGATGTTTGAATTCAAAATTAGTTTAATTAGTTAAGTCAGTTATTTTTCTTCAATTTCATTTTAAAACAGGATTGGGTGTTATAACAATGTAACACCAATAAAAATAACAGTAATTGAGACTAAATATGTTACTAATAAAAAAGGATTAAACTTTGACACTCTGTATCTCAGAAACGAATAACTTGCGGACATGTTTATAGGAACTTTTATTCTTATTCTGACGTCGATAACATGCTCCTTAATTTTCTACACGTACTTAAGAAACACCCTGTATAAATAAATAAAAAAAATATATATATATATATATATATATATATATATATAATTAATTCATTCGAATTGTTTGTTGCCTGTGATCTATTTTTAATCTTTTGATAATTATTAGCAATAACAGGCTGGTTGAATCTTAAAAAACTCAATTTTATCAAAAAATTGAATGCCTCACCACGACATTCGAAATTGAAATTTCTTTGACATTTATTGTTTTGAAAATAATTGAATAAACAGGGCTGCTTTGAATATGCTATTCAGTCTAATATTTATATTCAAAATTGTAATTATTAGATGGTAAAGGGAACCAAAGAAACCTTTACCTACGTAATGTTTGAAAATAATAATAATAGGGTTCTATTTATCTAACAACAAAAGAAATTAGTTATGGGAAAACATTAAAGAAGTGGAGTAGAATTATCGTATAGTACGCTTATATGGAAGCAGCCGTTGACACGTGTTTCGGACTCTTTTGGTCCTCATCAGAATTTTTGATAAAAATTGAGTTTTTAAGATTCAAACCAGCCTGTTATTGCTAATAATTATCAAAGATTATATATATATATATATATATATATATAATATATATATATATATATATATATATATATATATATATATATATATATATATATATATATATATATATATATATATATATATATATATATATATATATATATATATACAGGGTTGCGATAAAGTATGGAACCAAGTAAATATCTTTCGAACGAAAAGGAGAATATTTATGAAATTTTGCCAGGTAAGTCCAATGGCGCAAAATGCATCTGATGTATGATTTTTTGTTGATAATATACTTCCGGTTGTACCGGAAATAGACCTTAGGTCGCTTATTTTAAATGGGATACCCTATATATTATTACATTTTTGGATTCTACTTAAGATTCTAGGCAGATTCTATGCATCATGTCCTATACCTAAGTCTAAGCGTTTTTGACATATTTAGGTTTTTATGTCAAAAACGACGAATGCAAGCCCTAATATAATTATGAATTGTTCCTATAAGGAAGCGTTCTTTACTTACTTTGGGTTAGATTCCTTGTTGAAAATGACCCACTTTACTAGATTTTGAATAATATTTGGATAACTAGTCATACAGGGTGTGCAAAAAATAAGATCTAAAATGAGATTTAGAAAACTGATAAAAACAAATTTTTTAAGTGGAAACCCCCCATTTTCTTTATTCTGTTATATTAAGCATTTAAAAAGAAGGTAACTTTGAATGAGGTTATCTTCACCTAAAATTTGAAGTTTTCGAAATATTGCCAATTCAATATTTTTATATGGCGATTTTGCATTCAATCGTTAAACAATTAGATCTAGGATAGCCACGATCGTATTTGAGATCGTACTCGTTTATTACTTACTACATATGCATACACACAACATCAATTTGTTTATCTGAACGTTTTTTTACGGTAATGTAAAAAACTCAAAAGAAGTTGAATTGATTTTTGTCAGTTTTCTCAATCTCATTTTAGATGTTATTTTTTGCACACCCTGTATGACTAGTTATCCAAATATTATAAAAAATCTATTAAAGTAGGTCCTTTTCAACAAGGAATTTAACTCAAAGTAAGTAAAAAAGGCTTCCTTATAGGAACAACTGATAATTATATTAGGGTTTGCAATCGTCGTTTTTGACATAAAAACCTAAATATGTCAAAAACGCTTAGACTTAGGTATATGCATAAAATCTGTCTAGAATCTTAAGTAGAATCCAAAAATGTAATAATATATAGGGTATCCTATTTAAAATAAGCGGCTTAGGGTCTATTTCCGGTACAACCGGAAGTATATTATCAACAAAAAATCATACATCAGATGCATTTTGATCCATTGGACTTATACCTGCAAAATTTCATAAATATTCTCCTTTTCGTTCGAAAGATATTTACTTGGTTCCATACTTTATCGCAACCCTTTATTATTTATTTATTTATTTACAGAATCAGTTTCAGCGATATTGACCTTCTTCATCTAGATACACATCTAAAAACTAATATAATAATAAATTAACACATGAAAAAGATCATTTGGGAATGAAATTTTCACTGGTCTGAAATTTCCAAGATGTTCTGATGATTAAAATAGATTTTATGATCAGAGTTTACTGATAATATTGTCCAAGTTATTCATGAATTCTATAATGAAAACGCTGATATTCTTTAGTACAAGGTCTTACCAAAAAACCGAGTTTTATTCGACCCAAGAACGTTGTTTTATAGATGTTGTTTTACGTTCACGACTTGGAAAAAATCTATCAAAGTAGTTAAAGTTCCATTCGTTGGAACAATGGAGGAAGCGGATGACCTAAACTAAAACTATCAAATTTCAAAGTATTCATAGATAGCTCAAATATTGACGGATCGATTACATATCAGTTGCGATATCATGTTCAACAATATTTGGTTTCCTATCAACCTCACATCCTACAAAAGCTCACAAGTCACAATGCAACTTTCGGAATAATACATTTTTGGGAGATATAAATATAACAATGGAAATTTTCCGATGAAGATTTTTTAAGAAAGATATATAAAATCACGTACGGGTCCCTATTGAAAAAGTACTTCGATACCAACAATATAATAATAAAACATGATGCAATGGAACATGCCTTTACCACACTGATGTTAGTTCAACTTTATGGAGGGTGATATTATAATATTTTTCAAATAATTGATAAAATCTGTCGTTTCTTCGTGATAACTGTCGTTTCTTCGTGATAATTCATGATGATGATCAAAAGCAAAACTTGATTTTTGTTATCAACTAAATAAAAATGTTTGTCTCTTATACCATTGGTAACTTTCCAGGAAATTTTGAATAGGAGAATTAAAGATAATGACTTTCAAACAAAACACATCTATTGCAGGTAAATGAAATGAGATTTTCAACTTGATAATTTGAAAACTTTTGGAAGACATTATGTTTTGAATATATCAAATATAGAAGAATAAAACAAGTCAATTTGGTCCTCAAGCAAGACACTACAGTTAGTGTAATGAAGAAATTTGAAAATTCCTAAATTCCTTTTGGTCGTATGAATGAATGTTTTTTTTCTGTCTCACTGATTCACGTACTTTTTGAAAATAAAAGTACCATTTAAGCTAGGAGGTTTATCCTGCAATATTTTTCACTTTTTAGCCGTATAATAACGAAGGAATAGTCCTGTGGAATATAAGACGCTTATTGAATAACAACCTGTAGATATATTGATTGAAGATTTGTTATCAACAATTTAAGGACTAAATAAGTTCATTTTGTATTGGGTGCCTGCTCGTATTAGATATATATATATATATATATATATATATATATATATATATATATATATATATATATATATATATATATATATATATATATATATATATATATATATATATATATATATATATATATATATATATATATATATATATATATACCTATATATATATATATATATATATATATATATATATATATATATATATATATATCAAAAACTTGGTTTTCGGAATGAACCGCGTAAAAGATTTGAAAAATCGACGTTTCGGCTCCTTTTGCGAAGCCATCTTCAGGAGGGATTCAGTTGGACTCTCAATTAAATTTGCAGGAGCATATAGGGTACATGTGTAGGAAACTGGGGAAAAAAATTGGATACTTCAAAAGAAGATCGAAAAAACTGTCCCATTGGACTAGAAGAGTTGTATACAATACAATAATTTACCCCCAATTCACCTATTGCATGTCTTTATTAATTTTCTGTATTAACGAGGATATAAATGAACTTCAAATACTGCAAAATAAGGCTATGAGAATTTTGTTGGGTTGTAGCATTTATACTAGAGTTAATGATATGTTAAAAAAGTTAAAATTTTTGAATGTCAAACAAATGGTAGAAGAAGCAAATTTAATTTTAATTTTCAAAATTTTAAACGGTCTGGCACCAAAATGTTTTTCAGATTATTTCATTAGAAGGGGAGATATGATAAATTATAATTTAAGAGAAGGGGATCATTTGTTTATTGACCATTTCAATACCACCAATCTGAACAAGTCAATTGATGTAATGGGTGTCAGATGGTACAACAACCTTCCTATAATATCAAAGCTTCGAAAACTGTCAAGCAATTTAAATCTAGGTTAAGAAAATGTTGTTTTCGGATGTAGCTTGTATTATTTTTCAGGTTTGTTTTCTTTGTCTCCAATTGATTTTATTTTATTTTTCACATGTGATTATATGGAAGATATACTAGCAATTTTGCTAAATAAATGTTATTATTATTATTATTATAGAATTAGAAGGGGAATACTTCAGATACTCAATCTGCCTACTCCACGAATCGAATAAGGAGGAATCGGAAACAATACGATTGCGTGGTCTCAACCTGCCTACTCCACTAACCGTACTGCTTCCTGTCAACTCTGAAGTCTCAACCTGCTAGTTGACTCTGAAAAAGGAGCCGAAACGTCGAGATTTTTTAAATCTTTTACGCGGTTCATTCCGAGAACCAAGTTTTTCAAATACTTCCGACCGCGGAAATCTTTCTGAGCATATATATATATATATATATATATATATATATATATATATATATATATATATATATATATATATATATATATATATATATATATATATATATATATATAGGTATTATCAGGAGAATACATAAATATATTTAATTTAATCATATCGTTGAGATTCAACGACTTTCCCAAAATTAAAAATAAAACTATTTCGGAGCGGGGAAAGAATCATATCTGAAAATTTTTATTCGAAGCGAGCGTCAAAAACTCGAAATGGCATTATCCCCGGCCGCGCGGGATGAATAGATACGAGCCAAATTAGTTCATAGGTTCACTCCGGCCGTGCCTCGCATAACCAAAACGCGCTAGCTTGTACTCCGTAGTCCGTCGTACACAGTCGGCGGGCGTGAGAGAGAGAGAAAGAGTAAATCTGGGGGGCAAACACAAGAGACTATTTCACCCATCGACCCAACAGACACTTGAAAAATGTTCCAACAAACGCGGCTCGGGCCCGAACTTATATCCCCAGGCTTGAATTCCGATGACTTTGTTTAGGTACATGGCTTTTCCATTCGTTGATAATTGAGCCGAGGAAATTCGGATCTGTTGAAATTTTATCAACTAAATCCCTTTCATGCGCATTTTGCAGCTTTACACGAAATTATAGATGTTTTCAAGCGAGTACTGTTTTTTGAGTTCTTCAATCTCGTAAGGAGAACAAGATGACAGAATTTTCTCTGGAAGATTTTGAGTCACTCTTTAACCCAGGTAGCTGGCTTTGGAAGGGATGGATTAAGGAATACTTTTTGGTGGTGAGCGTCCAAACAATATTAAGTATTAGGCATGCAGACGATACAATCTTTGCAGATACTCTGGAGGGTCTGCAGCCACTTATTTCAAGCTTTATAGAGACTAGTCAAAGATATGAACCCGATTTCAACATAAAAAAAACAAAAGATATGACGATCAGTAAAGATCAAATACCAGTAGGACAGTTGCTAGTCAATCAAAATCCAAAAATATATGTCTCCAGCTACGTCTATCTTGATACAATCATCAATGACAAATGGGACCACTCAGTTGAGATAAAGCAAAGAATTGAGAAAGCTGTATATATATATATATATATATATATATATATATATATATATATATATATATATATATATATATACAGATTAACTATTAGGCAGAATAGGCAACTGCCTAGGGGCCCCGCATCGACTGAGGGCCCGTACACGCACCAAGAAAAAAAAATTTATCAAATGAAAATTTTATTTGAAATTTTGTATGAAATTCCTCAACAATATTATTGCTTTATTTCGACGTATGTTGTCAATTGAGGAAATACTTCATACATACAGAACCTTCTAGTATCGCGTAGTAGAACTAATAAACTGTCTTCGTTCAACAATGTCTCAGAACCATTTGAATTCATTGTCGATAATGGCCATTGAAAATAATGCATTAGAAAGGGTTAACTTCCAAGATGTTTTAAACGATTTTGTTTCTAAAAAAGTTAATCACTTTATTGTATAAAACCAATAAATATCTTGGAAGTTGACTTTTTCCAATGTGTACTTCACAAGACTGTTTTCTTTCGTTTATTGTATTATATTGCGTTTAACAAGATTAAATTGAAAATAACCGCGTCCCGTCTCATTTCTCTTTCCTAACCCATCATGCAACCTGCATCATCATTCATCACTTATCTATAAGCTATTCATCAAGACCATTTCAATAACGCTAACGAGTCAGGTAAGGTGATGCTGCAGCATCAAGTCAAAGTAACCATGTTGTTGCAATATCACATATAAATCTTTGAAGTAACAGGATACCTGGAGTCGATCATCTGGAAGTTACTTACATCCTTTTATCAACTGGAAAGGACCTCGGGCCTGGACAGCGTTAATCCGGCCCTGTGTATATATTATAAAAATATATATATATATATATATATATATATATATATATATATATATATATATATATATATATATATATATATCAGGCCCGTATCCAGAAATTCGTTTCGGGGGGGGGGCTCAAAGACGAAAATCACTCAAAAATGTGGACTTATTTGAATAAATTCAGGGTAAGGCGAATCACACATCAATCTCAAATCAGTACGTGACGTTTAATCTATTATTGTTTATTGTGCAAGAAAAAGATGCAGTACAAGGTGTACAATAAACAGCTACTATGATGTTTGAAAGAAGTTTCAGCTTGGATTGAATACAAACCCATAACACGTGCAGTGATTCATTTGTTTTTGTTCGATGAGTCCAACATAAAAAGCTAAAAATCCCTAGATCTTGATCAGAATCGATTCGTACAATTGAACTATATTGTTCAATGCTGCCACATGTGAGATGTATAAAGTCGTGTTACTGAACATGGCAGGCAGGCTTTCCATAATTTAAAAATATAAGGATACGTTCGATTGACACCAAACGTGCTTTCCGTCGACTAAAAAATCAAACTTCAAAGAATAGAAAATTCTATACTGAAGACTTTTCTGTGAAGAACATCGAATGGAAAAAATTTTCAAATTTCGGGATTTCGGGGGGGGCCCGGGCCCCTCCCCTGGATACGTGCCTGATATATATATATATATATATATATATATATATATATATATATATATATATATATATATATATATATATATATATATATATATACATTTATTCGAATTGTTGTTGCCTGTGAACTATTTCTAATCTCTTGATAATTATTAGCAATAACAGGCTTGTTGAATCTTAAAAAACTCGATTGTATTGAAAAGTTGACGTTTCGCCACGACATTTGTGACTTTATCAAAACTTTTGAGAAAAAATTGAAATTTCTTTGACATTTATTGATTTGAAAAATTTCTATAGAAACAGACTACTGTTTCACTAAAATTTTTTTCTGCTGTGGCCGATCTTTGTAATTTATTACGTGCTATTCAGTCCAATATTAACATTCAAATTTGTTATTATTAGATGGTAAGGGAAACCACAGAAACCTTTACCCACGTAATGTTCGAAATAGGTCCATATTATTTTGATTTTGAAGAGACAAAGAATAATAATAATAGGGTACTATTTATCTTTTTTTCAAAAATTTCTCATTGCGGCTGTGGCCGTCTTCAGTTATTAATTACGTGCTATTCAGTCCAATATCAACAGACAGGTCCGTTGATATTAGATGGGAAGGGAACCACAGAAACCTTCACCCACGTAATGTACAAAATAGGTTTAAAATATTTGATTGTTGTCTTTAAAAAGACATTACTTGTGATTTTGGAGATCACATATTCTAAACTATATTTTCTTTCCAGAAAAAATTGAAAATTCTAGATGTTTAGATTTTGTCTAAGAAGAATGAGTTGTTGTGGTTAGAATTTGTTTTGTTGAATTAAATCTGCGTATATTGAACTTAAATGTTTGATATCTGTTCTATCATTTACGACTTCATTAAATTTTTTGAATATGTAACATTTCTAAAATTTCTTTGCGTTTTTGATCTTTTTCTATTTCTAAAATTTTTTGTGCTATTAAAGTTTGAAAGTATGATTCTCATTGTTTTTTATGTTTTTATTAGTGCTGGTGTGGTTTGTGTTCTGGTATATTTGTGTGCTTTTAATCTTTCTTCTAAATTTTGGAAAAGTTTGTCTTTTATAGGTTTTATACAATTATTACAGGGTATACTATAAACAACATGAGATTTTTGTAGAAGAGGTGTTTTACTTTTTAATTTAGAATATATTTGTTTAATTTGATTTTGTGCCGGTATGGCTACTTTAATATCGTGTGGATTTAAAATTTGTGAAATTTTATTACTTAAATGAGGAATATATGGAAGAGGAATATATTTTTTTTGTTTATATTTTTCTTTTTTTGATGTTTCTAATGTGTTGTACAGTTTATGAATTCTATTTTAGTGATTTTCTGTATAAGTTTTTATTGGGTAATCGTTTTTTTATGAGTAATTTATGGACATCTTGTAATGTTTCATGTCTGTGTGTAGGTGAAGTAAGTTTAAGTGCTTTGTCTATATAATCCGAATTATTAAACTCTTTTTTTGTGAACAAATGATGTGTACTATTGTAGTTCAATGTTCTTTGTGAAAAAATTTCTTTCCTATGCCATTTTGTGATAATTTCATTGTTTTTTGTGCATGAGAGTAATATCAAGAAAATTTAATGTATTGTTCGTTTTCTTTTTCTAGAGTAAATTGTAATTTTCTATTAAAGTCGTTGAATTTTTTGAGAATATCATCAATAAAATCTTCTGATGTTATTATAAGGCAATCATCAACGATACCTTTTTGAAAGTTATAAATTTGTTCATTCAAATTATTTAATACATTTTCTTCTAAATATTCTAAAACTAATTGAGCTATAACACTGGAAATAGGACTTCCCATTGCTACACCATCAATTTGTTGGTAGAAGTTATTTTCATATTGAAAATAGTTTGTACCAAGAGCAAATTGAATTGCTTCTATAAAATCGGTTTTAGGAATATTTGTATAATTTTTGATAATATCCCATTTGTCATTAATTATTATTGGAACCAAAGACTTTGGAATATTGGTATAAAGAGAAACAACATCTAATGAGAAAAATTTGTAATTGTTAGGTATTTTCAAAGATTTAAGATGGTCTACTAGATCGAGAGAATTTTTGATATAATAAGGATTTAGATTTACTATATTTTTCAATATTGAAGAAAGAAATTTAGAGAGATTATATAGAGGTGATTGAATATAAGAGACGATAGGTCTTAATGGTATATTTTCTTTATGTATTTTAGGAAGACCATAAAATTTAGGTGGAAGGCTGTTGTGTCGAATTAATTCTTTTGATTTTTGTGGAGAAATGAAATTTTTTTGTTGCCATGTTTTAAACAATTTGTTACTCTCATTTTGCAGAGTCTTAGTTAGTTTTTTCTCAAAAGTTTTGATAAAGCCACGAATGTCGTGGCGAAACGTCAACTTTTCAATAAAATCGAGTTTTTTAAGATTCAACAAGCCTGTTATTGCTAATAATTATCAAGAGACTATATATATATATATATATATATATATATATATATATATATATATATATATATATATATATATATATATATATATAACATACTGACTGTATATGGCCTGTATATTTATAGACTTCTCCTATTTCTCCAAAATAATAGTTACTACTTTGATGAATACAGGAACGGGAATAGAGGTAGACCATACTTATTTCTATCCTATTCACCGTTCTACATTGCGGGAAAAACATCCACAGTATGCAGCATTGAGGGTATATAATGCACTTCCAAAGTCTATACAAAAAATCAAAGAATACAAGACTTTTAAGAGAACTATTTACTTACTGCTTTATCTTAAGATGTGAACCATATAACCTACAAGAGTTTGAAATTTTCTGTGAAAAACAATAATTATATTTACTTAATTCGAATATTTTAGTTGCAACAGATATGTAATTGATGTGATTGTTAATGTATTCTGTTTGTAGCTTTGCATTTTGACTTTTTTCATTTCAGTGCTACACACCTCCAGATTGGGAGGGTGTCGCAGGGATTGTTGAAAATAAAGATTATTATTATTATTATTATTATATATATATATATATATATATATATATATATATATATATATATATATATATATATATATATATATATATATATATATATATATATATATATATATATATATATATATATATATATATATATTAATATATATATATATATATATATATACAAAGAAGCTTTTTGATGATTTTCACTTAGGAATTGATGTAATTCGAGCCTGTTCAATAACATCACTTCTTGAATCATCGCGTATAAACCTAGTGACTTAATCTATAATTTCACTGGATGAGTTAGACGTTAGAGGTACTAACTAAGAAGACACAAACGAAGCTAACATGCCGTCTATCGCTGTCACGAGTTTCTCTACAATGTTTCAAATCTCATTAAAGACATTGTCGTAAAAACAATAAGATCATTGTGAGTCTGTGCAACATCTCGTTAACCAGTAAAGTTCCCTAGAGACGAACCGAAAATTACCGACTGAGAAATTTGTGATGATATTAATAAAGAGCTAAAACTTGCTATATTATCCGTCTCGTTCTCCCAGCTCCAGAGTATGGACCGTGGATTTGATCTGACGTCTAAATTTGTTCTTTGTGAAGCTCTAGACAGCTCTTAAATTTAATCGAATCAATTATTACACTGCTAGAAGACACAAGAATGGTAAATATGGACGGAATTCTATCATGAATCCATTTGTTGAATAATGAACAATGAAGCATTATATTCGACTGAATGAATCATATTTAGTCGAAGTATGTAAGATGATAATTCAGTTCTTAGTTACGAACAATGTTAGAATTTGTTTAATAATGATACTATTGCTTTTCTTCTCTAGAAATATTATTGTTTTGAATTGAATTGGCATTTACTTGGTGTAAGTTCATATTCATAACTTTATAAAGAAATAAAAAACTAACTTTTCACAGGTTGTTGCACCTGTGAGAAGTTAGTTTTTTATTTCTTTATAAAGTTATTATATTATTGTTTTGTTGATTCCGATTGTACGTTACTTTCATGTATTTTAGCAAAAGTACTTGATACGCCTGCTTTTAAGACACTTAACTGGTAGAGACGAAACGTTCATCACAGTGTACTAAAATGTTTGTACAAATCTCTTAATTTCTATTTTGGTTTTAATTGAAATTGATTATCGTGAAGTAGCTGCGAGTACTCGCCTGAATTTATATGAAATCTCATCTATAGGGTAGAGAAAGTACCCTACATGGTCGATTTTAGCCGGTAGCTACGAAAAGCTGCCTTCGGCCGGCCGAAATCGCATGAGAGTAAGATTCTTACGGATGAAACAGATGTGGGACGTTTTTTCCCAAGAAGAGAGCGATTCAGACCAACTGAGAGAGAGTGAGAAGAGGCGAACGTAGCATGAAGCACATAGCCATGGGCCAGAGAAGGGAGAGAGCGAGTGAGAGAGAGAGAAAGGAAGATCGAGAAAAAATACACGCTATTTGTTGATGTATTCGTTTAGTAGTTGAATATTAAAACTTTTTTTTTTATTATGGTGAGGCCCCCACTCTAGTGACTTTAGATGGCAATTCTGTCGCATAACTTCTTGTACTACAGTAAACGCAGATCTTTTTCATTTATTCACATTATCATTAGTATGTATACAATGAGTAAAGGAGGCTCCGTGGCGGAGAGGTTTAGGTAACGCTATGCCGTCTTCGTTGACGGAGTTGGTGGGTTCGATTCCCACCGTGTTCCTGGGTGTTTGTATGCGTCCGGATTTAAGTGGTTCCCCTCATTTAGTAAATTGATGGCTAAATGTCCAAGTTGACGAAGCCAAAATTGTACGGAGGTCGGGCGCGTGTGAGAGGGCACACGTCACACCTCTTAAAAAAAAATGAGTAAAATTTATAAATAAACATTTTGTGATGAATTTGTGAATCATCCTATACTAAGCAGTTGATCAGAGTAAGTAATATATTTGTTATGTGGAGAGGTCTCGGTAGACCAGCGGTAAGGTGTACCGCCTTGTGCCGTTTGTAAACCGGGGATTGTGGGTTCGAGTCCCACCTTGCTCTTGGGTGTTGTGTATGTCCGGAATTTAGTGAATATATATGATTAAAAATTGTTGGGTAATGTACATAGATTACAAGCCCATTAGCCGTTCGGAACCGGCGTTAAACTGTAGGTCCCTCGAGATAAAAAAAAATATATTTGTTATCTTTTTGTTAATTTGCTATTTTTTTATGTTAATTCGTTTGAAGGTGAGGAAATTTTAATATTTACAAAATAAATGTGGCATTTTAATTTGCCACTCGTTTGAAAACTTAATATACTACTTTTCATAAAATATAAAATAAAAATATTTCATAAATTCTCTTTTCTAAGTTTCAATTTTAGAAGAAAAGAGATTCAAAAATTAGTTTACCAAAGAAGTTTCACTTCTGACATATGTACTTTGTACGAACGCATTTTTTTTCAGTTCCAGAATTTTCAAGATAGAGCCATCTCAATTCACTTAAATAACTTTCAGTCATATTCTATACTCCATAGTTAAAATTCCAATAAATTAAAATTATCATTCCTACTTTATCAAAACAATTACTCAACGCATTCTGATATCTCACAAATGACTGAAATTAATTTTCTGACATAAAAAATTGATAATAACGATTCATAGTTTATATTTATTAATCACCATAATGACACACGAATGACACGTTTTTCGATCGATGAAAAAACTACGAAGCAAGCCAGTTCAGTAAATACTGAACAATGACGTTACGTTAAGTTGCATAAAATGAAAACGGGGAGCCGGGCGTAAAATAGATTCGTTTTACGTTCAAACAACGAATTCGTGATTACACAAAATGAAAAAAACCGGTCGGAACCATTGATGTATAAAATGATAGACCTACATCTCAATCAAAACAAAGAATTGGAGGAACAATACGAAGTACTATTTTTACAGTTTAATTCAAATCGATCTTTTTACGGAGGAAACAAATAGAATTGTTCTAGGTCCATTCGATTCGTGTGGGGCTCAGATTTTAATTATATGAAGATATTACCGAAGACGGAGTTTGTTGTAATCGATTAAAGCGTGTCCACCGGTTTCGGTCTTTGTTTTTGTTTCGGCTCTTTTGGTACTCATTTAATTATTTTATTGATAGCGGTAGGTAGGTATCAAAGCAATTCTTTTCTTGTAGGTATTTCTATTGTCAACTGACAATGACGTATTTCTCAATATCATTTTAATTTAGAAGATCCACTAGGTATAACCACGTTCGTAGTGAAGTTCTCAGGACCGTTACGATCAGTTTTTATTTTCTTCTTCTACTTGTTTGAGATCTAGACGATCTGTTGATTCCGGGCTTCTCCTGTGTTATTTCCTGAGATGTGGACTGCCAGCTGCTTCTTCATCTCTTTGGTGGTCTTCCTCGTGGTGGAGGCCCAGCTGGTTTTCCCTCTAGTACAATACGTGGTATTCATCCTCTTCACGTAGTTATACCATTCTCTTCTGCTCTGCCTTCCCCATCTCACCACATCCTGTACGTCTCTTTGTGCGCTAATGTCTGTGTTTCTTAAGTGATCTCTACTTGTTTTCCCGGCTATTGTTCTCAGTCCTGACATTTTGGTGACTCGTAGCATCCTCTTGATGGTCTTGTTGGTATCCTCTCCCGCTTCTATATCATATTACATTATTAGTCTGACGAATGTCTTATATATTTTGATCTTACTCTCCTTTCGCATATAAGGATTAGCCCATACAGTTTCCCTTAGACAACCTGATACTATGGCTGATTTGTTAATTTGGTTTCTCAGGTCCTTTACCAGGTCGTGAGCGCTCGACATATCTATGCCCAGGTATCTAAACTACATGACCTGCTCTATGGGTTTATTATATATTAACAGCTTGCATCTCATGGCTTCCCTAGCGATGGTCATGGTTTTTATTTTACCTATGGATACGTCCATATTGTCGCTGACTGATCTAGTAGAACTGTGTTTATCGCCAATATATATTAAATATCTAACGAATTCTCGAAATTATTTTAGAGTTTTTTGAACAAAGTTCCACCTGTATCGCATGATACACTCCAAACACTTCACAAATGAAAGTTAGGCAAAACAATGAGTGACATTAATGTAAGCGGCACTGTCAGGTTTGAAAGGAAACTTTTTCAACGCGGGAGGCATGTTTATTTTCAGATATTATTGATCAGATTAGTTTAGATGAGAGCCACTTTTGGTTTATTCATCATACCTAACTCCTCCTCTGATTTATACTGCCAATATTTGAGAAAATATTCGAATAGAAATGTACTCGTTCTTGAAAATCAGATCGTTTGAACCATTTTCCTGTAAATGTCCACAATTTCTGAATATCCTTCTTAGATATGTGAGTAAACCTTGAATGAATATATAGTACACCTAGTAGGTATGCTTAGTGAGAGTCTCTCAGTGCTATCATCAGTGTATATACGAACTTTAAGGGCACTATAAAATTCATAGGAACTTGTAGGAACAATTTTGTGCCTGTGAATAATGTATCGGATGTCTGAGGATGTGGACACAGTCAACAATCTTTCTCAGGAAGGTAAGCTGAAATATGAAAATCAAGTCTTTTCTGTAGGTGCAGTATCCTTTTGTTTCTTTGAAGAAATTCTACAATTGCAAAAACGGAGGTTTTCAAGTTGGTTTATTATGAAACGAAAACTGACAAAACAGAAAGTTATTTTATATTCATTCGTTTCACATGAAGTTCGTGAATTTTAACATGTAAACTTGAGTATGTAGTAACATGCATGTTTATGTCTAAATTTCATACAATTTGGAAACCACTAAATAAAACAATGAATTGCTCTTCATCTTAAAAACACTTGGGTAAAAAATCTATAATAATAGAAATACGTTTCTTAAAAAATCTTGACGATGTTTTTGAAAATTTGGAACTTTATCAAAAAAAAATTGGTCGACTTTGGTAGGTATCATATTTTGAAAGAAGGTACACTAAATTAAAAAGTGTAGCATCAGCAATGTTGATTAAATAATCTTTTCGAAGGCCTATTACCTGAAAAGATCGAAATAGAAATGCAGAAAAGGCACCATCTTAAAAATTCCTCCAAACTTCATTATCACGCCCGAGAAAATATTTTTTCAAAACGCAAACTCGGACTCAAACAGGCCAAATTAAAGCCAATCAAGAAGTTCGTTTTATGTTAATGAAGTTGTAAAAGGCTAATTAAGGAATGAAACATGGAAGCACAAATTTATGGTAGGATGAAGATAAAGTTACCATGTTGAGGAGAGTTATCACCAGAGCGAGAATGTTTGTATTTTAACCCGAACCCGATAAAACGGGTATTTCTGAATAACTCGACAACGATTTAGCAGAGGACCATTAATGTTTTAGCGTCTTTTTTATGGTTATGGACCCGCTCACTGGTTTTTAGATGACACAATGTTACCTACGTTATGTTTCAAATAATCAGAGATATCAGAGTGAGTCTACTTTTTACAGATAAAGTTAGAAGCTCTTAACATTGAAATAAATAATACACTAAACACTTTTATCAGACGGTGAAATTAGTCTTCTTAGACCTATTCAAACTGTAGAATAATTTTACTGGATAATAATTGATTTAATAAATTCACAATCCATTAACTGTACCAAAATGCATCATATATTTTATTTTTACTTTCTATTTAGTTTTATTGACTTGTACTATTTTCAAAAGTATGATTGGTACAGATTATATATATATATATATTTGTTTTTATTAACCATAACGTATATATATATATATATATATATATATATATATATATATATATATATATATATATATATATATATATATATATATATATATATATATATATATCAGTGGCGGCTAGTCAAAGGAGGCTAAGGAGGCTAAGCCTCCTCAATAATATTCCGTGTATCACTAATATATTATATTGAATAGTCAGCATTCAGCATATTAATATTAATCAAAATCATATTATTTTATGCACCAACCTTCCTTTCAACCTACATTATATAAAATACCTAATTTATTAATTACGATGGAAGGTATTTACATTGACTGCATTTCATTCATTTCAAGATTTGTGGCAACGCTGCGGAGGCATGGAAAAGTATAGTCTCAACGTTCATTATGCCTGCCACAGAAAAGCAAACAACGGTGCAAATACTCCGAATGAATACTTCATTGCAATAGAAAAGCAAAACACATGTAAATGACAACACGGATAGGAACCCAGTCTTATACAATGTCGACCAATCACAACTATAGAATTTCGCGTGACATCGAGTGAATTCGTTGGAAAGCATTAATTGAATCGTACGTAGTGTGATCGTAGTTACTAATGGCTCTCACCTTGGTTCTTGCTGGGCAACAATTGATTAATTCCTCGAATAAGTAACAAATTCGTTAAGTAGGTAGGTACCTATTATGGGAAAGAAAAAAATTTGATGAATAGATGAATTGATTAATTGGCTGAGAAGAGTTTTTGTGAATATTGTAAATAGGAGTTGTAGGTCTCAAGGTAGACACTCGAGAGTGAAAAACATTTTTTTCCAAACAAATTAATAGTTTAGGGTGCTTGTTTTACTTTGATTTTCTTTAAATTATAAGGCGGTTGACCTTGAAATCCTAAAAATTTTCGCCTATGGTGTATTTTTTAACACCTCTTGTAGCCTCCTCAAACCAAAACCTCACGAGCCGCCACTGATATATATATATATATATATATATATATATATATATATATATATATATATATATATATATATATATATATATATATACATACATGTATCCATAAATGATGTATACTCTCTGCAAAGGAAAGTATGAGATGCATTCAGGTACCTACTTCTCTTATAGTTTCGAAGTTATATCTAGGCAAGATTTCTTGTTGGTGGAACTTTCGTATCTTGAGAAATCTATTTCATGGTAATTAGGGAAATCTTACAACCGTAAATTTCATAGAAGTTATAAATAAGTACAATGAATAATAGTTTTGATTGCTATCAGTGGGTGATAATGATTTTTTTCTTTTCAACAGAAGAGAAATAGGCAGGTGAGTTGGTCCCAAGAGAATTCTTTTGAAAATTTTCAGACACTTCCGGCATAAAACTTGATTGAACCATTAGCGTCTCCATAAAACGGTCATCTTTGAATATTTGTAGTTTTAGTACACAAGTTCTAACCTTTTCGTGTCTTTTATTATCTATACTATAATTATTCTTGAAGAATTTGGTGATTCATACTTTATGATATTGTTGCCCACACAGATTTTTTTATATTGTTCAGAAGATTGGCAGATATACGTTATGAAATGTCGACATATTAGTAAGCAAACAAAAATATTATGAATTAGGTAAAAAATATAAAAAATAACCTAAGAAGATACGTGAAGAAAGTAGCTTCTATTTGTAGAATTTTCAATAGTGATAGCAGTTCAAAAACTGTCAAGTTTTTAGAGAAATTCTCAGCATATTCTGCATATATAATTTTTCTCTACAAATTTTGATTTACTGTATGAAATGTATAATCAGAATATGAATGGAAAATTCAATAATTTTCCTCTTCAATTTTAATCTCGAAGGTCTATTTTTTTGCACAGCTGAAACACTCTATGTGGGTGGTTCTTTTACTGATTTGTATTCATCTGTACTTGATGATAAAACGAAAAACTAAATGGCCCTTTATTATTTTTCAATAACGCAGCATTAATTAGTTGACACAACGAAATATTAGGTGTTAAATTTTTCGCTTTAGAGTTTCAATTTTGATAAATTTATCACTTGTTGATTGACTAAAAATATCGAACTTTCAAGAATCATTTCTCGGATTTTTACATAATCTTTGAAATTTCCAAATGTTAGATATACAATTTTGACAATGTTAAAAGATATGAAAGAGAAAAATTTATGACCAGGACAAGGCAGTTTTTCTTAGAAAATAGCGTTTTTTACATGAAACTGGTTCCCGAAAACTATTATAAATGCCACGAATCAATTCAAGAACAGATTAGTAGTCCAAGCAACAGAGCACAATATAAGTCATTTTTTGACATCGATTCCATCTGAAAACCAACTATGCCATCGTGAGCAGGGTAATTCATAGATTAATTGTGTTATGTTTTGGACACGCAAATACCATTATTTATTTTTTTATGAACAATTATAACAAAAAAATCGTAATTTTATTACTTTTTCATTTATAACTAATAAACTGATGGAGTAATCTGGATAGTGTCAATAGCAAATTTGTGGATAATTAAATTACAAAGAGTATGAGACCTCGCCCGACTTAATCGGATGATTAGTAACGAAGATAACAATTGATAGCCAAAGAATTTTTTATTTATTTATTAATTTAATAATTTCGTTAATTTACAACTTACAGGTCTCTGCTTTTGCAAAAAGTTTGCAATGTTTAATTACTTAAAGTTAGTAAAAAGAACGAACGCTGTACGATAATTGTTGTTAACGTAATTGCAATTTTATGTATTTAACAGGACTAATTGTAAAATAGCTACTATCGACTGAGGTACTCGGATTAACAAAACTAAATTTGAATTTACTACGTTTATTATCACAAAATATTTTGAAAAATATAACACTGCGATTGCAATTTCGGTCACTAGACCATCATCGGGCAGATTGAGTTAAGAACTTCTTAACTCAATCTGCCCGATGATGGTCTAGTGACCGAAATTGCAATCGCAGTGTTATATTTTTCAAAATATTTTGTGATAATAAACGTAGTAAATTCAAATTTAGTTTTGTTAATCATGTTAAATTATCACGTAGTAACGACGGATTCCATCAACTATTTAAAAAGAGGTACTCGGATTTCAATTTTGAAAAAAGATTAATTAACTAGACCTAAAGTGCAATAAAACGGTCATCTCGGATTTTTAAATAAATTTTGCAAAGTTAGTTAAAAAAGGGCACAAAAATGGCTCCGAACGGCCGACCCTACGAATATGGTGCAGTAGTAACGTCGGCGCGCCGCGAGATTGTATTACTATTAAGCGTTCTCCTCTACTCCTTCTTCCCCCACTACTGCACCATATTCGTCCGGTCGGCCATTCGGAGCCATTTTTGCGCCCTTTTTTAACTAACTTTGCAAAATTTATTTAAAAATCCGAGATGAACGTTTTATTGCACTTTACGTCTAGTTAATTAATCTTTTTTCAAAATTGAAATCCGAGTACCTCAGTCGATAGTAGCTATTTTACAATTAGTCCTGTTAAATACATAAAATTGCAATTACGTTAACAATAATTATCGTACAGCCTTCGTTCTTTTTACTAACTTTAAGTAATTAAACATTGCAACCTTTTTGCAAAAGCAGAGACCTGTAAGTTGTAAATTAACGAAATTATTAAATTAATAAATAAATAAAAAATTCTTTGGCTATCAATTGTTATCTTCGTTACTAATCATCCGATTGAGTCGGGCGAGGTCTCATACTCTTCGTAATTTGATTATCTACAAATTTGCTATTGACACTATCCAGATTACTCCATCAGTTTATTAGTTATAAATGAAAAAGTAATAAAAGTACGATTTTTTGTTAAAATTGTTCATAAAAAAATAAATAATGGTATTTGCGTGTCCAAAACATAACACAATTAATCTTTGAATTACCCTGCTCACGATGGCATAGTTGGTTTTCAGATGGAATCGATGTCAAAAAAAAATACCTATTGCTTAGACTATAGGTCAATATTTAATGAACATAAGAGTGTATAATTTATTTTGTGAATTAAGGGATTATAAGGATTGCCCCTTGCTCTAAAATAATTAAATAAATAATAATAATAATAATGAGTCAACTGTCTAACAGAGAATGCTGAATCAGTGACTAAAATGCAAAACAATACATTATTATCTGATATCTTGCTATTCCCAGAAAACTGGCATGCCTGCGAGCTGTTAATTTATAAATATATAAGATACCTATCAAAAACGAAGAAACACGTTTCGTATATCAATAAAGGGTATTAATTATTCCTATGAATTGCTAACGAGGTAATTATGGACATAAGGTGGTGTCATTAAAAATTATTGAAAGGGATTCTTGAGGAAATGAAGGTGGCTAGAAAAGTGGAAAGTGCTGAATAATAAATTAATTAGATTTCTTATATTCATTATGGTAATAAGAAAAATGAGGGAATATATATTTTTTATTTTACACGTCCATATCTTTCAATAAAAGTTATTATTTTAAATTCATTCGGATCTTCTTTATTCGATGTCATGAAAATAATAGTGTCCATTAATAATATAACGACAATTATTTATCCAACCATGAAATTAACTATTGGGTTATCTATTTTGCTTTCACCAAGTAAAGTTTTTCTACCATCAAGTGTATTAAATTTTGGACGTGAGCAGGATGAAGGTGACAAAATTTGATCGAAATTAATGGTTGCTAATTCGTTTATCACTAGAAAAACAAAATTTAATCAATTTTCAAGGCAATAATAATTTCGGGTAAAAATGTATTAAATTGAGCAAAAACTTCGTTCTTTTAAAATGGTCCCAGTGATCATTAAAACTTCAGATTTGGCAAAAGTTTTTGTATCTTTTAATAGAATTATTAGTTATGAAATTCATTTTTTTAGATACTGGAAAAGATCATGCCGATTAAATTTTGATGAGGTTACTCCAAAAACGAACGGAAGAAATAAAGAAACTAATGTATCGGTCTAAAAAGTTCTTAATAGGATTTGGACACGATTAGAAAGGTTCAAAGGCTGAAATTGAGGAAAATACTCGAAAAGTTGATGCTGATGAAATTGTAATATGTTTCTTCAAAGAAGAACAAACAAAGTAAACGAAAAATGATTTTTAAAAGTTCTGAACAAAATGATAAAGAATCAAACACCGAGTCGTAAAGAACATTCTGAATAAAGTTCAATAATTTTGGATTGATTAGTAAATATTCCACTTTCAAACGCCAATTTCAACATGGAGAAAAATATAACCAAACAAATTGCCGTAAATAATAATTATGATCCCATAATAATAGACAATATGATAGATAAAAAGTTGTTCAAAAATGCGATTAGCCAGGTGTACCCCCTTACTAAAAATGATATCAAATATAACAGCCTCACTTTCATCGGAAATTCAAGTAGAAAACTTAAATCTCTCTTATCTAAGCACAACATTAACATTGCTTATCGTACCGGTAATAATTTAGAAAATCATATAAAAAATAATAAATCCAAAGTTCATAAAGATAATAAATCAGGAGTTTATTAAATTAATTGTGGTGATTGTGATAAGTTTTACATTGGTAGAACTTTCAAAAGTTTGTTAATCAGAAGTCGGATTCACATTATTCAAACCATTTAATCCAAGAAAATCACACATTCAATTTCGATTTCAAAATACTAAATACTGAAAGTAGGGGAATTAAACTTAATTTTTTAGAATCATTACAGATAAATAAATACAAGCATTCATGTCTCCTATTGAATAGCCAAATCGAACATACTTCAAGCTCCCTTCTTAATATTTTCAGAATTACCGAACTACCTGACTAGCAGTTCAGAATTGGTTTTTCCTATTCTACTAATTATTTGTAACAATCTTTCTATTTACCCTTTCTACACAATTTGTCATCTCTTTATTTCCTGTTTTCGATATAACAGAGAAACATAGTTAGTTTGCCATTAGCATCTGAAGAAGGTGAAGTTCCACCGAAACGTGCGTCTTGTGTTATTTCTTTTAATAAATGTGTAAATTGTTATTATTAACCATTGTTTTAATAAGTTTAATAATATTCAGAAAGAACTTCAGAAAATAGAAGAAGCATTGTCTCGCTCCAGAAATATATCATAAAAAAGGACACACAAATGAATCCCAGATACCTGGTCAGTTATGCCTGGAACCATCGAACGAGCATCATTAAAAAACAACAGTTTCTGGGGATGTGTCGATTTTATAAATACCGATGTTTGGCATTTCCTCCGCAGGCATTTCATCAAGTTCTCATTAGGCAGACATTTGAGAACTATTTCCAAACGGAAATACTGCCGATAGTTGCTAATCAGCCTGAATAGCTTGATGTTCAAGTCATCATTCAACCGTTGACAGTTAATGAGGAGGAATGAGTAATTATTCTTGGAAAATATCGCCCTATTCAGTTTGACTTTAACAGATGTAAAACCTGACAAGATAGAAGTAATTAACGAAACGCCAGTTATACTATGGAAACTAGAGCAATACTTAGTGAAATCACTAACTATATTTACTTCAATCTGTGTGCTTGATTCATAAGTATTTTCATGCCGTACCCTTGGTGTCACAGCTCGGGTATTACACCAGATATTCGGGACATCACGTTCACCTCCCTATTCCATCCTCTCAATTAACAAAAAAGTCCATCATTTACAATGCTAAGAAAATTTACAATCACCTACCAGACGAATTAAAATTTCTAACTTCCTTGACCAATTTTCAGAAACGAACAAAATCTTATTTTCTTGATAGATTTTATTACTCTATAAATGACTACTATTTTGAGCACAGATTGATCAATATGACCAAATTGAATAACACAGGCATCAGCTTCGATAGAGGAGGATTTATAGTAAAGTTTGTTTATACTTTTGATGGAAATGTGGTGTGGTTTTTATTTCTGGATATTACATTGTTTAGTTTGTATATTTTTTGATTGATGTGTGTTTATTTTTATGTTTTCAATTATTTAGTTACTATTTTTTTCGCTTTGTCAATAAAATGTATAATTTTAAGACAATAAAGCATATTTGATTCGATTTGATTTGATCTGAGTACCGCATCCATCCTGATAAAAAAACATCCCCTTCTAGATTTTAAACGCATTGTTAGTGATAAATGAAAGATAGTTATGAATTCCACAATTTCTGATCATAGATTTGATATTATTAACTTGAATTCTTCGACGAATTCAAGTTAATAAAGAACGGTCATATAACGTTTCTGGCTGTGCCACAGAATTGAAGCCTGGCTGATATTGAACATAAAACTTTCATCTTCAATCAAATGAACTCACCTGCACAACAAAAGTCCAAAATTATACGTATGTCACTAATAAAAAACAAAACATCCAAAATCAAAGTAAGTCGATCTAACAAACTTCGTCCGAAATTCAAACAAAAGGTGCGTTACTCAGTCTGTAAGACACTTATCAAACAACAACAAAAACCACTTGAAATAAGTTCATCGACAACCAGTCGTACCACGAACGTCTCAAATTTTCATAAAACACTCGAGAATATCGATGCCGGTTACTACGAACGAGAGGAGCTCCAAGAGCGGAGAAACGGTGTCGCGTTCAGCGAAACCCGATTTGTGTAGGATGCGCGAAGAGCTCACGCGTCTGACCCACGAAACGTTCAAACCCAAACTGGCTGTAATCCGGCTCGAAGGACCCTGCGTTTCAGGCGTACCCCCACCACCGGACGCAGAAACAACTGAACATCTCCGAAGATATACGCATACGAATTACGCGGGTACTACTATCTACACCTCTCCCTACGTTTACATTAAAAATGACGGTTTTCATTGGCTAATGATTCGGGGGCTGTGCTAGTTTAATGAGCAATCAAACGAAGTTCCTTGCTTCAAATGAATTATTTATAGCCGACAATGACTTGTACTTTGTGTTCCGGTGACTCAGGAAAAACATATTTTTGGTGAAGTTCGTTTTCTCAGCTAATGATAGTTGCTTGGAACTTTGATTATCGGAGCTTAAAGCGAAAAATAAGTTTATTCTACTTTTGCCATTAGTGTTTTCAACTGACATGAACACGAAATATCAAAATCCTCTCACGAATTTAATTAATTTTGTTCTTCGAAATGATTTAAATTGTTTTAGTTTTGAGATTCATTATTTGAACCAACTGAACGAGAATAATATATTAGACACTGAATTTGCGCTTATTTTTTGGTGAAACATGATTCATTTTGATAATTAAAATGAACAGCTGACTTAATACTCGTTTCATTATATATAAAAAAAAATTGTTTCAATTTTTTAAGATGTTTTGGATAACTAGCACACTATCAGCAACAACCAAGAAAAGAGCAACAAGATTGTAAATGAAATGTATTTGATAATTAGCGATATTGATGAACTATTTATTTTATGGAAATTCATTTCAAATAAACAGAAGTAAAAATACTTTTTCCGTCGACCTCTAAATAAAAGCTTATTTTAACGTACACGAAATTGATCATTAATGACCCATTTTAATGTGCAATTTCTCCTATTTTAATGTATGATTGTCACTTGGCAACCAAACACAGAAGTATTCAGCACGGAATAGTTGAATTATTCTGTGTCTGCACTGTTATTCCACAGAGAAAAGGAATTCATAATTCAAATCGAAAAATTTAACTCTATACAAAATATAGTAGAAACTGCGGGAAAATTTTTTATGCAATAATCGTTCGAAAGTAAATAACACTTCAGCTTCCACCAGTTCCACATATTCCTTATCGGATATTGTAGGTATTGTTAACTATTCAGAATATCACATGTCTAATATTCCATCTATGAATTTCTCAAATTGTTCCATCGAGAGCATAAATATAAATATATCGAAATGAACATAGAAATTTATATTGTGTCAAGTGTATCTGTCATGCAAAATAAAAATTTATTTCAATCAAGAATTTATACTCAATTCATGATGAGGTCGACGGAAAAATCTTGTAATAAACTCGTTTATTAATGCAGCGATTAATGGTCTCGAACTATTAACGCGCTCGCTCCGCTCACGCTTTAAAATATCTCAACCATTAATCGCTGTCATTAATAAACTACTTTATTAAATACCTATTTGTGTGGAAATTGACGAAAAGTACCTATTTCTATTTCTCTGAAATATCAATATAATATATCGTATCATTATTCAGTTTCTAAGATAGAAACTCCATTTGGTGATATTTTTATCAACATGTTCAATTCTTTTCTGTATCTATACAATAATGATATTATATTCTCCAGACAGTTGTTATTCCACGTAGTTCCTTATTACAATTTATTGATATTGAAGAACATGAACAGAAGAAAGTGATAAAAATTCATACGATTTTGTCCGTTTCTGCATTTATTAATGACATAGTTTTTTTTGATGAAAATTTCAAATAAAATTCTTCAAAATATTTGGTACTACTGCGCTAATAGATCTTCAGTGGCCACTCTACCGAGTTTCTTTGTACAAATATTTAGTTTCTATGAAATGCACAGTTGGAGATTACCCAAATTCAGATAGAACTTTTCACAAAATTGGTGATCTACCTATGAAAGAGATCTTCTCATACTTTTCTGGTTACTAAATTAACGTTTTATTCTTGCTTCAATTATTTGTATCAAGCAAATGATTTAGATAATAACCCGATTATTGTAGCTTAGTTTGTCGATGTTTTCATCGAAGGAGTTCAATCCATTCCTACAGGCATTAATGACATACTCATTTTTCACAAAAACTCAAGATTCTATTCTTCCAACTCCTTTATAGCGTTACGCTGACAGTTCCTAAGTGACAATTTCACCGACTTCTTTTATACAAATCTTTCGCTTCCATGAAATGCACAGTAGGAGATGACCCAAATTTAGATGGAATATTTCCCAAAATTGAGGATACAAAAGTGAAATGCACATGGTTTTCTGGTTATTATGACAGAAGCCGTGGTGGTCCGCCTTCTTTATATTCTCCACAATGACCAACTGTAAAACGGAGGTAGTTTCTGAGGACCTTGACTGTAACCGAGACGTTAGGGTCGATTTATGACATTCACTGATTCATGAGGCAGTTTTATGGGACTGACAGCAGAAACCTAGTTATATTCCGGCAATTACTGGGGTAGGAATTGTTAATTTTCGAATTGGGACAATTTTACGTCTTGTACTTTAGATAATTTATGGTTGTCCGGCCTACTTGACTCACCTGCTGAAATCGGAAGCCAGATTTTTGAAAAGAACTGAAGGTAATTTGAATACACTTCGCTTTCTCTATTTCACAGAATATTATACGAAACTTGTCTACACAGACGAAGTATGTCAATCGTTTTACTTTAATCAATATAATAGAAAGAAACTTGGCAGTTTTATTATTAGAAATAATTTCGTATCAGGCATTCATTTTGGAAAACTATAAATATAAAATATATGAACAAAAACAAAACTTGAATTTACTATGTTTATTATCACAAAAATACTTCGAAATATATAACACTGTAATTGCAATTTCGGTCACTAGACCATCATCGGGCAGATTGAGTTAAGAACTGAATCCATAATTAAAGATTTGCGCTTACGGGTGGAAAAGAATTATTGCAGGTTCCTAAATATACAAGAGGAACACATTTCAAGAAGGGCTAATAGAAGTGGATTTCCCAAATTGGTACAATGAAATATTCTTAGAAAAAATCATTATTGTTTGAATACACTAAATATAGGAGAATATATCAAGTCAATCTAGTCGTTCAGCAAGATATCTTTGGCATTATGATTGAGTTTAAAAATTTCTGATGATTCTAAGTAAGTAAGTTTGGTTCCTTTCGGTAATTTATGCATTATTTGAAAGTTATCTATTTGTGGAAACGGGTGGTGGTTTTCACGGCAATGATTTGAAAATATTGAATCCGTTTTATTCTTCGAAAAAGATTGTTGGTGTTCTTTAAATCTTGTCTGGAACGATCGACCAGTCTGACCTATATACACTCCTTTACATACAGGACAAATCAACCTATAAACTCCTGAACTTTCAAATTTTGAAGTGATATCTTTGGCATTGAATAAAATTCCTGAGAGTTTTGTCTTACGTTTGAAAGAAATTTTGAGATTACCTTTAGGTATGACATTAACAACTTCTTCCGTTAGACATGTTAAAGATGTGAATTTTTCCGATTTTTCTACTTTCGATTGAGGATATACGCTGTTGTTCGCTAGTTGACTACGTTTCTTGTTTATCATTTTATCTATCAATTTTGTATGAAAAACATTATTTGAAGCAATTATTTTTATAGTAGAAATTTCTATTGCAAAACTTTTTATGAAGAATAACATTAAAAAACTGAAAAAAAATAAGTTTTTCCGCATTTTTAAGTAAGAAAGTATGGTCTTGTTCTTCTTCTTTTTTCGTTTTCCAATACATTTTACGACATGTCTGAACTCGAGGTTGGCGTTAAGTGTATATGTGATTGACAATGATAAGTACTTCTCTGGAATATTCTAGATTTTTCCAGATTATATTCAAATGTAATTTTGTGTTTTAGAATGTTGTAAAACTAGAATTTTCGATCGTTGGAGATATAAAAGCCGAAGTTCATTGATTTTTTGTCCATCAAGTCTCGGCTATGGTCAAGAAATCCAAGCGTGCTAAACTGATTCTTATTTATTAGGTACTATTTAACGTACGAGTCGAAGAATAGGACATACCCACTTAACCCACGACTACGTCTTCCAGAAAAATGAAAGACCTATATGCTCAGAATGTGATCAACAACAAACACTAACAATCAAGCACCTCTTAATGGTTTGTCCCAAATATCAAAAGTCCCGTGACCAATACAACATAGGAACAATCACAAACAGTTTACGTTATAAGTGTAATATAGAATTAGTTAAAAATTATTTAATGGATATAAATTTATTATATAAAATGTAATTCCTTAACCCTCTCGGTCACGAATTAAAACTATTGGAGCGAAAAATCTGAAATTTACTTATGATTTTTTGAAAATTTTTAATGTTAAATTCAGATTTTCAAAATGCTCCGTTGGGGCACTATGACATGTCCCCAATTGAGGACATCATGAGCTGATGGAGGACAAAAAAACTCTAAAAATATTTTTAGATGGTAAAATATCAATATGTTCCATTATTTATTTTATTAAATATATTTATATTATTTTTGTGCCAATTTTTGAAGTACTGAAGTGTATTAAATTTAACTTTTGCAGAATTAAAATAAAAGTGGTGTTATATTCACCTAGATGTTGCCTTTACCACTAGTTCACAATGTCCTCAAACTAGTACGCCACACTTTCAAAAATCGCTGATTACAGTATGCACAAAAATCACCTAACGCAATTGCTTTGGAACAAGTCTATACTTATTTTGAACGTAATCAAACAGTTTTCAAACACATGGTCTAACGAATATAGCCAAAAAAAAATAAACAGTAGAGCGCTACACTGCTGTCATAGCTTCCCTATGGAATCCCATATTTCAAATGCATGATTATTTTTTTGATCAGCTTGAAGATGGTAGCACATAAATTCATTTGGAAGAATATGATGTCCACAACAGAGGACAATGTGACAGAGGAGTAAGAGCAAGCGGTAGTTCATAGGAAAAAATCCAAAGTAGGTTGTCCTCAACTGAGGACAAGGTGAGCGAGAGGGTTAATGTGGTCTCTAATAACCCAAGAGGTTCATGAGACTTGAAATTCCCTAAATAAAAAAATTTTACGTACGATGTTTTTCGACCAGGGTAACGCTGGATTTCATCCCTTATAGTAGATAAATACAGAGAAACACTAGACATACGTTCATAATTATAATCTCACAACGTTTCGTGTTTTAATCACATCATCAAAATGCTAATATACAGGTAATGAGCTCAAACCTCGACATATCGTTAATTTAATTATAATACATTGTGAATAAACCCGATTGTACCCTTTCAAGGAATGAATAATTGATGTATGGGCAATAAATGGTTAATTGATGGATATATTTGTTCAGTATATCAAATGGCTTCGTCATTTTATTAATCTCATCAACAATATAATGACAGGATTTTATTAGTCACCGAAAATAACCATAAGTCATTAAGTGGCAATAAAACATGCATATAGTGTTCGGCGTGTATCCTGTTCGTAAAAGAATATCTATTTCATGGGCACATTTGCTAAATGTATTTCACTGTGAACACGATGTTAAACATCAACAATCGCATCTTTGTAATTTGAGCATATTCGTTAATTTTCCTTCAATTTCCGATAAGAACTAATCTAATATGAGTATAGTAGTTTGAAATACCACAGGGCCAAAAATGTAGTAGTTGTTTTTTCAAATTTTGGATTGATTGGGCCGATACATGGTGTAAATTAATAAACATATATTAGAAAATATAGTTAGTTTGCCATTAGCATCTGAAGAAGGTGAAGTTCCACCGAAACGTGCGTCATGCGCTATTTCTTTAAATAAATGTGTAAATTGTTATTATTAAAGATTTATTTAAAGAAATAACGCATGACGCACGTTTCGGTGGAACTTCACCTTCTTCAGATGCTAATGGCAAACTAACTATGTTCCTCTGTTATATCGAAAACAAGAAATAAAGAGATGATAAATTGTATAGAAGGGGTAAATAGAAATATGGTTACAAGTAATTATTAGAATAGGAAAAACCAATACTGAACTGCTAGTCAGGTAGTTCGGTAATTTTGAAAAGATTAAGAAGGGGGCTTAAAGTATGATCAATTTGGCTATTCAATAGGAGACCGGAATGCTTGTATTTATTTATCTGTAATGATTCTAAAAAATTAAGTTTAATTCCCTTACTTTCAGCATTTAATATTTTAAAATCGAAATTGAATGTGTGATTTTCTTTGATTAAATGGTTTGCATAATGTGAATCCGAATTCTGATTAACAAAGCTACGTTTGTGTTCTGAAATTCTAGTTTGAAAACTTCTGAAAGTTCTACCAATGTAAAACTTATCAAATCACCATAATTAATTTTATAAACTCTTGATTTATTATCTTTATGAACTTTGGATTTATTATTTTTTATATGATTTCCTGAATTATTACCAGTACGATAAGCAATGATAATGTTGTGCTTAGATAAGAGAGATTTAAGTTGAATTTCCGATATCCATCTTTCTATTTACCCCTTCTACACAATTTGTCATCTCTTTTTCTTGTTTTCGATATAACAGAGAAACATAGTTAGTTTGCCATTAGCATCTGAAGTTTCACCGAAACGTGCGTCATGCGTTATTTCTTTTAATAAATGTGTAAATTGTTATTATTAACCATTGTTTTGATATATAAGAATATTGTTTTAGTTCTACTAAATTTTGAATGAACTTTGCTTCCATTCAAAGTTTCCATTCACTCTAGAAGTGATAAATAAATCCTAATATAAATACTGTTGTTGCTTTTTCATTCAATGACTCTCAAACGTTAATTTATTTCATTTTGCCTGCTATTTGATGCATAATATACCGCGAAAGAAACTTCATTCCAAATCTCATTATTTTTTGAAGCAAAATTCTTACGGATGAAACGCGTCACGTTTTTGTCCAAGAGAGAGAGGGCGATTGAGACCGATTGAGAGAGAGTGAGAAAGGGCGAACGTAGTATGAAGCCATGGAGCGAGTGAGAGAGAGAAAGGGAGATCGAGAAAAAATACACGCTATTTGTTGATGTATTCGTTTAGTAGTTAAATATTAGAACTTTAGATGGCAATTCTGTCGCATAACGTCTTGTACTACAGTAAACGCAGATCTTTTTTATTTATTTACATTATCATTAGTATGTATACAGTGAGTTAAATTTATAAATAAACATTTTGTGATAAATTTGTAAATCATCCTATACTAAGCAGTTGTTCAGAGTAAGTAATATATTTGTTATCTTTTTGTTAATTTACAATTTTTTATGTTAATTCGTTTGAAGGTTAGGAAATTTTAATATTTACAAATAACATGTGGCATTTTAATTTGCCACTCGTCATTTGAGAATTTAATATACTATTTTTCATAAAATATAAAATAAAAATATTTCATAAATTCTCTTTTCTAAATTTTAATTTTAGAAGAAAAGAGATTTAAAAATTAGTTTGCCAAAGAAGTTTCACTTCTGACATGTGTACTTTGTACGCACGCGATTTTTTTTGTATTAAAGACAGATAATAATCTTGTTATCATTATAAAGAACTGAAATTGGTCGGCTTCCATTCGTACCCTTTCTTTCAATCATCTTAGTTCGCATGGATTTTATTGTTATCTTTTATTTTGTCGTAAGGTACACCATCAATTTGACAGACGGAATCACATCGCTGCTACATCTTTATTTTCTCCGATTCGTTTTTTCCTTATTTCCAATACCGCTCTATACATCCGAATCATCGAACTGAACATTCCGAAACTATAAGAGTCGAACAGGACCTGATTACATTGCCCATATTTACCGGCATTCATCACAAACACGACAAAATGCCATTATTTCTTTTGATTGTTATCGTCGAAACGTCGATTCGCTCAAGAACAAAAACTCATAGGCCAGTTTAGATAATCAATTGACAATAATTCAAAAGTTTTCAAACATTAATGTAGGGTTGGGAAAGAGATAAAAACAAACTATGAAATTTTGCAACATTTTCCGAAGTCCGGAACATTGCTGAAATTGCAATAACATTGAATTTTGCCTTGTGAAAAAAATTCCTAAAGTTCTGCAAACTTGGAGTAGTATTAAATATATTATTTCATATTACGTATCAAATTTACAACCAATTTAAGGATACGGAACTTTTTTTTTATTCAAAATTAACGTTTTTCTTTGATAAACTGACCTAAAAAATTCCATGAGTCCTGAAAACTTGACAGATACTTCGGAAAAATATATTGAACAGTTGTATAAATTTGCAACCTTTTACGTTGACCGGAACATGTTTATTCATAATTTTTTTAATTCGTGGTAATTTTTTCCGGCAAAATGGTCTCGAAATAATTTACAAAAATTTTGAAACTTGGTTGCAAATTGAGAAAATATCTATCCTGATGCATTTGCAAAAATTTGAAACCTTGTACGCGGTCCGGAAATTTATGCAATTTGCAAAAATATTAGTTTTGGTTTTTTATATTTTTGCAATAATTTTTGGATAATGTTCCAGACCGCGTACAAGGTTTCAAATTCGTAAATGCATCTGAATAGATGTTTTCTGAATTAGCAACCAAGTTTCAAAATTTTTGTGATTATTTCGAGACCATCTTGCCCTAAAAAGTGACCACGATTAAAAAAAATTATGAATAAACATGTTCCGGTCAACGTAAAAGGTTGCAAATTGTGTAGGGGAAATGGAAAAGGCTGAAAGTGCCAAAAAATCAAAAATCGATTTTTTGTATGGAATGTTTTGCAAGCGACATCGCCAATAACCTAGAGAAGGTTGAAAGTGCCAGAAAAATTCTTACTAGTTCCTAGAGCAGTCGCAAGTAGCAGCACCGTGAAAGTGCCCGCTGACTGTCAGTGGAAAAAGCTGAAAGTGCCACCATGAACCACTATGAACATTCATCCTTTACGTGCAATGAGCGCTGGACTTTCAGCCTTTTAACTAACAAGGTATGGCACTTACATCGTTTCCCAAAAAAAGATATGATGGTACTTTCAGCTTTTCACGTGTAAAATCAAGTTATATATGTACAACAAAAAAAACACCTCTTGAAAAACAAATAAATATATATTTTGTATTTCTAATGAAAATTATAGATTTTTACAGTATACAGTATAAGTTTTATGAAGTTTTTATTGAATACTGAAAATTTTACTGTGTGGCACTTTCAGCCTTTTCCATTTCCATTACACAATTTATACAACTGTTCGGTATATTTTTCCGAAATATCTGTCAAGTTTTCAGAACTTTTGGAATTTTTGTTGGTCAGTTTATCAAACAAAAACATTAATTTTGAATTAAAAAAATGTTCTGTGCCCTCAAATTGGTTGCAAATTTGATACGTAATATTGTATTGTATTGTATTTATTACCAGTTTTTTATAAAAAAAATATACAAAATACATAGCTTAAAGACTAATATAAATAGTATATCCTCACAGAGGTAATCAAAGTTACCTGTGCGTGAGGCCGGTAATTAAAACTAAACTAAAAACTAATATAATTAACTTTAAGTAACTTAAAAAACTAGGCTTTAAATATTTTCTAAAAATCTTCTTCTTAAGTTTGTATCACAGTCGTCACCTGATGCACAATTAAATATTATTACATCTAATATATTCTTTTAGCTGCTTTTTTCTTTTAATTTTATTTTCAATATTTTTTAGTTCATTAGGTAATGCATTAAAGACTAGAATAGCTTTGATATAAGATCTTTTTTTACTTATTTTCAATGTTCTTTTTGGCAATTGTATAGATTTATTTCTAGTTGCACTTGTTGATTTTGAACATAATTCTGATAAAGTTACATAATGATATAGTAGAGATTCAAGTGAAAATTGTTGTTCTATTGTGCAAGGTTGATTTTCATATATGAAGTTTTTTTTGTTGATTATTTTTAAAATTCTATTCTGCCTTCTTTGCAGCAGAGAGATTTGCGTGGAATAAGCTCCACCCCAAGCTATATATGAAATAATATATTTAATACTACTCCAAGTTTGCAGAACTTTAGGAATTTTCTTCCACAAGCATAAGGCAAAATTCAATATTATTGCAATTTCAACAATGTTCCGGACTTCGGAAAAGGTTACTAAATGAGATTTGTTCCTTAATCTATGTGGAATTCAGTTGACCAAAGTTCAAAAACTTTTGGAATTATTGTTAAATTTTCGATTTTCAATGTCTAAACTGACTGGCCTAATGCCCATATTTGCCGGCATTCATCACAAACACGACAAAATGCCATTATTTCTTTTGATTGTTATCGTCGAAACGTCGATTCCTTCATAAAGAACAAAAACGCAGCCGAAAACAAAATAAATACATCTTCGGGCTTACAACAAGACAGGTACGTCGTTCCATGTTCGATATTCATAATAAGGTTGAACAGAATGGAGAGAACTACAACAGACCAACCCCTTTACATCGAATGAGCGTCGAACCCGTTTC
>JARQZK010000745.1:677500-690000 GCA_030704885.1 Cynegetis impunctata
TCTTTTCTAATCAATATACTACCATTCTAAGTCCAAACGAATTTAAATCCTTTTTCCTTGGCTGCCGCTCGAGCTGCTTTAAAAATAATTTTATTTTTGGTAGTTAGGTGATCGTTAATATGAAATTTATCTGCTATGCCATTCAATATGAAAGCATTTTGCCTTCCCAATTCCATTCGCTTCACCTTAACTGCAGACATCATTTCATCTTTTTTTGACCTGGAGACGAATTTCACTACATACTATTGGATACTGTGTACAAAATAATGGCAAAGGGTATAGAATTGAGGCTGAAAGAATACGGAGAAAATCTCTTCGGAGATTACCAATCTGGCTTTAGAGTGGGAAGATCAGTGATGGACCATATATTCACTTTGAAGCAGACGCAAAGAATGGGATACGAATATGAGATACCAATATATGCCATTTTTATTGATTTCAAAAAGGCTTACGATACTGTTGAAAGAGGGAATCTATACAATATCATGAATAACCTTAATACCAAAAAAACGAATAAACCTCGCCAAGATGACACTCGAGAATACAAGAACGAAAATAAAAATCAACCAAAAAACCTCAGACAGCTTTGAGACAAATATCGGACTAAAACAAGGGGATCCACTGTCCACTACGCTGTAGTGGAATAAACAGAAGTGGGACACTAAAAACAAAAACAGTACAGCTGCTAGCGTATGCACACGATGTTGTATTACTGTCAACTTCAGTGGATGAACTAAAGAGTGTTTGTATAGCTTTAATAGAAGCAGCAGAGGTAGTGAGCCTGAGAGTTAACAAAGAAAAATCAGAATATATGAAAATGACAACACCACAGAGGAAAGGAACAATGAAAAATTTAATAGTACAGCTGAAAGGACAGAGGACAGTGGATTTTGAGCAGGTTCAAAGTTATGTCTATCTGGGTACAGTTATCGTTGATGATAGCGATGAGGAGAGGTATATAGAGGCGAGATTAATGAAAGGAAGTAAACAAGCAGGAACACTAAATAAAATAATAAGATCAAATAATATATCAAGAAAAACAAAGTTACAACTTTATAAATCAGTAATAAGACCGACGGCTCCATGAAACATGGATATTGAATAAGAAAGAAGAAACTAAAATAGACATATGGGAGAGAAACATTCTAAGGAGGATATTAGGAGGGAAAAAGGAGGAAGGAATGTGGATCAGAAGAACGAACCAGGAAATAAAGAATCTGTTTGGAGAAGAAGAAATGAGCAAGAACATGAGATCGAGAAGACTAGGATGGCTAGGCCACATACAACGGATGCCCGAGTCCAGAATGACAAGGAAAATGATAGATATAGATCTGGCAGGATCACGGAAAAGGGTAAGACCGAAGAAAAGATGGTATAATGAGGCGCAAGGAGATCTAGGGAAGAGAGGAATTCAGGACTGGAAGACAAAAGCAAAGGACAGGAAGGCGTGGAAGAACATCATCACCAAGCTATGGGCCTAAATGGCCTGTGTGTAGCACATTATATATATATATATATATATATATATATATATATATATATATATATATATATATATATATATATATATATATATATATATCAAAAAATAATATAAAAATATAAAATATAGATAATTAAATTAATTCGAAACGTTTGAGAGTAATGAAAAAAACTCTATCGCAGCGAGC
This sequence comes from Cynegetis impunctata, assembly GCA_030704885.1. Lineage (NCBI taxonomy): Eukaryota > Metazoa > Arthropoda > Insecta > Coleoptera > Coccinellidae > Cynegetis > Cynegetis impunctata. The sequence goes on from JARQZK010000745.1 coordinate 679,171, forward strand.
TGCATTAGAAAAGCAGGTTTTCAAAACGTATCCAGTTTAAAAAATCGATTCATGAGATCATGATTTCATTCTAAACTCTGATTATTGTTATATGAATATAAGATGGTAGATTATTTATAGAAATTACAATCAAAATCCACTTCAAATTCATATGTAATTATTTATTTTATTAAGATTACAAAACTTATAAAATTAGAAAATTTTGAAGAAACAAAATTTTGAGCTCGTTACTCGTTACAAATCAGTACACTGATCTGGTTTTTTGTTGTCTTCCTCTGTCTTCTTCCGCTCCTGTAGGCTTTCGGAACTCCAAGGGCCTTGTACTCCTAGTGTCTTTTGGTAGTTAATATTCCTGGGTCTTATCGTAAGCTTCTGGAGTCTTCAACGTGACACTCCTAGGGTCTTTAAATGGCTCCTGGGGTCTTTAAATGGTTTTCCAAGCTCCTGGGGTCTTTAATTGGCTCCTGGAGTCTTGCGCTTCCTAGCGCAAACGATATTAAGAAAAATTTATTTTACTTAAGGAAAACTAAAAAGAGAAAACTCTATTGCCTTCATAATATAATACAGATCGAAAAGGAAGCACGTTTAGCATCACCCGGCTTCGATAAATATTTATCCCTCTACAATTTGAAGTCACGCTAGTAATTGAATCTTCTTTACTGGTTGATCTCGGCTAAAATTTGGGTCAGCCAGTCGACGGTATTTCATAACTTCACAATATATATATATATATATATATATATATATATATATATATATATATATATATATATATAATATATATATATATATATATATATATATATATATGTATATATATATATATATATATATATATATATATATATAATCTCTTGATAATTATAAGCAATAACAGGCTTGTTGAATCTTGAAAAACTCGATTTTATTTAAAAAGTTGACGTTTTCGCCACGACATTCATGGCGAAACGTCAACTTTTCAATAAAATCGAGTTTTTTAAGATTCAACAAGCCTGTTATTGCTAATAATTATCAGGAGATTATAAATAGTTCACAGGCAACAACAATTCGTATATGTATATATATATATATAAATAAAGATATATATATATATATATATATATATATATATATATATAAATATATATATATATATATATATATATATATATATATATATATATATATATATCTAGTGTATCTTACTAAAATTCACAGACAATGGTACTTACCTGTCTTCATCATCGGTATACTCAACTTCTAGTGAATAACCTCCACAATTAATTATTTATCGATAAAAGAATAACAAAATGAGGGAGTAATTAAAATAATAAAGAGAGTATTATAACTCGCAAGTTGTCGGACGCAGATTTAAGCCTAACTTCGTTAAAAAAAAATTAGAAAATTAAGAGATCGTTGATCTCTATCCGTTCGTAATAATCCCTTCACTTTGCGATGCACGGCGCGTTGAGTACGTCAAAGAGATATAATAATGTCCCCTTTCGGTTTATTCGGTCTCAGTTAAATCGATTGTAACATCATCAACCAACCCCCTTTATTGAAATCCGCTTCACATGAGCACGCGATTAATTAAAATTGAAATGATGCAACAAAACCCTCGAAAAGAGACGGAAGATGGGATACAATATGCGGAATCGCAGTGGCTTCCGTCAAAAGGGTCTTGCTTTGAACATGGACAAATAATTCGACAGAATGATAAAATTTTTGGAGTTTATTCCTTAAGAAACGATTTGCATATTTAGCCGGCGATATGAATATTTTATGAGGAGTAAAATCGAGCGTTAACTAAAAGTGAAATGTTACTTTCCTTTGCGCAACGTACTATGCGCTTGCGCTCCTTTAACTTCGAGATTATTAGTATAATTATATAATTTTCGTTAACCCTTCCCTTCTAGATATAATATAAATCTTCAACCTTGACTTCAACGAACTGAGAACTCCATCAGACATCAGGGAAAGATCTTAGTTCATCAAAACTGAATTGTTTGAAAAAACAATGTTCGTTATATAGTCAAATAAACACTCGAGACGAAAACTCATCAGCATTGTTATTTTCAACCCAAAGTGCACATTGAAAGCAAATTTCGATAAAGAAAAAATTTTCAAATTTTAAAAAAAATTTTCGTCAACCCCTCCCTTTGAGATATAATATAAATCTTCAACCTCTTATTTCTGATTAAAAATCGGTTTAATTAGGTAATTTCGATTGACAATAATGATTTCGTAAATAGTTTTCACCTAGCATCCTTAATTGATTTTATGGGTGGTGTGAAAAATTACGATTTATCAGCCGCCGAAAGATTATTCATTTCCAAACGAGAAACGCTAGCGGTCTGTAAATTTAGTATGTCATACAGAAAGGATAGATTCATGCCGGAACGAACTGAGAACTCAATCAGACATCAGAGAAAAGATTTTAGTATGTCAAAGCTGAATTGTCTGAAAAACAATGTCCGGTAATCGTATATAGTTAAATAAACACTCGAGACGAAAACTATGTATTATATGGGGATGTCTCCAGATGATAATTATTAAACAAGATATATTTAATAAGAGTTTATTAACAAAAGTATGACTAGTCTGGCATCTTACAAGCAGCCATTACATTATTATTCTATGCTAAGATTATAACTACATGTCATATATGCGCGTGCGCATAGTCTTACACTCAATAGGGATGTGTTCAGAAATATAATATTGACATATTATACATCTTTCCCTTCTCTTAATGAAACCTTCAAAGATTAAGTTTTTCTGGTCTTCTTATAACTCTACCATATTTAGTCATTTTAGGGGTATCGTTATTTCCTAACAGTTCAGACTCATTCATTTTAGGACTTTCCACAGGTAACTTGGGCAACTCATTTGCATATTCAACAATTGGAATATTTTCAGATGTATTTTCAATTTTTTGATAGTCATTATTTGAAGGTCTTAAGTCTACTCTATTTCGTCTAAAGGTATTGCCCAAATTATCTTGGATGATATAAGACCGAGGAGCCTTATCTATGTTTACAATTTTAGCTGGCTCCCAACATTTAGATATGTGGTTGTACATTGTTATATTATCACTTTGTTCTAAAGGTTTCAGATCCTTTGCATGAATATCAAAATATGACTTATTAAGATTTCGTTTAGCTTCAATCTTTTCTTTCACATTTTTACAAAGTTCTGGGATCAATAATTCAGTTGCAATTGGAGTTTTAGTTTTACATCTATGGGAAAACATAAGTTGTGATGGTGAATAGTTCATGTGTTTCAATGGCATGTTTCTGTAGTTTAATAATGAAGATTCTATATCTTTTTGCTCTTCCGTTGCTTTTTTTACTATATTTTTACTAATAGAAACACCTTTTTCAGCTAAACCGTTTGCTTGTGGATAGTACGGACTTCTAAATACTAAGGAAAAATTCCATTCCGCAGCAAATTTTGTTACTATTGCGCTATTAAACGGAACATTGTCAGCTATCAGTATATCAGGAGATCCATATCTCGCGAAAATTGATTTCATCTGACCGATAACTGTTTCTGCACTTTTCTGCTATGTTACCATCAAAGGTAATTGGTTCCGGCGGTTTAAAATTGAAGAACGTGGACTCCATTTTTTTCACTCTTTCTGCGTGAAATTTGCCTCCCTACTACTTGCCTAGTCGTAGTGGCACACTTGACACCATGTATTATATGGGGATGTCTCCAGATAATAATTATTAAACAAGATATATTTAATAAGAGTTTATTAACAAAAGTATGACTAGTCTGGCATCTTACAAGCAGCCATTACATTATTACTCTATGCTAAGATTATAACTACATGTCATATATGCGCGTGCGCATAGTGTCTTACACTCAATAGGGATGTGTTCAGAAATATAATATTGACATATTATACAAACTATCATCAGCATTGTTATTTTCAACCCAAAGTGCACACTGAAAGCAAATTTCGATCAAGAAAAAATTCTCAAATTTGAAAAAAAAATTTCGTCGACCCCTCCCTTTGAGATATAATATAAATCTTCAACCTCTTATTTCTGATTGAAAATCGGTGTAATAAGGTAATTTCCATTGAAAATAATGATTTCGAAAATAGTTTTCACCTACAAAAGTTTTGAAACTTGGTTGCAAATTTGAAAAACATCTATTGTGATGCATTTGCAAATTTGCAACCTTTTACGCAGTCCGGAACTTTATGCAATTTGCAAAAATATAAAAATCCAAAAATCATATTTTTGCAAATTGCATACTCATATTTCCGGACCGCGTACAAGGTTGCAAATTCGCGAATGCATCAGAATAGATGTTTTCTAAATTTACAGTCAAGTTTCAAAACTTTTGTAATTATTTCGAGACCATTTTACCCGAAAAAATTACCACGAATTAAAAAAATTATAAATAAACATTTTCCGGTCCATGAAAAAGGTTGCAAATTTATACAACTTTTCGGTATATTTTTCCGAACTATCTATCAAGTCTGCAGTACTTTTGGAATGTTTCAGGTCAGTTTATCAAAGAAAAACGTTAATTTTGAATTTAAAAATAATGTTCCGTACCCTTAAATTGGTTGCAAATTTGATACCTACGTGATATGAAATATTATATTTTTCATAATCCCATACTGTTATTTTGATTTAACGGTATTCAGATGACAATTGAAAAGTCAGTGTTAACGGCCGCCGGCCGTTATAATTTCATAACGGCCAGCGGCCGTTAAGAAATCATTTGTTCAAATATTTATTTCAAAACATCATTCTGCTTACAATAACAACATTGAAATCTTGGTCCACAGGGAGTTTGGAGAATAAAACTCTGATTTTCATTTCGCATAGGCTAATAATACATCTTCATTAACCACCTTTACATTCTTGCTTTTACGCCACATTTCAAAATTTTCATATTCTCTTTGATATCGCTCTTGAGTTATTTTCGGCAGTTAATCAACACTCGCTGCACTGCACATGATTCTCCCAATATTTCTAAAGGAATTTGATTTTGTTCCTCAATTTCATCCATGGTCGTCGTTAAAGCGAACTTGAGAACACAAAAAACTGCCGTTGTTTATAAAACTGTCAAACTGTTCCATGACAACAGAGTGCACGACGTTGGGAGTTTTCTTTAGAATTGCGAGGTACGGGGTTTTTTCTCTCTTCGGAATCAAAATATAATCTTTCAACGGGATTACGAAAAATTTTTAACGACACACGGCCGATACGCAAATAACGGATTCGGTTAGTTATAATCCTCGGCTGCGCCTCGGATTTCAATATCCAACCTCATCCGTTATTTGCTACATATCGGCCTTGTTACGTTAATAACTATAACACGACTCCAAGTTTGCAGAACTTTTGGAATTTTTTTCACAAGCGTGATGCAGCAAAATTCAATGTTATTGCAATTTTAACAATGTTCCGGACTTCGGAAAAGGTTGCAAAATTTCATAGTTTGTTTTTATCTCCTCTCCGACCCTACAATAAAGTTTGAAAACTTTTGGAATTATTGTCAATTCATTATAGCAACTGACTGGCCTATATTTTCGGCAAACACCTGCCGCACATTTTCCAATACACAACCGCTTTTTTCCTATCTCCATCGAATTCCGGCGATTGCTCGTTCCATTCAACGAAGCACTTTTGGTAATCAGAAAATCGCGAAAGCTTTCGGGCGTTGTGAGCGGTCGAGGGGAAGCGTTTGCCAAAATTCGAGTCGGCCCGCTTTCAGGCCGCCAACACCCTGGAGAAATGCGCGCCAATGGCTTATAGATCATCCCCGAAAGCGTGTATGGAATAGACACAGTATTATATAAATGGGGAGCCTTTTTAAATTAATAAATCCCATGCAGGGAGAGGACGAGGAATTCGGGCGAAAACGGTGATGTCGTCGGGCCCCAGGAGGCAGAGCCGTTCGTTGATGTACCGCCGAATTTTATGTATTTGCAAACTTAGTCATTTGATTCATTGCGTGGAGCGTTCGATATTCTCCCTGGTAATTTACCAGGGACTTGTATTGTTTCGCTGAATTTCATGCGATCCTTGTTCTTTCAGTATTGAACTAGTTTAATCAATAGAAATATGTGAAATACAAATACAGCATTTAGTATTTAATGTTCGACTGATATATTATTTGACAAAAAATGAAATTATGTCAAAGTCCGTTAAATAAGAATATTACCCTAGGCAGGACCGTATTAACCATTAGGCAGAGTAGGCAACTGCCTAGGGGCCCCCATCGACGAGGGGCCCGTGGACGCACCCAGAAAAAAACTCATCGAATGAAAATTTTATTTGAACATTTGAAATTATTTGAAATTCCACAACAATATTATTGCTTTCGTTCGACGCATGCTGACAATTGATGAAATACTTCATACATATAAAGCCATCTAGTATCGAGTAGTAGAACTAATAAACTGTCTTCGTACAACAATGTCTCAGAACCGTTTGAATTCATGGTCGATAATGACCATTGAAAATGATGTAGGTATTAGAAAAGGTCAACTTCCAAGATGTTTTAAACGATTTTGTTTCTAAAAATGTTAGAAAAGTTAATATTCAAACTTACTGTACTGTACAAAACCAATAAATATCTTGGAAGTTGACTTTTTCCAATTTGTACTTCACAGAACTGTTTTCTTTCGTTTATTGTATTTTATTGCGTTTAACAAGATCAAATTTGAAATAACCGCGTCTCGGCCCATTTCTCTTTCCTAACCTATCATACAACCAGAATCATCATTCATCACTTATCTATAACCTATTCATTAGGACCATTTCAATAAGGCTCACGAGTCAGGAAAGGTGATGCTGCAGCATCAAGTCAAAGTTACCATGTTGTTGCAATATCTCATAAGACTTTGAATTAACAGGATACCTGGAGTTGATCATCTTTTGTTCCTTATATCCCTTTATCAACTTGAAAAGACCTGGGGCCCGGACAGGGTTAATCCGGCCCTGACCCTAGGGCGTAATTTTAGAAAATTAACGCCCTAGAGTTTATGTTTAAACAAAATAAATTTCCTAATTTATTTTGTTTAAACATAAACAGCACATGAAAATATTTTTACGATGCACGTATAACAATGTCCGATGTAGAAGGAAGTAACAATCTTCCTCAAGATATTTTAGTGAAAGCTGCTAAAGCTGTTGATGGGCGGGCTTGTGCCAGAAAAAACTAGGCGGATAATTTTTCCCAATTTGCTTTAGGAACTGTTGCAGAAAAATCAGCTTTTCATTGCTCCTTATCTTCTTATGAACCATTAGTTTTTTTGGTAACATTAGGAACTTTGTCTAAAGAGAGTTTGGAGAATATGACTCTGACAAATGTTGAAAATAAGCCGTGAAAACGGTTTCGTCGACTTGGTACACGTATTGTTTCGTCATCCGGGCCTCAAAATGGAAAGGGGGAGGCTTACTTTATACCATCTATATATATATATATATATATATATATATATATATATATATATATATATATATATATATATATTCAAAATGAAAGCACATGTTTTCAATATATTCACACTAAATTTCATCATATTGTGAAGAATGTTTCGTTTCTACTAGGGATTCTTCAGACAGAGTTTCTATTTCGTTTCTCATTGTTATACTATTAGCTTCAGTGAACATGTATTTTACACTTGCGTTTTAATTTTTTTTTCGTTGATAATATAAAAAATGGTTTCCATGTATTCATTCATTAATCGTTACTAACGATATAAAACCCTTATATCAAAAATTAAAAACTGGTCAACATCATCATCGAAAAAAGTAAGAAAAGCATAGTTTGTTTGTCATTCAGATTTCTCCTTTTTTCTGATTTACACGAAAACAAACTGTAAACCAGCCGTTTCAGGTTAAAAGACTTACTGGAGCATGTTATTTTATATTTAATCATCACTGAAAATTACTGGGTTACTAGGTTTGAGTAAGAGTTGGTCGTATATCATCACTTCCCTACGTAATTTGATTACTATCGATGTATCAAAATGAGTAACGGGTTCACAAAAGATGAACCGAATCGATGAGTTATTGGGGATAATCGTTAGGTGGTTAGTGCGCGCCTTTGGTGAAAATGAAAACCTAATCCTATAATATATCAATAAATTAGATACTCATAGACCCTTCCAACGTGTCTAATATTGAAAATATAGTACCTACGTATGAAATAAATACGAAGTTTCACCTCTTCTCCATCATCCACTTCATTTTTCAATATTTGAACAATTTTGCCTGGCAAATTATAACGTCGTGAATATTTGAATTCGAGAAAAAAAACTCTATTGCAGCGAGCTGCATTAGATGAGCAAGTTTTCATAACGTATCCAGTTTGAAAAATATATTCATTAAATTATGATTTTTTTCCAAATTCAAAATCTGGGGGGATCAACCCCCCAACCAATTTGTACCAAAACCAATCACATCCAAGGTATCATGCGAAACTACGTAACTACAAACTTTCAACCCTATTTCTATAAAATTGCGCTCTTTATCGCGTAAACAAGATTTATTTTCTCCTCCGGGGGGTCAACCCTCCAACCAATTCATATAGAAATAAATAGCATCCAAGATATCGTACGAAACTACCTACCTACAAAGTTTCAACCCTATGGTACCAAAATTGCGCCTTTTATCGTGTAAACAAGATTTATTTCCTCCCCCAGGGGGTCAACCCCGCATTCAATTCAAACCAAAACCAATTTCGTCCAAGATATCATAAGAAACTACCTACTTACAAACTTTCAATTCTATTGCTGCAAAATTGCGCTCTTTATCGTATAAACAAGATTTATTCCTTTTCTCAGGGGGTCAACCCCCAAACAATTAGAACGAAAAACAATATTATCAAAGAAATCTTACTAAACTACCTATTTACAAACTCTCAACCCTGTTGCTACAAAATTGCGCCATTTATCCTGTAAACAAGATTTATTTTCCCCCCAGGGGGGTCAACCCCCAACCAAAAACAATCCCATCCAAGATATCATACGAAGCTACCTATTTACAAGCTTTCAACCCTATTGCTTCAAACTTGCGCCCGTTATAGTTTAGACAAGATTTATTTTGCCCCTAGGGGGGTCAACTCTCCAACCAATTCGAACCAAAAACAATCCCATCCAAGATATCATACGAAGCTTCCTATTCACAAACTTGCAACCTTATTGCTTCAAAATTGCGCCCGTTATTGTGTAAACAAGATTTATTTTGCCCCCAGGGGGGTCAACCACCCAATCAATTCGAACCAAAAACAATCCCATCCAAGATATCATACGAAACTACCCATTTTCAAACTTTCAACCCTATTGCTTAAAAATTGCGCCCTTTATCAACGCTATAATACGCTTATATATATATATATATATATATATATATATATATATATATATATATATATATATATATATATATATATATATATATATATATATATATATATATATATATATACCTATATAGAGAGAGATATATGAAATTGTGTTTTTGGTGCCAAGCATCATAAAAAGTCATGAAACGAAAAACTATCATGGTCCTAGGTCCAACTTGGCTAATCACACCCATTTTAATAAGCAGGTTTTCAAAATGAAAACCTTCTGAAACATCCTGTGCATAAAATAAAAACTAAGTAAATTCTAAAAAATTACAGGATAAATTTGATAATATTCAGTGATTATGGAAATTCTCCCACACTATATACTGATATTTGTATGATTAAGGCTGAAACTGCCGAATATTTACTCAAATGTTGTCACTTCATTTCTCAGAAAACTAAACTAACCTATCCTTACTCAACAATTCTTACCTTACATCAAATAAGTAGCAAATATATGGAATATATCAATGTAATTTTGCATATTAAAACAATGGTTAAAAATAACAATTTACACATTTATTATAAGAAATAACGCATGACGCACGTTTCGGTGGAACTTCACCTTCTTCAGATGATAATGGCAAACTAACTATGATTCTCTGTTATATCGAAAACAAGAAATGACAAATTAATATTAATATGGGAAGCGGGTTTATGGGAAACCCGCTAAGCCCTTTGTTGGCGTATTCATGGATAATTTGAAACAGTTAATTCATAATCATCTTGTTAGTCGACAATTCGTTTATTGGTTTAGATATGTGGATGATATTATTTGTTGTTTCACTGGTACTCTTAGACAACTAGACTGCTTTCAAACATTCATTAATACTTTACACCCTAATATTAAATTCACTTTAGAGATGGAAAAAGATAACTCGATTAACTACTTGGATTTGAAAATAACAAAAGTAGATAACAAACATAATTTTTCAATTTTTCGTAAACCATCGCACACTGATAGCGTCATACATAGTACTTCCCTACATCCTTTCCAACACAAAATCGCATGTTTCAATAGTATGGTACATCGTTTAGTAAATATTCCACTTTCAAATGCCAATTTTAACATCGAGAAAAATATAATTAAACAAATTGCAGTAAATAATAATTATGATCCCAATATTATAGACAATATGATAGATAAAAAGTTTTTCAAAAATGCGATTAACCAGGTTACTAAAAATAATATCAAATACTCACTTTCATCGGAAATTCAAGTAAAAAACTCAAATCTCTCTTATCTAAGCACAACATTAACATTGCTTATCGTACCGGTAATAATTTAGGAAATCATATAAAAAATAATAAATCCAAAGTTCATAAAGATAATAAATCGGGAGTTTATAAAATTAATTGTGGCGATTGTGATAAGTTTTACATTGGTAGAACTTTCAGAAGTTTTCAAACTAGAATTTCAGAGCACAAACGTAGCTTTGTTAATCAGAAGTCGGATTCACATTATGCAAACCA
>JARQZK010000745.1:695000-732500 GCA_030704885.1 Cynegetis impunctata
CCTCTCATAAAATATACCCGATCCTTGAATTATTGACCGGTCCCCTAATGAGTTTGGTAGACCAACCCATTGTGTGTTTTCTGTAATAGGGGGTGTATGTTATTTCCAGCTTGTAACGTAGAACAAAAGGCCGAAGTTATTTCCTGAAAGCCCGAACAATTCTAACTTTCAGCTATTCCGAATTTTCTTGCTATTAAAATACGATTATTTGTACATTTTCTCGGTATTTTAATCCGTAAGTAAATACAGTTGGACTTATTGTTATGTCACTTAAGAAGAAAAGTTTCGGAATGTTTGAATTCGGGGTTATTAATGATTGATTCAGACATGAACATACACGTTAATGATATACTAGATCTTATCTTTTCGAAAAATAAATGCAATTGTAGTAAAGTAAGGTCAGAATATTTTCTGAACTTTCTGATACAAGATTTTTTAAGGAAGGAGACACCTACATACTTCGATTTTTCTGAATAATTTGATAAAATGATAATATTTTCAAAAGACGAATATTATTGGTGCCATTTTTTTTTAAATCTGAATAATTTTGAAATGATTCAGATTCAAAGTTTCCTCCAGATGTTTTATTTTTATGAAGGCGCTTTTAATAAATGTAACAATATCCACTGTTTGACTTTCTAGACAGTTATAATTGTTAAAAGTGCACAGAATGCTTGCATGGAATATATGAGATTCAGTCGAATATATCATCTTTTGAAACAAATTCTCATATATTCTGAGATTTCATAAGAATTATTAAACTACTCACAGTTTAAGTAGAAACGTATTTTAAATGATTTACCTTCTGATGATATTACCAAAATATTTATATCCTATTATATCATTGATTCCCAAAGTGGTCCAGGTGGACCCCCAGGGGTCCACGGGAGACGCGGCGGGGGTCTACGTTGGCGTGACAAAAATATGGGGGTTCACAATTCATAAGCGGGGGTCCACGGTTTAATTTTCTAAATTTGTATGGTTTCTTGTACTTTGAGTAGATGTCCAAGAAATGTGAAGTTGGATGGAATCACTTTTTTGATTGGCCAACTTTGCTTTTTTGACATCCGCTCACAGCACAATCAATTAACCATTCAACCAATAAATTCCCAACTTTCTCTCGAAAACTGTTAATTCGTGGTTGGAACTCAGCCCCAACGCAAATTTCCATAGTTAGATCTATTCTCCACATTTTTGTCGAGTTTTGGGAATATGGTAGCAATGTAGCTGCAGGGGGTCCACCGAAACCAGCAAAATTTTCAAGGTGGTCTATGAGAGAAAAAAGTTTGGGAACCTCTGAATTATATTATTGTATATTTTCCGACTGAATCATAGTTTATAGGCGGTGGCAATCGAGAGGACGTGGGTTCGACTCCCACGAAAAACCAACAATTTTTCAATACCATCGTTACCGTGTTTCGGAGGACATGTTAAGCCGTCGGTTCCCTGGGTGAGTACGCCTCGGTACTAATTACCTAAAACAGAGTTAAAGAGGCAATCGGCGCCGGAATACCGCACATAATGTGTAGGCTCCCCGGCAATAATGCCATACGCTTATTTTTATTATTATTATAGTTTATAGGTACCTATATAAATGCCTATGAATACAATATATGAATTACATATTTTGAAACCAAAGTAAGAAATTATTCTCCATAGAATTCAAGAACAACAAAGATCAGTTTTAGTGTAGAATAGTTGCAATCTAACTTAGCTACAGTTGCCAAATTAGCCAATATTAATAATATAATATTAGGTGATTTACCAATTCAACAGCAAGGTATATAAATTTAACTTCTTATTTTTTGTTGTAGTTTATATTGCAATGGCAGAACTCCAAATAAATTTATGATATTTTTTTTTCAGCTGTGATTGATTCCAAGTTAAGATTATAACTAAATCATTTTGGAAAGCTTAACTTAGTTTCTAGTAAAATAATATTATAGTACCTATATGGAAATGGAATTCAGCGATTTTTAAAAGTTAGATCGTGCGATACATCAATAGAATTTTGAATTAAAAAGATATTAAATTTTAATTTGAAATTTGAGAACAGTTATTCCTTAACGAAAACCATATATATAGGTACCTATGTATTAAAAAAAAAATCACGTGATACAGTGTTTAATTTTTAAATTAACCTCAACATATACCTAGATATAATATGTCGTCGAGGACTTCGTGAGTTTTACCATTTTTCTATAGAAAGCATTTCAATATCTCTTATCCTTTTTTGTCAACTTTAATTGCAAATTTGGTCGATACAGAAAGTCCTTTTATTTGCACAGGATGCTATGTAATCTATATGTAATACGTTTTGGTGTCAAAATTGAATATTTTGTAGAGGAGAGTGAGAGGAGAAGAGGCGTACGTCTACGAGATAGGTAGCCGCGCGAAGCATTCACAACGTACATCTCCAGAATTGTATCATTGCTGACAAATAACGACAATAATTGAATTCCTCGCGGACCCAACAAGTTCGCATATAAATTGAGATGGTATTCCAAATAACATTATAAAATATTCTACTGAAATATCGCAGAGCCACAAATTGATTTGAGAAACAATTTAAATCAATTTAAAATCGAGTGGTCGTACGATGTTCTTCAATTGAATCTTCATTTGAGTTTCAAGCTGTGCTAGATTGATACTTATATTTTCCAATTTTATAAGGTAATTTCGTTTGAAAAACTCTAGCGGCAATATTACTAGACAGTTACTGAAGTATATGCGAAATGAAAACTCTTAGGATTCATATTTTTTACATTACTTCGAGTCAGTGGCGTAGATAGCTTTTGGCGATGGGGGGGGGGATATGACTTAGTGCAAAATTTCATAAGTTATTCTTCTAAAGCTCTATTTTTGTTGATAGAAATAATCTCTCATATAGGTAGTACAAAATAAGCAGAAAAGTTAAATTAAATTGCAAAAAATTCAAATTATTAGAATTTGAAAAAATTAATTAAAAATCAGTGAAGAATTGAATTATATTTAGTTAGATATATACATCATTGAAAATATTCTTGGGAAAATTAGAGCAGAAACTCTAGTTTCTGGCGTTTTTTGACAATCCATTTATGACTTCGTCAGCTGTGATTCCAATGTCACGATTAATTGCCAGAGTAGCCAAACCTTTCAATAACAAAAAATTGGACAAACATGAGTTTTTAATTTGCAATTAATTTCATATATTCAGAAGGGTCAATTCAAGTCCATTTCTTTTATAGTGCTCCTTTGAATGGTTTTTATTCGCTTCAAACGTCGATACCGGCAGCGTAGCCTATATTCTGAGCAACATAGTTAATTAACAATTTTTTGGTACTTGAACATGACAATTGTGAGCGTTATAACTGTTCACTATAGATCTAGAGAATCTATATATTATATATAGTATATATATATATAAATACTATATATATATATATATATATATATAAATATATATATTATATATTTTTATATATATATATATATATATATATATATATCTTATTCATTCTTGGAGCTATTATTATAAAGCTTCAGAGTAAATCCCCGTTGAAAAATTAAAAAAATTTCAATTTTTTAGTTGTTTATTAACAATTTACGTAGTTTTGCAATATCAAAATGAAATTTTTTTTATAATTTTAATGATCCGTTTTTTATTATTGGAAGCTACAAATAAATGGTTTTTTTCAATGTTCATCTCCTATTGTTTAAAAAATTGTTATAAACGAGTGCGTTGTTTATAAAAGAATCAAGAAAAAAGTTATGATAAATTAAAGTATTCAATTTTGCAACTAGTAAAAAACTAAAAAATTTAATTTTTACTTTTTTTAAAGGGGATCTATTCTGTAGTCTAGCTCCAAGAAAGGAAGAAACAATATCAGATGTATAGTTTAACAGTTATCACACTTTCAATGTTCTTGTTCAAGCAGCAAAAAAACTATTGCATAAATAATTGAAAAATCGCGATAAAAATGTTTTTTCGCTGGATTCTTGTTCACTTACCTATCCAGTAAAGCCTGAAATTTTTCATTCCTTAATTTAATATTTAATATAGTTAATAAATATTTATTGTTAAAGTGTTAATGTGCGTTACTTTCGCAAGCCTTATTACCCGTTTTCGGAGGTATATTTACCCATCTGAGAAAATTATAAATATTAATCCTACAGTTCCGGGAGACTTTCTTTTAGAAAATATCCTCCTCTTTTTGTATCTTTATTTAGATATCAAAATATCAATTAGTTTTTGAGATAATTTTTTCTTTCAGTAAATTGATTATAACTTTCACAATTTTCGCAAACGGAACTTTCTTCAAAAAATATCTACATGCTCTTCCAAATCGAATGACACCTTGTTCATATTCCTCCGAGACTCATGAAAGAAGTTAAACAAAAAAAGCACTTGTTCACTATACTATATTCTCATGATTAGTAAATCTTTCTCCAACATCCATGATGTATAAGTCTAGAAATGGATTGAAAGCCATCATAAGAAAATTTTTATTAACTTCAAAATATTATGGAGTAATTAAATTGACAATTAAAGCCAAGAGTGGGTCATATTTTGATACCTACTCTATTTCAAAAAATATTCGAAATATTAAATATTATTTTAAAATCTTCTATGAGCTCCTCGAATGTGAACAGGAATTTAATCGGTCACTAGGACCAAAAAACGTATGTGAAATGGAAAATTTTATTCACGATGGAAGAAGTCAACCAAAACCTCCTTCCACTTCTTCTCTTTCTAAATTTTATACTTCCTATACTATTAAACGAAACTGCTCGTGCTTTAGATATAATACTATACTATGAAACAATTCAGAAAGAGAAGATGTACGAGGAGATTTTGGTTGACTTCTTCCTTTCGAATAAAAATTTTCCATTAGAGCCATTTGAATATTTTTAAACACGTTTTTTGCTCATAGTGACCGATTAAAATACTAAATACTAGTTTTATTACCCAAAATTAGAAAAACGATTCAATTTCTTGATTTATTATTATGTTAAAATTATGAGTAGATATTCACTTTACATGTGCTCAATCTGTCCATAATTATAGCGAGCGAATATTTCGTGGCTCCTGATTGGTTGGCCTGTTCGAAGCGCGGAAATTATACAATACTCGATTGCACAGTTGTCACGAAAACATATCTAGATGATTTTTATATAATTTCACATACATAATATCAAAAGAGGTGCTAGTGCTTAGTAAATTTCATGTATAATTAAATACGTAGATACGAAGACTTCTATTCAATTCCATTATAATTTTCGTAGGCTCATGGGGGGGATTGATCCCCTTGATCCCCCCCTATCTACGCCACTGCTTCGAGTTCAACTTTATTTGGGGAGTTGTTTTGTTGGTTGTACACGGTTCTCTTTCAAGTAAAAGAGATCTCCTACCCAATTTCTATTCAAAAAATCCAGTACTTCTCAGCTCCTCTATGACAAGGCGTTGAATGATTACTTAGCGGAAGGATGCTGTAAATTTTGTTTTTAATATTTTTATGTTCAACCTTTAAATGATGCCGTAATTTCCTATTTTTAGGGGATGCGAGGTATTTCGTTTCAGGGTTCGGTGTAGCCGAATAAAGGTTTGCACAGACGCAGAGATTAGACGCCTCAAATATCCGTGAATGTTTGATATCAGAATTCTGAGTACCTATTCCAAAAATAATTGAAAAATGATTCTAGATTTGACTCCCGATTGGATATTTTTCATGTATTAAAATAGCAGGCACAATGAAATAAAAGAAAGAAAAGTGAGGAATAGTAATAAAATTGTTATTAATATATATTTCTAAAGTTATGAAAATATACATTTTATTCATGAAAATATGACATAATTTTGAACTTCATTAGTAGGTACATTA
Organism: Cynegetis impunctata; assembly: GCA_030704885.1. NCBI lineage: Eukaryota > Metazoa > Arthropoda > Insecta > Coleoptera > Coccinellidae > Cynegetis > Cynegetis impunctata. The sequence goes on from JARQZK010000745.1 coordinate 700,862, forward strand.
ATTATATATACATATATATATATATATATATATATATATATATATATATATATATATATATATATATATATATATATATATATATATATACCTACCTAGATGCAGCGTGAATTGTGAATCAAGTTTTATACAAAAGCGTCTAGTACGAGGGTAAAAAAGTCTTCACGAAGGTGTTGTACACTATACTTTTTCTACAACCGTATGATTATTAGAGCGCAAAACACACAAAGAAAAACGCGATTGAGTCTGACGATTTTAAGCGTCATAAAAACTTCTGAAGCCCTGCTATCTGTCAATTTTTCATCTGTGAGTAAAAGTGTATTAGAAGAAAGAGGCAGAAGCCTCTGAAGCTTTTAGAGGATAAACATTGTTTCAATTCACCTTATTCACCTGAAAAATATATACTAAAATGAATTCTTCATTTGCAACATAGTAACAGAAAATATGAAAGAATATATATATATATATATATATATATATATATATATATATATATATATATATATATATATATATATATATATATATATATATATATATATATATATATATATATATATATATATATATATATATATATATATATATATATATATATATATATATATATATATATCAGGGGCGGCTAGTCAAAGGAGGCTAAGGAGGCTAAGCCTCCTCAAAAATATTCCGTGTATCACTAATATATATATTATATTGAATAGTCAGCATTCAGCATATTCATATTAATCAAAATCATATTATTTTATGCACCTACCTTCCTTTCAACCTACATTATATAATATAATTCATTAATTAAGATAGAAGGTATTTACATTTACTGCATTTCATTCATTTCAAGATTTGTGGCAACGCTGCGGAAAGCTTAGAAAGGTATATTCTCAACGTTCATTATGCCTGCCACAGAAAAGCAAACAATGGTGCAAATACTCCGAGGAATACTTCATTGCAATAGTAAAGCAAAACACATGTAAATGGCAACACCGATCGCGACCCAGTCGTCTCCAGTCTTATACAATGTCGACCAATCACAACTAGAATTTCCCGTGACATCGAGTGAATTTCGTTGGAAATCGTAGTGTGATCGTAATTCGCTAATGGCCGCCGGAAACAGCTCGCGTATTGTGTTAAAATGAGTTTGATTACTGAAGTTAATTTCAAAAATTTCAATGGTGACTTAGTGGAATATTTGTTATCCCATAACTTCAGTGCTCTAAGTTATGAGGATAAAGTTTTGATAAAAACAGTGAGGCCTACCCCTGAATTGAAGAATTTGGTGCAGCGTAACAGAAAACAAAACCGCGGTTTTAATACAAAGAATTATGAGAGACATCCTTGCCTAACCGGATCACAGGTAAAAAATAAATTATTTTGTTGGCAGTGTTTACTTTTTACTAGTGAAAATGTCTCTGTTTGGGGCCGCTTAGGATTTGACGATTTAAAAATTTATCACGTTCTTCGGAAAGGCACGAAAAATCCCAGGAACATGTCGTGTTGCGGATCAAATTTTAAATGTTTTTGATAATGTTTTTGATTATGATTTGAATCAAGATTTACCCCAAGTTTATAAACTCTTATGTCTAATTGTTTCTATCCCGGTGACATCGGCTTCCGTAGAGCGCTCGTTTTTCACTCTTAAGAGAATTAAAACTTATTTACGAAATTCAATGAGCCAGGATCGTTTGAAAAATATTAGTTTGTTGTCTATTGAAAAGGAATTGGTTAAACTTTAGGTGGAAGACAAAAAATTTTATGATGATATTATAGATCATTTTGCTAACGTTAAAGATCGCAGAATCCCGCTAATCTGCAAAAATATATAACTTTTTATTTGCTGTCCCACACATATTTTGCACATTTTATTTTTCACAGGTTTTGTTTGTGGTACTAGATACTTTATTACTTAGTATTATACCAAATAATTCGTTGTTCCTTGTAAAAATCTCAAAAGAATTTTATTTTGTTTGATTTTATGTAAACATTATTTTTTATTTAAGGCTTCTGTCTTGGCATTGGCATCTATGCAGGAATTATAAAAAATAGATGTCTATGCCAAAGAATTTATTTAAATTTTTTTTTTGGTCTAAATGTATATTTTATTATTTTATTTTGTTTTTCTTTTATGACAAGAATTTTATTTTAATCTATTTTTGGGAGGGTCCTATTTTATTTTTGGCAAAAAAAAAACTCTCACCTCCCCGTTGGTTCTTGCTGGGCAACAATTGATTAATTCCTCGAATAAGTAACAAGTTCGTTAAGTAGGTAGGTAGGTACCTATTTTGTGATAGAAAAAAAAATATGATGAATAGATGAATTGATTAATTGGCTGAGAAGAGTTTTTGTGAATATTGTAAATAGGAGTTGTAGGTCTCAAGGTATACACTCGAAAGTGAAAAATTTTTTTTTCCAAACAAATTAATAGCTTAGGGTGCTTGTTTTACTTTGATTCTAAATTATAAGGCGGTTGACCTTGAAATCCTTAAAATTTTCGCCTATGGTGTATTTTTTAACACCTCTTGTAGCCTCCTCAAACCAAAACCTCACGAGCCGCCACTGATATATATATATATATATATATATATATATATATATATATATATATATATATATATATATATATATATATATATATATATATATATATATATATATATATATATATATATATATATATATATATCGACAATAGTGGTCCAGATGGTCTGAAATAGATTAAAAGCCATTTCGGCACCTCCTAACAGTGCAGTAGTCTATATTTTCGGGGAAAATTCGACTAGATACTAGTAAAATATATGCAGTGTTGTAATTCTAACATCAGAGAGCGTCACGTCCATGGTCCTCTTTATGAAATAGTGTATCTTTTCCCAACGAGTAATAAAAACATCAATGTGATTTATTCATCAACCACGCAAAATGTATTTCAGGTTATGGGATGATTTTGAGTCGGCTTCCAAGCCGTTAGTTGAGACATATTTATGAACTGGGTATAAAATTCGCTCGTCTATTTTACTTACTTTGACTTATGAGTAATGGTTTTTAATTTGTGGCCAAAGTTAAAACAGACGAGAAGATTAATATCAATTTTGTTTAAGTTTCATAATAATAATGTTTATCACAATTTGATTGTTTTAATTATGTAGATTCATATATATTTGAATAACGTGAATGTAGTTATCTTCTTTATCGAATGCTATATACGGAAAGGTATGCATAGGTAGGTCTATCTTGACTATTTGTTATTAATATCATCGTGTTATATTAACATAAATGATTTGAGTAATATATCATTTTTTTTTAATTACGCAACTAATATTCTCAACGTATATTAAGCGTAGTTCAATTTATTAAAACAATGGTTAATAATAACAATTTACACATTTATTAAAAGAAATAATATATGACGCACGTTTCGGTGGAACTTCACCTTCTTCAGATGCTAATGGTAAACTTACTATGTTTCGCCGTATGTTGCAGGACTTTTTTTTGATCAGTCTCGAGCGTTCGACTGCTTGCAGTTTTCTTTCATTTTGAATAAAATGTACAGTGTGGGATTTAGGGGCGTTTTTCTGGAGTGGATGTCTAGTTTTCTGTCCGATCGCTGTTTATTTGTTGAGAATAAAAATTGCAGATCTAGAAACTATCTCCTATCTATGGGGGTACCTCAGGGTTCTGTTTTGGGACCTTTAATTTTTCTACTATTCATTAACGATCTTCCTGATTATATTAGTGCCGACTCGATTACTCTTTTCGCTGATGACACATCAATGGGAGTATCAGCGACGACCATGGATGAGTTGAGAACCAAATGCGAAATACTTATCCGAGATCTTTCTGACTGGTGTTATCGTAACTCACTTATGTTGAATCTGAGCAAGACGGAGGTAATCAATTTCCAATTGCGGGAATCTATTCCTGATGTACCTTTTGTTGTCGATTTCAATGGCAGCCAACTTAAATCGGCTAGCAGCGTCAAGTTTCTGGGTGTACACGTCGACAGAAATTTACGATGGCACTGTCATGTCGAACATCTCAGCAGAAAATTGAATGGGTCTTTCTTCGCTCTTAGTCGCCTCAAGCAATCACTGCCTCTGGAGGGCATGCTCACTATTTATTACGCCCTGGTGTTCGCTCACTTGAACTATAACCTGGTTCTATGGGGTAATTCGGCAGCAAGTGCAAGAATTTTTTTATCACAGAAAAGATGTATACGTCTCATTTTCAACTTGAAACCCCAAGAATCATGCAGACCGATATTCATCCAACATAAAATTTTATCATTGCCTTGTATTTACATCTTAAATTGTCTACTGTTGATTCACGGAAAATTGTCAAAGTTAGATACGACTTCCAGTTTTCACAATTATAACACACCGCATAATTACACCATCTCCATTCCGGCTCATAGGACCTCTAAATTTGAAATGTGTCCAACATATGTAGGGATCAAATTGTTCAATCACCTACCCAACTGGATCAAGTCCTTAAGTCGATCAAAATTCAAGAAGGAAGTTACCACAATATTATTGAATAAATGTTTCTATACTCTGGAAGAATATTTTTCTACAGAAATTAGTTAATTCTATGTTAATTGTTTTGACGTGTCCTATACATTAATGTAATGTCCTTCAGGATAAATAAATATTATTATTATTATCGAAAACAAGAAATAAAGAGATGATAAATTGTGTGGAAAGGGTAAATAAGAGGATGGTTATAAATAATTATTAGAATAGGAAAAACCAATTCTGAACTGCTAGTCAGGTAGTTCGGTAATTCTGAAAAGATTGAGAAGGGGGCTTGAAGTATGATCGATTTGGCTATTCAATAGGAGACCGGAATGCTTGTATTTATTTATCTGTAATGATTCTAAAATATTGAGTTCAAATCCCTTACTTTAGCATTTAATATTTTAAAATCGAAATTGAATGTGTGATTTTCTCGGATTAAATGGTTTGCATAATGTGAATCCGACTTTTGATTAACAAAGCTACGTTTGTGTTCTGAAATTCTAGTTTGAAAACTTCTGAAAGTTCTACCGATGTAAAACTTATCACAATCACCACAATTAATTTTATAAACTCCTGATTTATTATCTTTATGAACTTTGGATTTATTATTTTTTATATGATTTCCTAAATTATTACCGGTACAATAAGCAATGTTAATGTTGTGCTTAGATAAGAGACCGGTACTAATTTAGCAATGTTAGCAGAAATAGCTTAAACAATGTCCAATGCAAATAAAAGAAAAATATGGCGTTCATATTGAGTTTTCATTCGTCTCTTCAAAAACACTGGCCAACAGAATAAAATCTAAATTAACCTTAAACTGAAGACTAAACAAGTGGTAATTGTTCATGTTACTGACTATTTCCGAATAAAGTAGATACATATACCAAGAGACCTATTCCACAGTGCGAAACATTTCATTGTTGGGCAGTGTATCTACGGCATCAGTGGACAAATTAGAAGAGGGATATCAACTCAATAACACTATTCGAGATGAATTCACGGCACTAAATCGACATAACCTGAATGAATGTAAGCACGATTGAGCTTAGAGTCGATTACCACGAAATTAAGTCTTGGGCCTTTATCCGAGAACAATGGCTTGTTTTGTCCGAGTAAGAAACTTGGTGCTAGGTCTTTCCCACGCAAATCGCACGTAATCAGAGAAATTAAACTGAAAGACCAACCGGTGTTGTTCTCTTCTATTTAGATTTTAAAGGGATAATTTGGAAACTGAATTTCAGTTAGCAATATTGAGAAGAGTTGATAAGCAGTGACAAATCAAAGGGAACTTTTATACGTAAATAATTGTGAAGTTGATATATTGTTTTCCTTTAAATTTTTGGTAAATTATGGAGTTCTCACCTTTTTTCCGAAAAATTACGCTAACCTAACCTATTCTAACCTCACTAAACTAAGTTATAGTGCAGGAAAGTCACGAAATGAATTTTATTTTGAAATAGACTATCCTTTTCAATTTAAAATTCATCTATAGCCTGTCCAGCAAGAGTTGGCGTTCACGTCATAGACATACGCAAATAACGACGCAATGCCGCCTAGCCAATAAATAAAATTCGAAATTGTCAAAATTTATAATTGTCGTAGTTAATTCTCTGAAATAGTAGTTATATGGTGATAGTGACCGGATCATTCATTTCGACAAAAATTCTGTCCACAACATATCGAATAGTATGAATCCCTCAGAAAAAATTAACATTCCCAGTAGTGAAAATAAGTTGAATTGAATATGGAGTTACCATTCTGTTTTGAAATTTGCTATGTTGTCGGTCCCTTTCGACCTACTTTCGCGTTCGACAGTCGCCGAAATAACCACCATATCTCATTTTTGTTGAAAATAGGGACAGCTTATGAGATTCAAGATTATTTATCACGCCCGGCAACACTGTTCCCGATCGACGTCATATACAATTGATGACGTGAACGCCAAGTCTTGCTGGACAGACTATAACCCATGAATTCGATACTTTCTTGATCTCGGAGGTTAGGTTAGTGAGGTTAGAATAGGTTAGCTTAATTTTTTGAAAAAAAGTTGAGAAAATGATGAAATCATTAAGAAATGACTTGTATTAAAATATATAAATTTTTTCTTATAGATTACATTATGTCGGATTCGAAACCCAACTGTTTGCCGTCCTACGTTCTTGATATTGCCGTGAGAGTAGAAAAAAGTGTACTTTTTTGTACGCTCACGGCAGGACAAAAAAGTAAAAACAAAAGGACGTCTGTGAAATCAAACTTCAACATCGAGAACTGAGGTTAAAAAAGTAGTCATTTTTTGACGTTTGCGGAAAATAGCTATTTACCTAACAAGTGCGGAAAATGAATTTTTCCGCACGAGTCTGCCGTTCACCGAACGACGCGTAGCGGAGTTCGGTGAAGCAGCCGAGTGCGGAAAAACATTTTCCGCAAGTGTTAGGTACAATAGTTTTTCTACGAGCATGAGGAGAGTCAACAGAACTAATCAAAAGTTGAGATATTTTTATCTGATTATAAGTGCTTATAGTTTATTTAGAAACATATTTTATAAGATTATTGATAAAGTAAACAAAAAGTAAAATATTATTAACAATAATAGTTACATGTAAAAATCTAATACCTAATTATTTATATTATAATTTATTGTAGAAGTTCAATTATTTGCATTACTTAAATTTATAGCAGATGCTAGTTGCTTGTTGAATGGCTGTAATTTTGGATCTGTTGCTATTTTCTGTTCTGGGATAATAATTTCAGTCGAGTGTAGTTCATTTTCGAATTCCCGTTCAAAGTTGTGCTGAGTACTTGGTCCTGGCTTTATGTAGTGGAGGCGATAGAGCTGCTGGTAGTGGCTGATTGCGGTCTGAATATCTTGCTTGCAATACACTTTTTATTTTCCAGGGATTCATCCAGATATCCTTCGGCGACTTTTGTTGATTGCGACCCGCCATGACGTTTAAGATTCGTTATCCCTACTCTAGCATCTGCAAGGGCCGTGGCAGAAGAGCGCCTATAGCAGTGTCCAGTGTAGGCTTCTGGATGCGGAAGTCTTAAATATGCGGCTACATCTGATGGTATCTTCCTAAATTTGTTTACAACAAAACACTGGATACTGCATTCTCCGTTGTGATACTGGAGAGAAAATCTCTTGTGAGGAGTATGTTTCGGTCTAAGCAATGTATATTTTCTGACAAACTTTAAGTTCCCTACCCCAGTAATTACAAAACTTCTACTTGTGTGCGTTTTATTGTCGGGTATTTTAACTAAAATCATGGAGCTTTCCTCTTTCACGTTTTCGATTAATAAATTTGTTAATTCTTCCCGCCTGCACGCCCGAGCTATTCCGAAAATTGTCGCCACTTTATGGAGAAGATAGATGTTATCAGGAGCATTGGATAAAAACTTCTCTATGTCATCTAGACTTAAAATTTTCGATTTTTTTGGTCTAAAACCAACCATCGTTTTCTTGAGAAAAGCAATTACCTTGAAATATCTGCTTATGTCGATATTTTTCTTGAGCTAGAGCTTGAGCATGGTTTTCAGCATTGAATATTTTGGCCAGAGTGTGGATGGTTGACAGGTTGCAGATCATTCGGAAAAATACACTAAATAAATATCTTCTTTATCAAAACTTGTAATGCCTTTCGCTCAATTTGCAGAAGATCTCGTATTCTTTTTCATATCTTCTCTTTGATTTTTCTGGTAACAGGTCCGTTTTCACATTTTCTGCTGCCAGAAGAATCTCATCGGAAACTCCCTCGCTTGTATTTTCATCGATTCCCTCGAGACAAATATTCATTTTTAATGAGGATTCACTTATTCACGAGCAAAATATTTTAGAAATGCACTGACAGTTTTCTGACAATTAACAAACAAAAATGAAAGTAAATAGCTGGTTAGTTACACATTATACCGGCTTATTATTAATTTGATATATTGAGGTGGAAAATTATTTCCACACACTAAAATGTATGTGGAAAATTAATATTCCACACTAAAATTCCGCCCGCCTCAGAAAAAATAAATTATTTTCTGATTTTCATTACACTTTGCTATCAAAGCTTGGCTCTTCAGTATACGATGCAATAAGCTAAATAATTTTGAATAAAATTAAATTTTTCCCAATTTTTTCTTCATTTTAATATCAAAGCGTGTTTTTTCAAATCATAATTCATTCCATTCGAATCGCATCTTAACGCGATGCACTTCTCGCAAAAAATACGACCTAAGTGACGGAGCTCAGCTGCTCACACCTTTCTTTTATTACTTTATCAAAATTATAGCCAATTCTCGAATTGTCTCGTATATTTCCTCTATTATTCCTAGAACAGAAATCACGGACAAGGAAAGCTAGACAAGATTAAGGGAAACCACATTCGCATCCCGAGCGTCTCGCATCCCTCATTTAACGGAATTTCCAGCAACTCCTAACGGTACGTCCAACAAAAACACAACCTCGACCGACTGCAGGCAAACTCATACGTTTCCGTTTTTTTACCACTCCGCGTCTTCTCGACTAGGAACTTCCGCGTCATATATCAGAGATGGTCTGGTCGAAACACAGTAGCCAGCCCATTGCCAAGTGGAGAAGAAGAAGAGTTGTTACACACAGCTTCTTGTTAATTACACACACAGCGACTTCGCGAGCAAACGGTCACTGACTTAGCTCGACGTAGACCTCTCGTTGTTGTTCTTTGTTATTTCTCTCATACATGGGATGACGTTTAATCATTTCCTTCTGCCGACAATTTATCCAGGTATTGGATGCCATGTGTGACAGGGCAAGGCGAACGATGTAAATGCCGTAGTTTGATTTAATTGGGCGTTTAGTCGGACTCATTAGAATGTTGGAATTAATACTGGAGATTAATAGTATTTCCATGGCGGATAATTTTTTGCCCTTTTTGTGAGAACTACCTACATTCTACCGTCGCACATTCATTATCGGTAGCGGGCTACGATTATGGAGAATTACCGAGATAGTTATCGGTCGATCGATTGGGTATTTGCTTCCTGAATTTTTGATCATTCGAAAATTATCGTCGGTGGAGATACGGAGATATGGAATTCAAATAGTCGTTAGAGAATTAGGGTTTGAAAATACCCGACGATATTTTTTCAGTATATTTAGACCGAAGTAATTTTAAGAGTTTTGGTTAGTTATTAATATTTAAAGAATTCATTATTGAGTTCTTGAAAATGTAGGTGGATGCTAAGGTACAGTGTGCATTCAGCAATATTTGGTTGAACCAGGGATTAGAATTCTTTTATATATTTATATATATATATATATATATATATATATATATATATATATATTATATATATATAAATATATATATATATATATATATATATATATATATATATATATATATATATATATATAATATTAGACTGAATAGCATATAATAAATAATTAGCAAGACAAAGCAGCCTTGTCTTTTCAAAAAAAATTTTTCAAATCAATAAATGTCAAAGAAATTTCAATTACGAATATCATAGTGAAACGTCAACTTTTTAATAAAATCGAGTTTTTTAAGATTCAACCAGCCTGTTATTGCTAATAATTATCAAGAGATTATATATATGTATATATATATATATATATATATATTTATTTGAATTGTTGTTGCCTGTGAACAATTTTTAACTTTTTTATAATTATTAGCAATAACAGGCTTAGTGAACCTCAAAAAACTCGATTTTATTAAAAAGTTCTTAATAAAATCGAGTTTTTTGAGATTCACTAAGCCTATTATTGCTAATAATTATCAAATATATATATATATATATATATATATATATATATATATATATATATATATATATATATATATATATATATATATATATAACTGAGATTGAATTCTCGCACATCACTTGGTGAAACATCATAAAGAATAAAGTATAAACTTCAAAATAAAAACACTTGGCTTATGTTTCACAATATAAAAAATATTTAGATACTGTATTTAGCAGTAACGAAAAGTCGACATGTTTCGAGTTATGAACTCATTATCAAGACTGACTAACGAAAAATAACGTTAAAACAATTTGTACAAATAAAAGAAACTTGAAGTCATTCTTGGTCAATAATAAAGAAAAATATAACATCGGAGAAAACAGTGGTATTTACAAAATATTTTGCGACGAATGTCTTGCTTTCTATATTGGACAGACAGAAAGGAATATAAATATTCGTGTTGAAGAACATAAAAAGTCAATTTTACAAAACAAAAATACCACTGGCTTCTCCAAACATTGTATAAAATTCAATCACTTCCTGGATTTCAACAAAACCAAATTGTTACATTCAGGTAACAAAGAAAACGCCTTGACCTTCTTGAAATTCTCGAAATAAGTTCTGCCCATAATAGTAAATTACCCCTTGTAAACGAACAAATTGATTTTCAGGTATCACCTTTGCTTTTGTCTGTTTTATAAATTACGATGGAATACTCTCCTGTAGTCAGTCTTGATAATGAGTTCATAACTCGAAACATGTCGACTTTTCGTTACTGCTAAATACAGTATCTAAATATTTTTTATTGTGAAACATAAGCCAAGTGTTTTTATTTTAAATTTTATACTTTAAAAATTTGAAATCTTGGTAATTCTTTCCAATCGCTAAATATCTGAGCAATGCAGTTAATGTCGATGTGTCTTGACGTTTTATTAATGGAGTAACCATTACTAAGAGTTACGAATAGGTTTTTTTTTTAGAAGCCAACCTCTAGACCAGATTTGACGACGATTTTTATTTTCGTTTTTCTTGCACAAGTGGATAAGTACCCGCCACTGCCACCAGAGCTAAATATTCTTCTTGCTCAGAAATCTGGCCAAACATTTTAGCAGACTGGACAAAACTATGGTTTTGTACGTACGTGTGTACGCAATCGACTTGCACGTTTTTGGTTGCACGTTTTTCGATGCACGTTGATGTATCAAGACTTCGACGTCCGTGTGTAGCCCGCCTTTGAATCTATTAGACAAAACCGACGAATTAATTCAGTGATTACGTAACGTTACCAAGTGTACGGTAAACACACAACGCATCTGGTCTCGAACACGTTGTGACGAAACGCTGTCTGTTTGTTCAATCTTCGAAATTTCTCCCTTATCAATCAGTCGATCGTAGACCGGCTGCCATTCAAATATCATCCGAAGATATCCAATGCATTTTCTTGAATAAATACTTGTAAAGCACCTAATCCTAAAATAACAAAGTTTTGATAAAATCAAACAAAATTCAAACGCATTCTTTCTGCTCTGGCCGAAAGGTGACGATATGTAAACGTGTTGCGTGTATTCCATGCTCTTCTGATATGGATACCAGATATCCAAACAAAACTGGGACGGTATGCCTGGAGCACGTAGCGTCTAGGCCCTTCTCGATAGATGTCCGTGTGTTATTGTCCCCCGAGAATAGAATAAACATAAGTAGATGGAAATAACACGAATGCTCAGCTATGTTATACGTCATTGGAATGGACGGACGGTTTACCTTATGACGGTCATTAATAAAGTGGAATTCGTATTGTTGTCTAAGAGAAGTCAGTCATTTTATGGAAACTAAATTCGGATCCATCAGTGAATGAAGTGAAAGGAGAAGAACTGGTTGAATTGTGAAATATAAATTTATTTTTCACTCGTATATTATTTGTTGATTTTACCTTATATACGGTTGCTATAAATACACTATTTATACCCTAGTGCGTTATGAGCGGGCATTATGGATCATAACGCCCGCTCATTGTACGAGGAGAAATGAAGAACTTCCATTGATTAAATACTTCATACTCCTTGTCGTATACGACTCTGGATTTCTCCGGCAATGAATTATTCGCAGCTTTGGCTGCATTTTCTATGATATTCTTGAGTAATTTCATATCCATTATTGCTAGAAGACTACACAAAGAAAAAAGCAATGACATTCACTAAATATGATGACAAAAATATTCACAAACGTCAAAATATCAACAAATGACATGCCTACTATGAGAAGGAAAATGGAAAGTATAGGAGCAATGAACCGATTTTAAAATCGATTTTTCATTATAATAAAATAATTTTTTCGTGAAAAATAAAATCTTGTATGCACCACGTACGTTACTAGATCCTAACGCCCATCGGGCGTTAGGATCTATATAACGCACTTGGTACATAAATAACTAGTATGGTATTGCATCATTGATGAGATTCTCTGGAATTGCAAACTAAAGAAAATGTAATAAATTGGAAAATTCAATTTGTTTTTTATGTTCTGGGCTCTAGAAAAAAAATGGTGGCAGCAGAACTCCCTCAATAAATTCGTATTTTCCTCTCGTTTTGTTCTTTTTCACATACAAGTTCGTAACTCTCTAAGTCATGTTGGTGGGACTGAAGAGATATAAAAAGCTTGAAACGCATGAAATTCCTAAATTAAAATTGCGGTAAAAAGAAAAACATTTGAAACCCCCCAGTAGCAATTACCTAACATCAAAGTATTAATTTTCAGATTTCTAACTGAATTTGGAATGGCTGTAAAGATGGTCACTGCTCAGATAACCTCAATAGCGCTGGAAATTCAAACATACAAAGATAAATCATTAACTACAGTGTGCACTCACATCAATCCATATTTATAAATATATATATATATATATATATATATATATATATATATATATATATATATATATATATATATATATATATATATATATAGACGGGTAGTCTTGACTGGCTAGTTGAGGAAAAATGTATTTATATATTTTGAGGTTGCAGTCAGAATAATTGTTGGGCTAGGTTAAAGAATACTCTTTCTCATATGGTCGAGCTTTCGGAAATGGTTATTTCCTTCATCAAGACATTAACTTGAGGTTAATGTCGCGGAAATAAACCTGGTGGTTTAGTTCCGCGTGCTCAGGGTGACTTCGACCATTTTGTTAGTCCGGTTTCCTGTAGGTAGCAAGATGGGAAAGTACTGATTGTTGAAAATAAGATTTATAATTCTTGAAATGGATGTTTACATATGTGACGAAGTTTCAAGATTTTACCCATCAGCTTTTCTGTTCCTGTTTTACGTGTTTTCAAAATTTATATAACCTCAAGTTAATGTCTTGATAAAGGAAATAACCATTTCCGAAAGCTCGACCATATGACAAAGAGTATTCTTTAACCTAGCCCAACAATTGTTCTGACTGCAACCTCAAAATATATAAATACATTTATATATATATATATATATATATATATATATATATATATATATATATATATATATATATATATATATATATAATGAACTCCCGCACCTCACTGGTGATTTTCGATACAGTGCAAGAGTATTATTTTTAAGAAAAAAACTACAATTGCTCTTGGCATAGAGAAATCACAGTACATGTTTAAAAATAATCTGTTATCTTAATTTTGAGTATTTCACGAATGTTGCATCAAAATGTCATATCTCTGAGTACAACTCCTTCCCTCAAAAGCGAAAATATTACCTGATAATAATACGGTACATAAATAAGTCCATCAAATGCTTTCAATTCTCCAGGAGCTGTAGATCGGATATGATTCGTTGGGTCAATGATGAAATGATAATATTATCTAGAACATTGAATGAATTAATCAATTCAATAAATTCTTGATATTCTAACAAAAACCAAAATATTCTTTATAGCAATGAATATATCAGCTATGGATGAAATTGTTAGATATAAATGTTTTATATATGTGAAAATGTATAATCACAAAGAAACAGACGAATCCATCCAATATTCAAAAAGTATTTTGTTATTTCCCTAATTAAAATCAAGTATAATTTTAAACTAGTCAAAGCTTCACCTCGTTTTCTGAATATACATAAGAGTACAGTTTAGTAGAATATATTTTAATCATAATAAGGTATAAATGAACTGCTGAAATAGTTATTCATGTACCAAGTGCGTTATATAAATCCTAATTTGGGGTTAGGATCTAGTAATGCACGTGATGCATACAAAATTTTATTTTTCACTAAAAATTTATTTCATTATGATGAAAAATCGATTTTAAAATCGGTTCATTGCTCCTATACTTTCCATTTTCCTTCTCATAGTAGGCATGTCATTTGTTGATATTTTGACGTTTGTGAATATTTTTGTCATCATATTTAGTGAATGTCATTGCAGCTTTCTTTGTGTAGCCTTATAGAAATAATGGAAATGAAAATGAATTTACCCAAGAATATCATAGAAAATGCAGCCAACGCTGCGAATAATTCATTGCCAGAGAAATCCAGAGTCGTATACGACAAGGATTATGAAGTATTTAATCAATGGAAGTTGCTTCATTTCTCCTCGTACAATGAGCGGGCGTTATGATCCATAATGCCCGCTCATAACGCCCTAGGGCAAAATGAGTGTATTTATAGTAAACGTATATGAGGTAAAATCAACAAATAATATACAAGTGGAAAATAAATAGTATTGAATCCATTGAGAAATTTTAACCAGTCAATTCAATGATCACTCGAGCTGTCAACAGATTCGCACGTTTGTAGGAGCACTGAAGAGTTATAAATTATCTCAAAACCTATTAGAGACAGGAAATGATCATTGCATTTTCTGATGAAGTTGTAACTCCAATTTACTACGATCTCAGTAATCAAGATAACAATGAGATCAACAAAGACTGGAACTAAGTATTTAACCGCATTATTTTTGTGACGGCCATTCAATTGGAACAATGAATAGAATTTGCCATTCTTAATAGATACGCTATTTCTTATTCGTTCGCTGTTCGTCTCTTCTTACGGTAAATTTTGCATTAATGCATAATTGCCGATTATCTCTTCTAAACATTTTCAAAATATTAACAAACAAAATATAACAGAAAATTTTTATCGAAATATGATACTAGAGAAGTTTTAGAATTTTATTTATATTGTTAATCAATTATAATTGGAAAAATTACCTAACCTATCGTACCCATAATATTAATAAGCGATCTTTTCATACACTCTTTTTTGAAAGCGATATTTTTCTTACAAATGTTAATAATCAAGTAACCTCCAAAGAGAGCCATTTGTATGAGTTCCGAGGATAAGTCCGCATTCTATAATTATAATGTAAACATGGCAAATCATCTCATTTTAAAACTACCGGACCCTTCTAACTATCATCGGAACTACTGAGGTATCTAAAGGGCGCAGCACCCTCTATTAGCAATTGTAGGAAGTAAAAATTTAGTTCATTTTTTTAACAAACATTTTTAAATTTATTTAGAATTGAATTTCAGAAATTACTAATTTTCACTATTAAATCATTATATCTTGACGTACAATCAATATAACGTGAAAACATATAATGGAAACAATTATTAAAGATAATTTGTAAAAACCATAATCAATTTTCCACTTCAAAACATGCGTATATATATATATATATATATATATATATATGGTGATACTGATGAGCCCCAAATAAGGGCGAAACAGACTGTCTATCATTTCCATTGATTGTGATGAACAACTTAATGTTTCTAACATACACCATCCAAGGTATATGGAGGCATGTCGATGTTTCGTGAACTCGTATAACCAGCTCCGCTATGAGGTTTGTTTGATTAGTTTCAAATGAATGTCCTAGTTCACTTCATTTTATTGCCACGAACTTGTATCGATAACACGAAGAATTCTGTTTTCTATTCATTTGCTACCTGTAAAAGGGATAAAATTGGAGCGCTTGTTAGTTGCGGCGTGTGAATGTTGAATTACATCGAATTGATGTATCAACTTTACTCTTGCTTACCGAATATAGTAACCACCTTCGGGTGTCAGGACGTACGAGTTCTCGTTGCCGAAATGTTTTCTTCTATCTGTAAGATGTGGTTCATTTGTTTCCGACTGGTGGCGCTGTGTCATATTTATATGCCATATAGTCACTGGAAGGAAAATATAACGCCGTTAGAAATATTTGGTTGGTTATCACTTTCGATGGATGGATGTTACTGATGAGCCCCAAATAAGGGCGAAACAGACTGTCTATCATTTCCATTGATTGTGATAAACAACTTAATGTTTCTAACATACACCATCCAAGGTATATGGAGGCATTTCGATGTTTCGTGAACTCGTATAACCAGCTCCGCTAGGAGGTTTGTTTGATTAGTTTCAAATAAATGTCCTAGTTCACTTCATTTATATATATATATATATATATATATATATATATATATATATATATATATATATATATGTATACATATATACATATTATATATATATATATATATATATATATATATATATATATATATATGTATATATATATATATATATATATATATATATAAATAGCTTTTTGATAATTATTAGCAATAACAGGCTTGGTGAATCTCAAAAAACTCAAAAAGTTGACGTTTCGCCACAAATGTCGTGTTATTGCTAATAATTATTAAAAAGTTAAAAATAGTTCACAGGCAACAATTCAAATATATATATATATATATATATATATATATATATATATATATATATATATATATATATATATATATATATATATATATATATATATATACACATATATATATATATATAGTGTGACCCATTTTTAATGGAAACACCCCTCTTTTTTTGAAAAGTCAAGTACTAAAAGGTCTACCTTGGGATAAAATTAGAACTGTTTATTCAAATTTTCAAGGCATACTACGATATTTTTTTTTGTCGAAATTAGGTTTTTTTTATTAGCGATTTTTTTATTGAAAAAATTATCTCGCCACTGGATTCAGCGTGCCCCTAAATAGGTTTGACCAAAATTTCATGAAAAAAATATTCATTCATAACAATATTATGAGAACTCAAAATTCGAAAACTCACACTTAACAATCACCAAAAAAAAACACCCAATATCAACAAATAGTCATGGAAATATTGTTTCAATGATTTCAACAATAAAATAGCGTAAATATTTTCACGGAAAATAACGGAATCACATTCAAGCTTTCAGGCAAATCAACTAAAACTAAGACTTAATAGATTTTTCATTTTAAATCTTAGTTGCCATGGAAATAATTGAGCTTAAGAGAGAAAATTGAAATTATACGCCTATCGGGAATTGACTTTAGAAGTGTTGGAGAGGTTTGTAGAGTATTTATCTGATTGCACTTTATTCTTGAAATCATTAAAAAAATATTTCTATGACTATCTGTTGATATTGGGTGTTTTTTTTGTGACTGTTAAGTGTGAGATTTCGAAATTTTAGTTTTCATAACTTTGTTATGAATGAATATTCTTTTATGAAATTTTGGTCATACTTATTTATTGACACGCTGAATCCAGTGGCGTAGTGATTTTTTCAATAAAAAAATCGATAATAAAAAATCCCTAATTTCGACTAAGAAAATATATCATATATGCCCTGAAAATTGGAATTAACATTTCTTATTTTGTCCCAAGATAGACCTTTTAGTACTTGTCATTTCAAAAAAAACAAGGTTGCAATTTTTCAGGTATCTTTCCATTAAAAAAGGGTCGTACTGTATATATAATGAATAGGTAACAAAAAAAAATTTATTTCAAGGGATACAGCATTTTCTTAAGACCATACTGAAAATAAATACATAAAAACTTCGTTAATGAAAATATAAAAGTTAAATAGATGATTCAATTTCAAAGAGAGAATAGATTCTCACACAAGTTAACTCAGTATTAATATAATTCGGAAAAGCCACGTTTCGTGTAACTACATCAATACGGTGTGGACTTGGGGCCCTAAACCATCGAATCTCCATTCATTTATACGTCGAGGAGGCTATAAAACCCTCGGACGCTGCACAATGCATGAGAGACGTACGTAATTAGAAGCATCAGCGGCGGCTAATAACACGACGAAACGACCATCTTCCTCCTTAAAGTTCCGTCGGACGGACGGCTCCGCTGATTAAATGAACTGGACTCGGTGTGTTGACGATATGGAATCGGTTTTCTATTGGATTTGAAATGGGGGAAAATATCGTTCCGATGCCGTCGGTGCACTAGCTTCAAAATTGAGTTTGCCGGCAACGGAACAAGTTAAATTACATCTCTGTTTAATAGATCGGTAAAGATACAAAACAAACAATGCGACTTAATAAGGTTCCGCTGTTACGTAGTGGCAACACAATCTTCAGGATTATGTATACCACGGAGAAGTTATTCAATAAAATACTTATTTTGAGGCAATATTGACATTTTGAAAATTGTTGAAATTTGTGTTTTATACTATTCTACCGAACTTTGTTATTAGGCCAGGCTACAGGAATTAAGAGTGAGCATTTTGTGTAAAGAGTGTTAGAAGAAAACCAGCTCCGCCATTTTTTGTAAAATAGTTCAAAAGATATAGTGATATGTTTTTCACTCGACTTTATTATTTATAACTTTGTTATTAACAATTATGCAAAATATCGCGTTTTTTCAGTTTCTTGCTTATAAAATTGAAACTATCAGAGTAATCGTGATAGTGTCAATAGACTAATTCTAGAAAATGAAAAGACGAAGGAAGTGAGAGGTCGGACGACTCGATGAGATCTTAGTTTGAGAGAAAAACGGAAAAAACCTGCCAAAATGCAGTTTTTTCAAAATCTCATAACTCGGTTATTTTCTGAGTTGTAGCGTCGATCTTCCGGTAAGAATTAGTTATTGATATAAACTTCATTTGTGCGAAGAGCAGGAACTGTCCGATGCATAGTTTTTGATCTGTGGCCATTTGAATATTTTACTATGCAATTTTCCAGTAGACCTGAATGCGGCAGGTATGGTCCGATTTCAATTTACAAAAAATATTTTAAAAGTAGAATTCTCATAGTTCAAAACGTTCATCTTGGTTTTACATAAAAACGCTGAGAATTATGTTAAAAATAAAGCAGAACATGACGAAAAACGGCCGAGCGCGTGAAAATAGTTCAAGAGTGGGGGTAGAGCAGCAGGCAAGGAGAAGCATGACATTGGAAAACGTCGGCATTTTGAACATAACGGTAATTTCTCGGCGGTTTTTCGTCATGTTCAGCTTTATTTTTAAAATTTTTCTCAGCGTTTACATGTTAAACCGAGATGAACGTTTTGAACTATGAGAATTCTACTTTCAAAAGTTGTAGATTATTTAATTGTGAATACAATTATGTTAGGTGTGTCTGTTTACGTGCTTAGTGGCGCAGTAGAGAAGGGAAGCTGCAATACTCTTTGGCTGTGATTTGTACATATAGTAGCGTCCTAGAAAATTATATATGTGACAAAAACTTATGAGAAAAAAATTATAATTATTTTTGTCGGATATCCTGAAATGCCTACTGCCAAGAATTAATAGCAGAACAGAAGAGTATCAAGATACTAATCTTGCGAAATCGCGTTCGAGAAAAACGCAGTTTGTTTTAGAGCAAAAAAGAACTTTTTAGGAAATGATTTCATGAAATGAATATTGATTCCTATTTAATGTATATGAGTGTATTTCCTACACTATCCGACCTCAAGTTGCAACAACGACAGCTTTAATGTATCTCGTTTGTAGCGAAATCCCTTGCGGGCCCACAATCTACCCCCACGTCAAGTAAGGTTTGATGTTCACTTTGGACAATGAGAAGGTTGAGATATTGTTAGACGACATCAAAATCTGTCGACCGGAGGATTATCCCTTCACAATGCTGGGCTCGATTTCACTCAGGGCCGATGCATGAAAATATTCGCCGAATGAATGATTTCTTCAGAAGTAAGTAAAGCAGCTTACTTTACCATGAAGAAATCGTGAATCTCAGAAGCGAAAAGAGGGATTAAAATAAAAAATATCGTTTTCATGGATAGGAAAATAAATTAACTGAAACTGGTGTTATACTGTTGTGAGTTATGTGCAGATGTCGCACGTTTTTTCTGAATAATTTGTAAGTCTACTTTATCGATTTTGAGGTCTCGACATTTCTATAAAATCAATTTTGACGACGTTGTGGTTTTAAAAGGATGAAGTGCAAGCAGATGAAGATATTTAAAAAAAATTCAATATCTACATCTTCCTGTATTTAATTCTTCTGAAAATGTCTTAGTCGCCTTAACCGGTCGTATTTTTTATTAAATATAGTGAAACAAGAACTCTATTCTCGAGAGTATCACAATGCTGAGTACTGTCATACTCTTGAGAATAAATTGAGAACTCCATTCTCAAGAGGAACAAAGTCATGAGTACTGTTATACTCGTAGGAATAGATTGAGTACTCCACTCTCAAGAGTATCGAAATACTGAGTACAGTAATATCCTTGAGAATGGATTGAGAACTCCATTCTCAATAGTATCACAATTCTGAGTACTTTTAAACTCTTGAGAATACAGTGAGTACTCCATTCTCAAGCGTATAGAAATGTGAGTGCTGTGAAATTCTTGAGAATTGATTGGGTACTTCCTCCCCAAGAGTATCACAATTGTCAGTACTGTAATACTCCTGAGAATATATTGAGAACTCCATTTTCAAGAGTATCAAAATGCTGTGTGCAGTTATATTCTTGAGATTCAAAGGAACACTCTATTCTTAAGAGTATCACAATTCTGAGTACTATAATTCTTTAAAATAGATTGAGACCTCCATTCTCAAGAGTGAGACTTGATTGAGAACTCTATTTATAATGAGTGTCGAAATATTGAGTGCAGCAATATACTTGAGACTGTATTGCGAACTCCATTCTCAAGAGTATTACCACGCTGAGTAATAGATTGAGAACTCAATTAATATTACAATACTCAGTATTGTATTTTGTATTATTCTTGAGAAAGACTGATATATAGATATGACACATATGTGAAACTCAAGCAAAATTTTTTTAATTTTGATAACACAACATTGTTACTATTTGAATTGAATTGGCATTTACTTGGTGAAAGTTCATATTCATAACTTTATAAAGAAATAAAAAACTAACTTTTCACAAGTTGAAATAAAAATCTATTGAGTAAACGCGTTTCGTCATAACATTGACTTCATCTCGTACTAAATTATGGCATTAAACAATCTATTTTTACGGAAGATTGAATATAACAGGGGGGGTCCCTAGAGAAACTAAATAATAATAAGCAATTCATTCCTCATAAACAAAAAATTTCAAAGTTTCATATAAAACCAACAATAGCATTGGAAAATTGATTAGAAACAACAAATCCAAAATTCATACAGATGAACGTACTGGTGTTTATAGACTCAACTGTAACGATTGTGAAAAATTCTATATAGGACGTACAATTAGGAATTTCAAAACTCGAATTCAGGAACACCAACGTAGCTATATTAAGCAGAAAACTGACTCTAATTATGCGTGCTATCTTATTCAAGAAAACCATACCTTTAATCACAATTATAAGATATTACAGTTAGAAAAGAGTCTCTACAAAACTAACTGTTGGGAATCCCTATAGATTGTATAGATCAATAAATATAAAAATTCCGGAAACCTAGTTAACGACCAGATTGAAGTAAACCCTTCTCCTCTCCTTAATCTGCTCATTGTACCTACCAATAACTCTGAATGAATTGCATTGTTATGTAGTTCCTCCAGAAACTTCTCTGTTATGTTCTATTTTTCGTATAAATAGATTGTTTTTTAATACCATAATTTAATACGAGATGACGTCAATGTTATGACGAAACGCAATTACTCAATAGATTTTTATTTCAACCTGTGAAAAGTAAGTTTTTTTCACTATTTATTTGCTTTTTCATGCATTCGAAATGATAAGAACTTCATGCGTATATATAGTGTATATATGTAGGTACCCTAGAACGGGGCTAAATTGAAAATGCGGGGATATTTTAGAATTCATAACCTGTAACTTCATCTGGCAATTCTGTTTAGGTACAATACAATTCCGCGTAAATTACACTGTAATAGTATAGTACATAACCTTACTTATTCAGACTTTTGAATGATTTCAGTATTCGTAAGCGTGGCAATGGTCTGTTAGACATTGAAAGTGAGGCGGAAAATCAACCAATATTTGAGCCTGTCAAACTTTCAGTACAGTGTGTCGTGGGTGAGAGTTATAGCAGTGAAGTTTTATATAAAAAATGGTGTTGATGTTAGTATCATTGTGCAAAAAAGTTATAAGTATTATGCTACCCCAAAATTTTTTATGGTCCTTTTTGAAGATCGGGGCTATTCTGGATGGCGTTTTTATAATCATTCCAAAATATCCCCGGTCTTCAAAAATTACCCCATTCTTTAAATTATCAATGCTATATACCTTTTATTATTCTTGATTTAAAAATGTATGTTTTCTAATTTAACCCCATATACGAGGTAACTATAATTTATGCGTTATTCTTACCGATTCTAAAATATCCCCGACCCACGAGGCTATTTTAGACGGGCCTAAAACAATTTTTTTTTAGCACCCTGTAAGAATAGGGACCTATTTATCATAGAATAATATTTGGTCGTATATAAACCTATCCAAAAACATATCAAAATAGATTATTTTTAATTACTCTTTCTGCAATATTAAAAATAATGAAAAAAAAGTCTACAATATTCAAAATATCTACGGTATTCAAAAATTATATATATTTTGCTTGTTCAAATTATGAAACAGATTTTTTTTTTCTCGAGGGACCTACAGTTTAACGCCGGTTCCGAACGGCCAATGGGCTTGTGAACGATGCACATTACCCAACAATTTCTCTTAAATCTATAACCACTAAATTCTGGACATACACAACACCCAAGAGCAAGGTGGGACTCGATATGAAACAGATGTTCTATGAAGTTTCACCAATTTGTAACAATTTGTCATTATTTGTACGTTCTAGTCGTATGTACCTGCATCAACCAAAATCGATCTACGTAACATCATTGAAGAAAAATTTCAAAATAATCGTTTGTTCCGATGAGATTGTTCACTGTCTGTCAGCCCTTCCTTCAAATTCTTCGTCATTATTCTTTATCCTTCGCTGTTCATACTATTTACAGAGGAATGTTTTATTTCAACTTCGGACAAAGGGAACGATTTTCTTTGTTCGTTCCGCAAAAAAACAAACTCTGAAACAAAAAAATGTATTTGATCCCCAGAAAGTAACCTAAACACGTGCATTCCAAAAGATCGGAACATGCTGAAAACACGCATATTCTTTTCTTTCATGAGAGCCTTTGCTTTGGATTCGTAGGATTCCTACATATTTTTATGGCTGGTATTAAAATTTAAAATTGATTTTTCTTTGCAGAAAAGTTTAGAAAGGAAACGAAACTGCTATTGACAATTCCATTTGATATTCATTTATTATGTACACAATAAAACAAAGCTAGATTAGTACATAATCCTTATGTAAATCGTAAAATATATAATGTGTATGATCCTTCTTTTAAATCTCATTTATTTATTTATTTATTTATTCCAGATATGGATATACTTCCAGGCCTGGATATACTTAACAACTAACTTAAAAACTATACTTAGACAATGTATTCTGTGTGAAGAGCCAAAAATCAGAGAGAAGATTTATTATACATTAATTTAAACCCGTTACTGCTCATTTATGAGCTAGTGTAATTACATTTAACCCACTTTTTCAATTTTTGCTTAATAGTATTTTCACTGTACACTTATGATTTACATTCTATTGGTAACTTATTGTAAGTTTTAATGGCTGTTAGCCAGCTACTTTTATCCAGTTAGGTTAGGTTTAGTCTAAGTAATAATATAGATTTATTTCTAGTGACAATGTTAGACTGCATAAAAGTCTTTTTTAGATCATTGTAGTGAAAAATAATTTATTTATTTTTATTTATTTATTCATTCATCCATTGATTTATTTATTCATTTATTTGTTTGTTTGTTTATTTATTTATCCATTTGTTTGTTTGTTTGTTCATTTATTCATTTATTCATTCATAAATTCATTGATCTATATATCTATTCATTTATTTGTTTGTTTGTTTGTTTGTTTGTTTGTTTGTTCGTTCGTTCGTTCGTTCGTTCGTTCGTTCGTTCGTTCGTTCGTTCGTTCGTTCGTTCGTTCGTTCGTTCGTTCGTTCGTTCGTTCGTTCGTTCGTTCGTTCGTTCGTTCGTTCGTTCGTTCGTTCGTTCGTTCGTTCGTTCGTTCGTTCGTTCGTTCGTTCGTTTGTTTGTTTATTTATTTATTTATTTATTTATTTATTCATTTATTTATTCATTCATTCATTGGTTAATTCATTTTTTTATTCATTTAATTATTTATTTATTTATTCATTCAATCATTTATTCATTCATTCTTAAAATGAAATTCTCTTGTCTCTAGATATACTGATTGAATTGAGTAGAACTAAATTTATGATCTGTTTCTCATCATAATAAATTTCATAAACATATTTGGAAATAGAAGAAACTGAAGATACAAACGTTATTTATTTATTTAGTACTTGATCATTTCGTATGTTAAAGAATTTTGCGATGAAATTGTTCAACGCAGTTCACTCGGTGGAGAATTAAATGATATTTGTTTTCTCGCTGTCAGTTTATTTGTTTATGTACTTGAGAAAATTAGCTCGATCGTAGTGCATATAGAGTATCTTAATAACGAACTGTCAACAGTGTTTTGAAAGCGCCACGACGAAATGAACCCATGTTCAATTACTGAACTAAAATACACTATACTCTTGAGTGACAGCACTGTCATAACATCTATTTAAAATCTCAGCTGTGTTTATTTCAGCTGATAGAAATGTTCTTAATTTTCTGGGTCTTTCAGTGCAGCTCGTGTAGACCTTTTCTGCAGAATGAAAACATAAAGTCTTTATTGCATTGAAGAAAACAATTCAATTTCAATTAGTAAGAATCTCTAATAAAACACAAGTTGGGATATTTGCTTTTAATGTCCATTTATATAGATTATTTCAAATGTTTAGGTACTGAAATATGAATATCATTTCATATGTTCGAAGTTATTTGTAGTGAATATTATAGTAATTTTTATATTGTGCTTTGGTACTTTACAAAAAGTAACCAGATTAGATAAAACGACTGTTTCAACTTAAGCTTGTAATTTTTTTCTAAGAAGGTACCTAATAATTTGAGTAAAATTATAGAAATTTTTCATAGAATATCATATATACGAAACGTCCTTTAAGTTGAAATTTGCGTGTCACCGTTATGTGATAGGTCAAACATCCATCACAAAGTAAACAGCTAAATGAAGAAGAATATAACCCCCCAACCAATTTATATCGAAGTAAATACTTCGGTCTTTTGGTCCCAAAATTACGCCTTTTATCGTGCAACAAAGATTAATTTTCTCTAGGGGGTCAACCCCCCAAGAAATTCGTAGTAAAACCAATTCCATTCAAGATATCATACGAACCTACCTACTCACAAACTTTCAATCCTATGCTCCAAAATTACGCCCTTTTTCATGTAAACAAAATTTATTTCTTTCCCCAGGGAGTCAACCAAATCGAGGAGTCGACCAATTCGAACCAAAACCAATTCCATCCAAGATATCATACGAAACTACCTACTGACAAACTTTTAATCCTATTGCTCCAAAATTACGCCCTTTTTCATGTAAACAAAATTTATTTCTTCCCCCAGGGAGTCAACCCCCCGACCAATTCGAACCAAAACCAATTTCATCCAAGATATCATACGAAACTACCTAATTAAAAACTTTCAACTTTATTGCTTCAAAATTGCGCTCTTTATCGTGTGAACAACGCTGAAATACATACATATGAACATATATATATATATATATATATATATATATATATATATATATATATATATATATTTAATTTAATAATAAACGTATTTTTATTTATTTATTTTATTATATATATATATATATATATATATATATATATATATATATATATATAGCACATTTGCTAAAATACTTTCACAAATAGGCGAAGGTACATATCCTACTGACCAAACGACCGGCCTCATTGAACTCAATAGTGATTTCTGTAACATAGCCACTACTGAAAACGAACTAATAGACAAAATTTATCCAAATATTATTCAGAACTATATACCAATGTAGAGTGGTTATTTCAAAAAGCAATTTTGGCCAATTTGGCCATAATTTCTAAACTCTTCACAAGTACCAGGAATGCCATTACACTGTCTTCGTCTGAAAATTGGATCTCCAATCATACTACTCAGAAATCTCAACTCCCCAAAACTATGTAATGGACGAGGATGATCGTAAAACAGCTATCGAATAATATCATTGAAGTTGAACTTATTTCTGGAAAGAACAAAGGACACACAGTATTTATACCTAGAATACCACTGATCTCTTCTGAATTGCCATTTTAATTTAAAAGATTGCAGTCTCCAATTAAATTAGCCTTTAGTTTTACAATTAACAAAGCGCAAGGGCAAACTTCAAAATATTGTGGCATCAACGTCAAAGAATCTTGCTTCTCCCACGGTCAGCTATATGTAGCTTGCTCAAGAGTAGGAAATTCGAAAAATTTAATACCTATATATATATATATATATATATATATATATATATATATATATATATATATATATATATATATATATATATACCCCGAACAATAAAATGAAAAATGTTGTTTATAATCAAGTAGTGTAAATAATGAGAAAATGTTTTCAATAATTTTTTTTTACTTCTTACGTCATAGTTCATTTCAACTACCACGTAATCTCATATCAACTCCCGAGCGAAGCCGGGTAACATAGCTAATATATATATATATATATATATATCTTTATATATATATACATTTATATATATATTTATATATATATATATATTTATATATTTAATTATTCATTCGAATTGTTGTTGCCTGTGAACTATTTCTAATCTCTTGATAATTATTAGCAATAACAGGCTTGTTGAATCTTAAAAAACTCGATTTTATTAAAAATTGACGTTTCGCCACTACATTCGTGGCTTTATCAAAACTTTTGAAAAAATTGAAATTTCTTTGACATTTATTGATTTGAAAAATTTGAATAGAAACATACTACTATGTTTCACTAAAAATTTTCGGCTGTGGCCGTTCTTTGTTGTTTATTACGTGCTATTCAGTCTAATATTAACATTCAAATTTGTTATTATTAGATGGTAAGGGAAACCACAGAAACCTTTACCCACGTAATGTTCGAAATAGGTTCAAATTATTTTGATTTTGAAGAGTCAAAGAATAATAATAATAGGGTACTATTTATCTTTTTTTCAAAAATTTCTCATTGCGGCTGTGGCCGTCTTCAGTTATTAATTACGTGCTATTTAGTCCAATATCAACAGACAGGTCCGTTGATATTAGATGGGAAGGGAACCACAGAAACCTTCACCCACGTAATGTACAAAATAGGTTTAAAATATTTGATTGTTGTCTTTAAAAAGACATTACTTGTGATTTTGGAGATCACATGTTCTAAACTATACTTTCTTTCTAGAAAAATTGAAAATTCTAGATGTTTAGATTTTGTCTAAGAAGATGAGTTGTTGTGGTTAGAGTTTGTTTGTTGAATTATTTTGTTTTGATTTATATTGTTTCTTAGTAAAATTAAAGAATTAAATCTGCGTATATTGAACTCAAATGTTTGATATCTGATCTATCATTTACGACTTCATTTAAATTTTTTTGAATATGTAACATTTCTAAAATTTCTCTGCGTTTTTGATCTTTTTCTATTTCTAAAATTTTTGTGCTATTAAAGTTGAAAGTATGATTCTCATTGTTTTTATGTTTTATTAGTGCTGTGGTTTGTGTTCTGGTATATTTGTGTGCTTTTAATCTTTCTTCTAAATTTTGAAAAGTTTGTCCTATATATGATTTATTACAATTATTACAGGGTATACTATAAACAACACGGTGTTTCGGAATTCGGTCCCGCTACCTGCGGAAGGGACTACCTGCTCACAGGGACCTTAGGTTAGTAAGGTTAGAAAAAGTCAGGTCAGCGGGACCGAATTCCGGTCCGTCCAAACAACATGAGATTTTTGCAGAAGAGGTGTTTTACTTTTTAATTTAGAATATATTTGTTTAATTTGATTTTGTGCGGTGTGGGCTACTTTAATATCGTGTGGATTTAAAATTTGTGAAATTTTATTACTTAAATGAGGAATATATGGAAGAGGAATATATTTATTGTTAATACTTTCTTTTTTTGATGTTTCTAATGTGTTGTACAGTTTATGAATTCTATTTTTAGTGATTTTCTGTATAAGTTTTATTGGGTAATCGTTTTTTAAAAGTAATTTATAGACATCTTGTAATGTTTCATGTCTGTGTGTAGGTGAAGTAAGTTTAAGTGCTTTGTCTATATATCCGATTATTAAACTCTTTTTTTGTGACAAATGATGTGTACTGTTTTAGTTCAATGTTATTTGTGAAAAAATTTCTTCTCTATGCCATTTTGTGATAGTTTCATTGTTTTTGTGTATGAGAGTAATATCAAGAAAATTTAATGTATTGTTCGTTTCTTTTTCCAGAGTAAATTGTAATTTTCTATTAAAGTCGTTTTTTGAGAATATCATCAATAAAATCTTCTGATGTTATTATAAGGCAATCATCAACATACCTTTTGAAAGTTATAATTCGTTCATTCGAATTATTTAATACATTTTCTTCTAAATATTCTAAAACTAATTGAGCTATAATACTGGAAATAGGACTTCCCATTGCTACACCATCAATTTGTTGGTAGAAGTTATTTTCATATTGAAAATAATTTGTACCAAGAGCAAATTGAATTGCTTCTATAAAATCGGTTTTAGGAATATTTGTATAATTTTTGATAATATTCCATTTGTCATTAATTATTATTGGAACCAAAGAATTTGGAATATTAGTATAAAGAGAAACAACATCTAATGAGAAAAATTTGTAATTGTTAGGTATTTTCAAAGTTTTAAGATGGTCTACTAGATCGAAAGAATTTTTGATATAATAAGGATTTTGATTTACTATATTTTTCAATATTGAAGAAAGAAATTTAGAAATATTATAAAGAGGTGATTGAATATAAGAGACGATAGGTCTTAATGGTATGTTTTCTTTATGTATTTTAGGAAGACCATAAAATTTAGGTGGAAGGCTGTTGTGTCGAATTAATTCTTTTGATTTTTGTGGAGAAAAAAAATATATTTTTAAAGACAACAATCAAATATTTTAAACCTATTTTGTACATTACGTGGGTGAAGGTTTCTGTGGTTCCCTTACCATCTAATAATAACAAATTTGAATGTTAATATTGGACTGAATAGCACGTAATAAACACTCAAAGAACGGCCACAGCCGAAAAATTTTAGGGAAACATAGTAGTATGTTTCTATTCAAATTTTTCAAATCAATAAATGTCAAAGAAATTTCAATTTTTTCAAAAGTTTTGATAAAGCCACGAATGTCGTGGCGAAACGTCAACTTTTTAATAAAATCAAGTTTTTTAAGATTCAACAAGCCTGTTATTGCTAATAATTATCAAGAGATTATATATATATATATATATATATATATATATACATATATATATATATATATATATATATATATATATATATTTTTTTTTTTTTTATGGTAAGGGATGTCGATCAACAGTGAAGAAAGTCAATTTACTCTTTTTTTTAATTCCATATGTCTAGCTTTCGAAACGAAGTTTGTTTCTTCTTCAGGACTGTCTATCTGTTCGTTTCGAAGGCTAGACATTAAAAAAGAGTAAATTGACTTTCTTTACTTTTGATCGACATCCCTTTCCATAAAAATAAATACTCGAGTATGATCATTATCACAGTTCACATCACACACACATATATATATATATATATATATATATATATATATATATATATATATATATATATATATATATATATATATATATATATATATATAATATATATATATATATTATATATATATATATATATATATATATATATATATATATATATATATATATTTATATATATATATATTGAGTTTTTAGTGCCAAGCATCATAAAACGCCATGAAACGAAAAACTATCTTGGTCCTAGGACCAACTTTGCTAATGGCACCCATTTTAAGGAGCAAGTTTTCAAAGTGAAAACCTGCTAAAACTAAACATAACTCAGCTTTTCATACACTGCTTTTCCATGTTGACATCACAAGAATATAGGAAATTCATCAAAACTATTTTTCCATCGTAATCTTGCAAGAACTCTGCGTGCCATCAAGAAAACCGCAGTTTAAACAAATAACACATCAAAAATCCCACTGATGCTATGCCGGAGGTGCAAAAACGATAATCGTCGAACTTTAGGCTAGTAGAGCAACTTGGTGGTTTCCTATTAAAGTTTTTATTCCCCATCCATTACCTCATTGTATCCTCAAATTGATAGAGCAGTGGTTTTTGTCTCGAGCCGCACTTATGATTAATGGAATTTTACACAGTCGAATAATTTCTGATTATTGTTACAGAATTCTGCTTGAACAAAAGGATTCGGTATTGGGCACAGCGCCACCAGAACGTTCATCGATCTATTTTACATGTCGAACAATTTTCGCCTTCACCGGAAAATAATTTATGGCTGTAGGATGTGGGCTGATAGTTTGTAACATTTTTTTACGTGGAGTTCGACGTCGAGGTCAGAAATGTGCGTTGTACTTGATAGACATTTCATTTGCTGGATGTAATGAATGATGGATGAAGGAAAACATATTTCATTCGGTGTATATTCGCTTTCCATGCACTTGTTTACTTTGTGAAGTTTACACAGAAAATCGCGAAAGCTTGAAATTTAAAAATAATATATGTTACATTAAATTAAATTTCTGAAAAAATTAGTTGAGTTTCGTAGAAAGAGTGCCTACCTTCGCCACTTTATATAATATTTTTTCTATATATTAATTTTGGCATATTGCGCGCACGGAGAACAGTAAAGTAGAAAGAGTGCTTGCCTTCGCCACTTAATATAATCTTTTTTTCTATATATTAATTTAAGTATATTGCGCTCACGGGGAAGTGTAAAGTAGAAAAAGTGCTTGCCTTCGTCACTTTAAATAATCTTTTTTCTATATATTAATTTAAGAATATTGCACGCACGGAGTAGTGTGAGGTAGAAAGAGTGTTCACCTTCACCTCTTTATATAATCTTTTTTCTATATACACTCCTGGATAAAAAAAAACCGGACAAACAAAATGTTGTTCAAATTG
>JARQZK010000745.1:737500-892434 GCA_030704885.1 Cynegetis impunctata
TAAAGAACGTTTTGCTTTTTGTTAGAATATACATAAATAACTATTTCATAAGACATAGAGTTATACAACACGATAATCACAACCAGATTTTCAATCATATTTTATTTTCTCATTTGAGATGCATATTTTTGTTTCATTTGGTATTTATGAAACATATTTATGTTATTCATTCCTAAACAAAACTGTTTTATTTATATGACATATATTCATCTCTGATTAGTACATAGTTCAATGTCAAAAGACTCTTTCATTCATTAGTGACAGATTTAATTATAAATCAATTAGAAATAATCCCAACCCATCAACTTCGACACCATAAAGTATTTTGTCCACGACTGTACTATAAACCATTCATTATACATACATGTGCTTCCTAAAGTGTAACACTACCTATTATTAACTAGTGAATAATGGTTCATTATTCACTGCATGACGTCACACTTAGGACGTATATTTAAAATAGAGGACATCATTTACATTGTTATGATATTATTATTGTTAGATTTTGAGAAATTGATTTATCTATAAATTCAATGCCTTCGTTTATTTTCAATAATTGTTCTGTTAATATTAATATAAATAAATAAATGCAAAATTGTCTATTTCATTTTTATCAGAGTGAAAGAAAGGAATGGAATCGATGTCAAGTGAAATAGTTGACGTTTACGTGAGTAAGCAGTTTTCAGTGAACACAGAAAATGTTATGTCAACGCTTTTGATAACTATTTTTATTGTTGAAAATGCAGATCATTACTAATTTTTTCGAGGAAGTCATGGACAAAGTATAGTATTCTACTCGCACAAAATTATAATTTTTCACTCGGGTGAATTGCGACACGAGCCACAGGTGAGTGTCGCAAACAGCAATCATTTTGTGCTCGTTGAATAATATACTATAGGTATTACCTACTGGAGATTAATCTTTCAGTAAGAATTTGAAATTGTCTAATTTTCGCGTATTATTGATTATTTCATTAGAACATTCACTTTTAATAACAATTGGTTCATGGTAACTGAAGGGAGACATATGCTTGCGATTCAATTTTATGTTTTTCGAAAATCTGCAAAGATGGTTGTGTTGTATCTTTTTGTGGATTTTTCTGAATCATTGTTAATTATGTAATCAAATTAATGCAAAAGTAATTGTTATTATGTAATATGACTCACACGGCTTGCTGAACATATACGCATGTACGAATTTAGCTGACACGCATGCCTAGCAACGCTGTCGTGTTGATCGTGACGGACACATTTATTGGCCTATTTATTTCACTCCCCAAGTGTAAAGCTACGGTTCCATCAAAGGAACATTGAGAAACATTTTGTTGCTAAATGTTTCTCTTTGTTGACATAGGTAGAAACGTATGGCAACATACGTAAATTTCTTGTTTTTACTGAAGCAACTGAAATAGTCAATAGTTGCATATTGTTCAGTAGAAACAGTCAACATTTGTTGCCGAAAAATAAGGAAATTTTAAGGAACATTTTGCAACATTTTCGGAAACACGTAACAGCAATAAAAATGTTACTCCAGTGAAATCGTAGCTTGAAGGGTGACAAGTAGAAACAGTCAACATTTGTTGCCGATACATAATAGTTATTTATGTACCAAGTGCGTTAGGATCTAGTAACGCACGTGGTGCATACAAGATTTTATTTTTCACGAAAAAATTATTTTATTATATTGAAAAATCGATTTTAAAATCGGTTCATTGCTCCTATACTTTCCATTTTCCTTCTCATAGTAGGCATGTCATTTGTTGATATTTTGACGTTTGTGAATATTTTTGTCATCATATTTAGTGAATGTCATTGCTTCTTTCTCTGTGTAGTCTTATAGAAATAATGGAAATGGAAATGAATTTACCCAAGAATATCATAGAAAATTAAGCCAAAGCTGCGAATAATTCATTGCCGGAAAAATCCAGAGTCCTATACGACAAGGATTATGAAGTATTTAATCAATGAAAGTTGCTTCATTTCTCCTCGTACAATTAGCGGGCGTTATGATCCATTATGCCCGATAATAACGCCCTAGGGCATAATTAGGATATTTATAGCAACCGTATCTAAGGTAAAATCAACAATAATATACTAGTGAAAAATAAAGATATTTTAAGGAACATTTAAGAACATTTTCGGAAACACGCAACAGCAACAAAAATCATCCTCAATGTTTTTACTTTTTTTAACAATACTTTTTTATAACTACATCATTATAAATTACTTTCACAAAATAGATCATCTCTTATTTTTGCAGTTCTCTGCTTCAAGCTAAACTAGGTACAATAATGTTGTGTGGTAATTATGTATCATTTTTTGTGGCATTGTCTTCCAATAATTCGCTAATTAATAAAAATGGGACAAGATTTGAAAAAACAAGACTAGACTATCGGAAAAAACTGTATGAGTAACATGTTACCAAAAAGGTACATGTATCTCAAATGCATTATTAATCGTCTTTCTAATCCTGTACTGACAAGACAGGATAAATATTCGATTAATCAAAGTTGTTTCCTTTTACGGTCCTGTTTGAGTCTACGTCCAATACGGAGAAACAGAGAGACAGCCAGTTGCAAAAACAGGTCGAAGATAATGGGTCGTGAATTATACCAGAAATATTCAAGACAAACGGGACGTATCCATCATCTCAGGAGTTATATAGGCCTGCGACTCCTTCAGCTC
Organism: Cynegetis impunctata; assembly: GCA_030704885.1. Classification (NCBI taxonomy): domain Eukaryota; kingdom Metazoa; phylum Arthropoda; class Insecta; order Coleoptera; family Coccinellidae; genus Cynegetis; species Cynegetis impunctata. Next base: position 740,186 of record JARQZK010000745.1, read on the forward strand.
ACTGTCGAAAGCAGCAGGAAGCCGACCAACTTGGCCAAATGAGGTCCGTTTAACAATTGATACTCCCGAAAAAAAACTATATATTTTCAACTTTTACTCAATGTTGAATTTTAATACATTTCGAAGAAAATTGTATAGATATTCTGTAGGTTTCGTTCCTAATTGGAAACCAGTGCAAAAAAATTATTATAAAAGTTTCAGAAATATTTGACCATGTTGAATCTTGATCTTCTTCTAATAATTGATATTTGATGATTTTGACAGATAAAGAATAATGAACTAGGTAATAGATTTGCGAACAAATGACTTAAAGAAATACGTACCTATTTCAAAATACTATTTTTTGCATAGTTAATTTATTCAATATTCTTCATCATTTTGAATTTTTTTTTTTTGAAATAAGCCTTTATTGCCATAAATAAAATATTAGATTTTACAAATCAACTCCTAAGCAGTGATCAAGCACTGGTAACAGAGGTACAATGTGTTCATACTCTATATTACAGCATTATTATTCATCAGAATATGAGCATAGACATAATGACATAAACCCATTACAACATACACACAAATATAATAAACATTCTGTTATGACCCAAATATATTAACAACTTTCATGACAACATAACTCATCCGTTATTTTCAACAACAATGAAAATATTTTTTTTTGTATATATTATTATATATAAATTTATTCTTAATTTCATTCCAAGGTGGTTCTTCAATAATTTTGTGAATTTGGTAATTTTCTTTTCTTCTTTTATATAACTAGGTATTTTATCATAAGAAATACATGCTTGGTATATTGGGTTTTTTAAACCTTTATTCGTTCTTATGTTTTCGTGAAATGTATTTTCTCTATTTCTTGTATAATATGTATGTACATCTTTGATAAACGTAATTTCCATATTGTATTTTTGTTTTTTATTAATAATTTTATAAATAAGTCTAGCTTGTTCAAATGTCAATATGGTATTCATCTGAGGAATACCAAGTTCTGAATACAATTCTTCTGTCGGCGTGAGCCAATTGCGCATAAATAACACCTTTATTATTTTGTTTTGTATAGTTTGTACTCTTCTGAACTCGATTGTACCACAGGTCCCCCACACGGGCAAAAGATATCTTAATCTCGACATAAAAAAATCATGATATACATTCCTTTTGGTTTGATTCGTAAGATAATTTCTACATTTATAAATAATTCCTATCATGTTTGATATATTTGCTACAAGTTCATTTATATGGGCATTCCATGACAACTTGTCATCTAGATTCAAACCAAGATATTTAATTGTCTCGACTTGTCCTATGTTATTTACTAGTATGGAAAACCTCGGTAAAACCATGTTCTTTTGTTTGAGTAACATATATTTCCTTTTATCTATATTTAATTTTAAGCGATTTTTAAGAAGCCAGTCAGAGTACAATTTTAATCATCATTTACTATTCGCTGAAGGTCATCGTTCTCATATCCACTAAAGACAAAAGCAATATCATCTGCGAACGTATAGTATCTCCCCTTGAAAGAGAGGCATTTAAGACTTAATATGTACAAGGAATACAGCAGAGGTCCCAAAATGGATCCGTGCGGTATACCACATTCAACCCCCATCATACTACTCTCTGCGGCCCCTATCATTACATACTGCTGTCTCTCAAGTAAATATGATTCTAGCAGACTGTACGCTTTACCTCTAAATCCAATATTTCTAAGTTTATCTAATAGCTTACTCAGGCTCACCACGTCGAGTGCTTTTTTCAAGTCAATGAACACCACGATTACTATTTTGCCATCATCCATTTCACTTGATATATGATTTAAAAATTCGACTGTTGCACTTAATGTATTACTGTCCGTGATGAATTTCTTTGATCATTCAAAACAAGCGACGAACTTTGACTGACAAAAAGCAATGAACTTCGGCTTATATACTTTCATCGACTGAAAATTACATTTGAATACAACCTGGAATATTCCAGAGAAGTTCTCATCATTGTCACACAGATACACTCAACGTCATGCAATACAACCTCCAGTTTAGGTCATACAATGTGTTAGAACAAAATAGAACCTTTCCAACAGAAATTTTTAGTTTTAATCTGTGGTGAAACTCTTTCCAACTCCGAATAGACTGTTGTACAAGCACTCATTTCCGGCGTACCAGTGTTTATAGATTGGGCATCAGAAGAAGTTTTTTCTCAACACTCGTCTTAATTTTTTTCAATAAAATCATTACCATCAAAAAAAAACTACACTCATTATTAGTTGATAATAAAAAAAACCCAATATATTCGACGAAAATGAAATTTTTAATTCATTTACATTGCAAAGAATATAGTCCAAACAGTACTTTACATCAAGTGAGGAATAAAAAAGCATAAAATTTTTTTCGTACCCAATAAAATTTATTTTGAGAATCGCTCAGATACAAGTCGTGAAGATGAACAAAACAAGACTATAACTTTCATAGAAACAAAAGAAAAAATCTTGATATCCTAGAAATTATGGAAATTACCAAAGCGCACATAAACAGTTCTACCAACTCCAGTTAGATTTCACCTAACCTCTCTTCAGACTAGTCAGAAGTCTAGAATCTTATAAATAAAACTGGATCTTGTATGTATGTATATATATATATATATATATATATATATATATATATATATATATATATATATATATATATATATATATATATATATATATATATATATATATATATATATATATATATATATATATATATATATATATATATATATATATATATATATATATATATATATATATATATATATATATATATATATATGGTGGACCAACAGGACCACCATCGATCGATATCTCAGAAACTGAATGTAGGAAAAATTTGAAAATTTGGAAACTGGCTAGATGTTTTGGGACCTATTCAGCTAAAATATTTTCATTCATTGGGCATTTCCGGTTATACCGGAAATAGACCCCAAGTCGCTCTTTTCCAATGAGACCCTATATATTATTATATTTTTGAATTATACCTAAGATTTTAGCTAGATTTAATGCATTATGTTCTATACCTAAGTCTAAGCGTTTATGACATATTTAAATTTTGATGTCAAGAATGACGATTGCAAGTCCTAATATAATTATTATCAATTGTTCCTATAAGCCTTTATTGCTTACTTTGGGTTGGATTCCTTGTTGAGAAGGACTTACTTCAATAGATTTTGTATAATATTTGGATAACTAATCGTACAGGTTGTTCATAAAATAAAAACGAGAATGAGAAAACTGATAAAAATCAATTTTTTCAAATGGAAACCCCCCAATTTTCTCATTTTGTATTATCAAACATCAAAAATTAAGGTAACTTTGTATAAGGTTATTTTTACCTTAAATTTTTAGTTCTCGAATTATGGCCAATTTTATATTATCCAAGATATCTAGCCAATTTCCAAAATTTCAAATTTTTCCTACATTCAGTTTTTGATATATGGATCGATGCAGTTCCTGGTGGTCTTCACTGTAAAAGAAAAATAACGTAAGAATAACACGTAAGCTCTGAAAAACACAAGTCGGTGATATCAAACAGATTCATCCAATTAACATCCCTGTGATAACCAATTTGATTTTCCAGTTCTCAAATAAGCAATTTCACATCTACTCATTTCCAAAAGGTTGATTGCTGAACTTCCGTCCTAAATCATACAGCGTTGATTTGAATTCTAGTTGACCAGCAAACCCATTGTCCGGTTGTACAATTCCATCATGCGCTCTCGGTAGCATTTTTTGCAGATACCGGCCAATTATTATTTTGTTGACACTACGATCCCTCCTGGTTCTATTTATGTTACTTTTTCGGATTCCTCCGACTCGATCGGATTGAGCAGGTACGCATTCCATCTCAAATGGCGTGTCAATCGTCCAAGTCGTTATTCCTGAACAGACGAATAATATCATGCTTGTTTCCCTTCAGTTAATACCCAAGAATTCGTCGTAAATGTAGCTGTAGTGACAAAAATTATATTCACACCCTTAAAAGTTATGATGCATATATCTATAATAAATAAAAACACTAAATTCGTGACTATTTCAAAACATTTGATTTCTTGAAACCTCTTCTCTCAACCTGCCCGATGATGGTCTAGTGACCGAAATTGCAATCGCAGTGTTATATTTTTCAGAATATTCTGTGATAATAAACGTAGTCAATTCAAAGTTGCACTCGTCAATATAAACAATGATGTAAATACAATTTCTATGATACAAAAACATAAATTATTCAAATATAATCGATACTCACAATAAAAACAACTTACAATTGAAAGTATACTAGTATAATAAACTACTAAACTAAATTCAATCTAGTCAAAAATTCGGGAAAGGAATAGAATGCGTTACTTGCAAGGTACTTTCTCACAGCCGGCCTGAAGATTTTAAAGGGTTATTTCCTCAAGTGGAGAGGCAAATTATTGTAAACAATTGTCGCAATGTAATATTTGGACCTCCTGAATAACGATGTACTATGTTTTGATACTACCATGGTATTCGAGTTTCTGGTTTCATTACCTCTACTTCCCCGCATTTCAAACCTTGTAGGTTTTTTTCGCATATAGTGCTGCGTTAAAAATATAGATGCTAGGAAATGTTAGAATTGACTTCATTTTGAATATGTCCCTACATGAATCTAGTGGTCCAAGTCCAAAAATCAACCTAATTAGTCTCTTCTGAGCCACAAAAACTCTGTGCCTTTGCACAGCATTGCCCCATAGTATTATGTTGTATGAGAGGCGACAATATGCCAGACTATGATACACGGCCACCAAGTCGCTCTCCCGATGCAACTTCTCAGCTGAAGTAGGGCAAAGTATGCTCTATTTAGCATCTTGCAAACATATTCAATATGGTGATCAAACATTAGAGAAGGATCCACGATGGTTCCAAGATATCTGAAGCTATCAGCAAAGGTCATGTCGGCCATAGGTACAAGAGGACATGCGTAGTGGAAATTCATGATTATCGTTTTTTCACGATTCAATACAAGCCTGTTTCTTAGACATCAGACATCCATCACTTCACAGACCTTGGCCACACGAGCACCCAAATCAACTGCTCTAAAAGACAATTGAAATATATATATATATATATATATATATATATATATATATATATATATATATATATATATATATATATATATATATATATATTGTTGTATTCCTTTTAGATGCTGATCAGATTGCAACATACAGCGTATAACCTTCGTTTTGTGGACACTCCTCCAATAACTTCCATTTTTATCCTTTAGGATCTACAGATTTCCTAAAGATGTGAAAGAAACACAACGTGGTGACATCACGTTCTTTCTGAAATATCTCACTTCTCATACCAAAATTTGATAATATTGCATTCCTCAAAATTCAGGATAGAACCTTTTAGGTACACTCCTCTCATAACTTCAAGTTCTATCCTTTAGGATCTACAGTGAATATTGCCTAAAGATGTGGAAGAATGACAGCATGGTGACACCAAAATTTTGTATTCTTTCGATAATATCCCACTTCTGACACCTAAATTTAATATTGAATTTCTCTGGGATACAGCTTAGAGTACAGCATGCAGGATAAAACTTGTTTTATGGACGCTGCTCTACTTCCAGTTCTACTTCCAGTTCTATCCTTCAGGATCTACAGTGAATATTGCCAAAAGATGAGGAAGAACGACAACGTGGTGATACCAAAATTTTTTGTTCTTTCGATAATATCCCACTTCTGACGCCAAAATTTAATATTGAATTACTCTGGGACACAGTACAACATGCAGGATAAAACCTTCGTTTTAGGAACGCTGCTCTAATAACTCCTGATCTATCCTACATCATCTGAAACCAAGCTTTTTGTGAATATCTCCATAAACTCTTTCACTTCGTACCTTTGATTTATATTTCTTGAGGCACTCTTATTAAAATAGCACCTATGGCTTGGAGTACTTTTATTAGTTTAGAACTTAAGGCTTATTGCACTTTTATTTCTCATAGCTCCTTAGGCTTGAGGCGCTTTATTTTCTATTCACTTTTACATTGAAACTCGTGAAGATATAACTTCATGTATTTATTTATTGTTAATTATACTTTCAATACACTGTTCACAATATACGTTGAATATTAATATACGAAGACTTATGGCTTAAAGATTAATGCAGTTATGTGACTTCATGGGAAGCAGGAATGGGGGCTGAAATAGGTAGCTACAAAAATTGAATTCCACGCGCTATATATATATATATATATATATATATATATATATATATATATATATATATATATATATATATATATATATATATATATATATATATATTTATATATATTTATTTATATATATATATATATATATATATATATATAATATATGTATATATATATATGTATATATATATATATATATATATATATATATATGTATATATATATATATATATATATATATGCATAATGTAAAAACCTGCTGTGTTCAAATTTTAAAAAATTACGCTTTCGCTCTTCGAGACGGCAATATAAAATAATTATTGTCTCATTAGTATGCAGAACAAAATATTAAACAATATTTTTTCCCAATATTCTTACAGAAATGGGACGATAAACTTAGTTTTCTACTGAGAAAAATAATCATTTCATGAAATATGCATAACTGTTTCGTTTGGTTATTTGAATTTTTCTCGGTTCACTGATTTCTTCTAAAAAGAAGGGTGTACCTCGAAAGTTTTTAATCAAATTTACCGTAAAAATCCCTCGGAAGTGCATGTTTTAGCAGTTATTTTATCCTTGAGGAAATTCAAAGGTTCCGTCATCTCAAAACGTTTATATTTTTCTGAATTATCTATCCCTTTATTATCACATTATCTGGTTTATATTTTGTTTTCGTTAGGTGTTTTAGATATTATCATGTTATGAGAAATTAATGCATCTGCTTATATTCGGCAATAGCAAAGAAAAAAAGGAAAATTTTGTTGAAGATTTAATTTTTAGTTTTATTCTTATAAAACTCAAGAAATTTGTAGGCATAAAAATTCCCATAAGTTACTCAACAACCAATTGGACGTGAAGAGCTCCCCCCTTCTTAACCTTTTCAATGAATAAAGGTAGTTTGTTCTTAGAATCCCAGAATGGATTTCCCAAATTGATAATTGTACTTTGTAAACCTTGCATTAGAAATTTTAGTTTAAAATTCGCACCTGAAGAAGCTGTAGTGTCAGCTAAACGCGTTGAGCAACTGTTGTTGTGAAAATCGTTAAACTCAGAGTTTCATTTCTCAAAAATTTTAACAATTTATTTTCGTCGAGTAACGGCCTCATCAATTCAACAAAAAAAAATCTTTTATTATTATAACTGTGGGTTATCTTTTTCAAGTTCAGTGAAGCATTGTGTATAATATTGCAAAATTTTACTGGAAAATACTCAGTTATTTGCAAAATATTAGCAAATATCGATGGCTAAAACTGTAATCTTTCAAAAAATTCAAAATATCTCGAAAACTGTGAAAGTAAGGTTAGGATGTTGAACATAAAAAATATTTATGATGTTTCGTAGAATTTAAAAATGCAAAAATATACAGAGTATTTTATTTAAAATAATTAAAAGTGGTACAGTTTTGATAATATTCTTTATCGATATATATTAATTGTAGTTTTAAAGATACGGATATTCATGGGATATCATATAAGTCTACAAAATGAGTGGCTTTCAGGTGAGAATGAGGTCCATCTGAAACATGCCACCTCGCGTGTCGCTACGCAAAGTTTGCTTCATAATTGTTTTTCTGGCCGGCATCTCTTTCCTTATTTCCATGCAAGATGGATTTTCCTGGTATACAGCGCCATCGTATCCCTGGAAACATAACCAGGTAGAAGAAGATCTTCCAAGAACACAACGGTCTCCAATTTTACTCCGGACGGAGCCTCCACTTGTTGCCACCGAAGGACCTGTAGACGATTTTACTCCAGAACCCAGACGTAAGCAGAAGGCGTGGTTCTTCAAGGATGGTACCGAATACCCTGAAAATCACAGGGGCCATTTGAGATTGTTCCCGGAGCAGAATGATGGGGATATTTTTTTTTTTTTTTTTTTTTTTAAATCGAGGTGAAAACTTCAAAAGCGATACCGGTTGCGAACCCGGCCTGTGTGGGATTCAATAGTTGATATATATAAATATATATCAACATTGCCTACCCACTAAAAACACCTCTGTTCCTTCGGTTTCCGGGCATAAGCCTACTAAACCTCCAGTCTCACACTTAGATTAGGACTCTCGTGCTGCGGTCAGCACTAGAACCTGTTCCCTTCCTTGTGTCTATATTTCAAGACCCAAGTGTATATCTCTCTGCGTCGCGTCGCATTGATTTTGAAATCAAGTAAACATACCTGACGACTGCCCGTGGCATTCTCTGTCGACTGGAAGTATGTTCGCTTCATCCCAGGTTGGTTCGAACTTGAACAATGCTCATCACTCCGACCTCGAGATCCAACATCCATTTTCACACTCGTCGTCTGCAGTGGCCAGTACTCCGACATCGAGATCCAATATCCATCTTCACTCTCGTCGTCTGCAACGAGCATCATTCTTCTTCGAACCTGACGATCCGCTTCCATCCCACCGTGGTGCCGTCCTCTGTTGGGCGCTGCTCCTTATTAGCGAACCGATTAAGAACGTGTCTGATGGACAATCTCTCAGCCCATCTAGGTCCTTCTTCACTCCTCGTCGTCTTCAGTTTCAGTCGCTTGCCGTCGAATTCACCGCTTTCCCAGGGCGATGCTGCTTCCTCGGTGGTCTGGTCTCGAATGGTGATGGGGATAGGGAATGGTGATGGGGATAGAATCGAGGAGCAGCTGATGTACGTTCCTGAAGAATATCAAGGTAATTCTTCGTTTACCTAGATTTTCGCTCTTAAATTGCTTTTGCGAAGTTATAAGACAATAGGTTAAAAAAATAAATTCCTATCATAATCTGTTCTTTTATGCATATAACTTATACAAAATTATTTCGATGTTTCACATCTGACGTTTTCGAGTTGCTTGTAAATGAATTCATGAGTTCATATAATGCATTCACCATTCACGAAGTAGGGAACTATTTAGCCTATCATTTCACAGAACTAATTATGGCACTAATATGCCTATAGATCGAATGTGTAAAATTGCTAACTTTGTGATGCACGAAAATAAGAGCGTTGATATTTTTAATTGTAAATACAATGTTTTCTGTAGGCAAGTTAAAAAAGTTTTATTTGGCTAACTTATTGATTTGATTAGTATTGTTGTTTTAATCTTAGTTTAATATTTTAATACTTTAGATGTTTAAGAATAATATAACAGACCGCCATCTGGACATATCGTGATCTGAAAATTGTAGATGTATGATGAAAATCTTCTGTTTTCTTCCTAACAATATTATTTAGATAATATGTCTGTAATATTGATAAAATTTTTACATTTGAATGTTTTATCTGTAACTGCTATATGCGTTAATAAAGATTTTGTATGCATTAGCGATTGACGTGGCGGAGTGGGATCAGAAAGAGAAGGGATAAGAGAACAGAAAGAAAGAGAAAGGTATACAATTATAACCAACCTCCCTTTTAAGAGATATTTATGCCCGAGCTAGCAGGGAGATTGGTTAAACATTTATTGGTTCTAGGTTGTTCTCCAGTAATAATAACAAGAATAAAATGTAGGTATTTACTATCTTCCTAGTACATATTGTGAGACTTATCAGTGTCTATTTATTTGATTTTCTAACGACGTTCTATATTCTATGTGGATTCCTAGATTCTTGGTGGTCCTAGTATAGATTGTATCGTAGCTTCAGTAGAATATGGTTCGTCGAGGTGGTTTTGAGTTCCAATTGAAAAGCTTTCTAGCTCCAACCAAGTTTATCTTTTGAACTCCAACCAACGTGGCTTTTAGCTCTAACCAAGGTGGCTAAAATAATTCGGGGCAAATCAACATACAATCTCAAACTTAATATTTTCCAAGAATATCTGTAGGGTATCTATGGCCAATTCAAACTAACATTTAGATTTGTCTCAAGCAAAGATGCTAAAAAAGGCAGTATATGTTCCAACATTAAACTGCACATAAGATATGACCATGTGAAATTTGCCATCGTTATCCTACAAAAATCTTGTGTTAAATTGAGGGAATGAAATAAGCAAATAAAGTAAAAATGTTTTAAATTAAGAAATGCAAGATGATTATTTCAATATTGAAAGATGAATAATTTAATATAGATAAATAAAAAAAATGAAATGGCGGAAAAATGAAATAAGGAATCAATTCAGATTTTCAAGATAATGCATTAATACGAAATAATTATATTTCTTCTTATAACTTACCGTCTATCAGACGCCACAGATACTTAATAATTTCAATAAACTTTAATAAACGTTCAATTGATATTGAATATAATTCTATTAGTTAACGATATTACTTGTTCAACAGTTATTTGGCTAAAGAGAATGATATTACATGTTTCACGTGAAAATCAACGCTACCTCGATCTATCGTAATACGCAGGTCCAAACTGCGCAATTCTGTTATTCATAGATGAAACAAAAGTGAAGCGTGGAATCACGGTACCTCGATGAAGAAGTCAGTGGCAGCGGTCAATCGGGGAATTGACACGTTACACAATATTCGCTTGTGTTAAATAAAAGCGTGACTTTCGTCATACTTTTAGTCTCGCTTATTTTTCAGTTTGGTCCCGCAGCGAAATCCCTATCTCCTCCAAGCATGCCGTAAGGAACTTCGTTCCAAAAAAAATTATTTAATTATATTCGAAGCTCCACCACTAGGGGACCGCTAGTCAACATAAATACATTATATTTCCTAATTACTTCCCAAATATGGTAAAACAAATAGTAAAGGTAGAAAATCAGCTTGGTTTTTTTCTAGCTTTAATATCAACTTCGAAACTAAATGTACTCGTATAGAAGCTTTAGGTATATGCATACTCGTCCACAGAATTCACCATTCGCTAATTCGAAGTAATCTCCATCCACCGTCAAAGTATGAAGTATGCGAATCCATTGCAAACATAATTTGTCGTACCGCATCTCTCTCTCAAAGCGTGCACAAGCTTTGAGGTTTTACGTGTAATTTCTGAAAGTGCGCTCTCGGTTCCGGGCACGAAGGTCAAGCGTAAACAAATACCGGATCGCCTTTATCGGGGAATTTACGTCGGACGCTATCCCGATAAATGGGAATTGATACGGGAAAATTTTTGAGTGCCTTTTCCAGTTTCGCGAGCCGATTTGCATACTTAATAGATTGGTCGTCGTGGTAGTTTCATTCGGCGGTAGCGGAGTTGTTAGGGCTATTTTTAGGATGGGTTATAAACGAAATAGGACATCTAGAAGAGCCATGATTGGCATTGTTTAATGAATAGCTACTTATTGATTGATGTTTTCAGTATCGGGACAATACATTTTTATGGTCTTCACCAGGGCCGGATTAACCTTGTCCAGGCCCCAAGGCAACAACCCTGTCCGGGCCCCAGGTCTTTTCAAGTTGATAAAAGGATGTAAGTAATTTCCAGATGATCGACTCCAGATATCCTGTTACTTCAAAGTCTTATGTGATATTGCAACAACATGTATACTTTGGTTTGATGCTGCAGCATCACCTTACCTGACGCGTTAGCTTTTGAAATGGTCTTAATGAATAGCTTATAGATAAATGATGAATGATAATCCAGTTTGCATGATGGGTTAGGAAAGAGAAATGACACGGGACGCGGTTATTTTCAATTTAATCACAATAAAATACAATAAACGAAAGAAAACAGTTTTGTGAAGTACAAATTGGAAAAGTCAACTTTCAAGATATTTATTGGTTTTGTACAGTACAGTAAGTTTGAATATTAACTCTTCTAACTTTTTTAGAAACAAAATCGTTTGAATCATCTTGGAAGTTTGGCCTTTCTAATAAATTATTTTCAATGGCCATTATCGACAATGAATTCAAAAGTTTCGGAGGCATTGTTGAACGAAGACAGTTTATTAGTTCTACTACTCGATACTAGATGGTTCTGTATGTATTGAGTATTTCATCAATTGCCAACATGCGTCGAAAGAAAGCAATAATATTGTTGAGGAACTACATACAAATTTTTAAATAAAATTTTCATTCGGCAGTTGCCTACTCTGCCTAATAATTAATCCGGCCCTGGTATTGACTTCAAATACAGTTTATATACTTCAAATGTACGTTCCGTCAACAAAGGTAGCTCATTCCTTGACAAACCTTCAAATCAATGAATTATAATTCCTCAAAAACCACGAACATCAGCACTTAATCGAATAAGCTTAAAAGTCCATTGAACAGCAAAAATTTCCTTTCAGTTATTATTGAATATAGTCTCAATTTTAAAAAAAATGAATAAGGGCTCCATCGCTATTAGCGTATGTATCCGTCATTTTGGTTCTTATTAAAACAGTGGTTATTATTTTTTTCAAGAGGTGAGAAGCATTAAAGGAGGATTCAAACCGAGAACCGACATGTTTCTTAAAACAGATAATGGAAGACTAGTGACAAATAATAGCGAGGTGATGGAGGTGTGGAGTGGTTACTTCGATCAATTACTAAACGCACAGCAGGACCAAGAGAAAGATATGGCTACCTACTATACCGCAGACCCACTGGTCGAAGAACCAACTCTTGAGGAGGTAATGAAGGCGATCAGCCAGCTGAAAAATAACAAAGCACCGGGTAATGACACAATATCAGCAGAATGTCTCAAATATGGAGGAGAAACATTACTCAGACACTTCCACATCCTCATACTCCAGATTTGGAAGGAAGAGAAAATACCAAGTGGTTGGAAAGAAAGCGTCATCGTGCCCATACATAAAAAGGGCGACAAACCCGATAGTTGGAGCAATTGCTCCAACTATCGGGGCATATCATTGATAAATACTGGATATAAAGTCTGGTCCCTAGTACTACTCGATAGATTAACTCCCTACGTAGAGCCGCAGCTAGGTGACTACCAATGAGGGTTCAGAAAAGAGCGATCAACAGTAGATCAGATCTTCACAATTCGTCAATTAATGGAGAAGTGCTGGGAATACAATAAAGTCCTACACCAACATGTATCTCGAGGGACCAAAATAAGAATACACCACTCCATTATAAGACCGATTATGACTTACGCCTCTGAAACCTGGACCATGACGAAACAGAACAAGAACAGACTAAGAATTGCAGAAAAAAAAATCCTAAGGAGTATCTACGGGCCCACAAGGGATGAAACAACACACGAGTACCGGAGTAGAAAAAATAGGGAAATAGAAGAACTATATGACCAAGCAGACATCGTTAAAATAATTAAAGCCGAAAGACTGAGATGGGCCGGCCATGTCAAAAGACAGGAGGATGGAAGAGTTGTCAAGTTAGTATGGGAGCAGGCCCCGACCGATAGAAGGCCATTAGTAAGACCACGACTACGGTGGAGAGATAACATAGCGTCAGATCTTAGAACCATAAATATCACGGATGCAGAGGAGCTAATGATGGACAGAGTCCAATGGAGGAGAATTGTTGAGTCAGCCAAGACCCACCCTGGGTTGTAAGAGCTACAGAGAGAGAGAGAAAACAGTGACGCACGTTTCGGTGAAACTTCGCCTTCTGCTGAATGAAAATTGAATATATTTCTCAAATGTTTCCAATACAAGAAATGAACAAACTACAAATTGTGTAGAAATGGTAAATACAAAGGTAGTTACAAATAATTATTAATACAGGAAAAACTCATTCTGAATTGCTTGTCATGAAGTCCAGTAGTTTTCAAAATATTAAGAAGGGGGCTTGTAGTAGATCTATTTGGCTCTCCGATAGGAGACCTGAATTTTGTATTTATTAACCTGCTAATGATGCTACGAAATTTAGTTTAATTCTCTTAATTTCAGCATTTAATATTTTAAAGTCAAAATTGAGTGTGTGTTTCTTGAATTAAATGGTTTGTATAATGCGAATCCGACTTTTGATTAACAAAGCTACATTTGTGTTCTGAAAGTCTGTTCTGAAAGTTCTACCAATATAAAACATTCACCATAATTAATTTTATAAACTCCTGATTTATTGTTTTTGTGAACTTTTGGTTTATTATTTTTTATATGATTTCTGGTACGGTGAGCAATTTTGATTTTGTGCTTAGATAAAAGTAATTTGAGTTTTTACTTGAATTTCCGATGAAAGTTAGGTTATATTTGATATTACATCTGGTAAGGGGTACCTACACCTGGCATAAGACTTCTCAACACCCTAAGTTAATTTGGAGGTACTGAAAATATGCACAAAGCACATGCAAGATTGCATGAAAAGTCTACTTCCAAATTGCGTCGATGAGAAACAAACCTGTGAAACCCACAAATTGCACCTCTCCAACAAAAACAGAATTCACGTACGAATTTTCAGCCAGCTTAATAAATTTTGAGTGGTTGTAGACATGCGCTATGCTCTAAAATCCTCAAAAATACTTGAAATTTCAACAATAACAACAAAAATTGCTTAGGATGTCTTCCCTTACTTCAACTCAATCCACATACCAAATATCAACCCTCTAACTCAATCAGAAGCAATAGAAGTACGAAAAATTTCGAAAACCACGAAAAAACATGATATTTCTAGTTTAGAGGGGGTTTGGGGGTGACAAGATCCCCTGCATCTCCCCGCCACTCCCTTGTCTCAAGTTCGAAGATACCAGTATCTTTACTGAATATTCCGAAATTTTTCCTCGTAGTTTTAATCCTATTGTATTCGTTTTGGAATGCACAAAATTACTTTAAATTTTCACAAACTCTGGAATGTGAATGAAGAATAAAAAAACTCTATCGCAGCGAGCTGTATTAGAAGAGCAGGTTTTCATAACGTATCCAGTTTAAAAAATATATTCATTAAATTATAATTTTTTTTCCAAATTCAAAACAAAATGCGCCCTCTAATGTGTAAACAATATTTATTTCCTTCCCCGGGGGATCAACCCCCCTACAAATTCGTACCAAAACCAATCACATCCAAGGTATCATACGAAACTACGTACTTACAAACTTCCAACTCTATTTCTATAAAATTGCGCCTTTTATCGTGTAAACAAGATTTATTTCCTCCTCCAGGGGGTCAACCCTCCAACCAATTCATATAGAGATGAATAGCATCCAAGATATCGTACGAAACTACCTACCTACAAAGTTTCAACCCTTTGGTTAGAAAATTGCACCTTCTATCGTGTACACAAGATTTATTTCCCAGGGGGTCAACCCCCAAGCAATTCCTACCAAAACCAATCCCATCCAATATTTCATACGAAACTACCTATATACAAACTTTCAACCCTATTGCTATAAAATTGCGCCTTCTGTCGTGTAAACAAGATTTATTTCTTCCCCCAGGGGGTCAACCCCCCAACCAATTCGAACCAAAACCAATCCCATCTAAGATATTTTTCGAAAATAACTACCTGCAATTTTTTCACTCTATTATTCGAAAATGGAGACCTTTATCATGTAAACAAGATTTATTTCTTCCCCCAGGGTGGTCAACCCCCAACCAATTCAAACCAAAACCAATCTTGTTCAAGTTATCATACAAAACTACCTATATACAAACTTTCAACCCTATTGCTATAAAATTGCGCCTTCTGTCGTGTAAACAAAATTTATAAAACCCCCAGGGGGGTCAACCCCTCAACCAATTCGAACCAAAAACAATCCCATCCAAGATATCATGCGAAGCTACCTATTTACAACTTTCAACCCTATTGCTCCAAAATTGAGACCTTAATCGTGTAAACAAGATTTATTTTCCCCCAGGGGGGTCAACCCCCGAACCAATTCGAACCAAAAACAATCACATCCAAGATATCATACAAAACTACCTATTTACAAACTTTCAACCTTATTGCTTCAAAATTGCGCTCTTTATCGTGTAAACAACGCCAAAATACATAATCTTATACATACATACATACATATGAACATATATATATATATATATATATATATATATATATATATATATATATATATATATATATATATATATATATATATATATATATATAAATAGGAAATTAAGTTTTTGGTGCCAAGCATCATAAAAAGTCATGAAACGAAAAACTATCTTGGTCCTAGGACCAACTTTGCTAATCGCATCCATTTTAATATGCAAGTTTTCAAAGTGAAAACCTGCTAAAATCTCCAGAAGGAATAAGAGAGTACATAATTCGTACATAATTATCGCCAGAAAATCCTTCAACTCAATCGTCGTAATAATGCCGTCATCCTCTCATCGCACTAGAGATAAGATTCCAAGAATAAAAAAACACTAAAAAAAGGAACATGCCCCGAGTTCCCGAACAATAGAGTTCCATCATATTTTGAGAGGTTAATTTTATGCATTCTCGTCATATCGCAGCGGAAGGATTAACAATCTCCAAATCAAACGAGACGGTGCCGTACGAACATTGTCTGAATAATCTCCACCTGAAATAGCGTCCTTTCCATGAATACAAATAGGCATTTTTCATATTATTCTTAGGATGGCTCGTTGTTGAAGAAATGCCGGGACGTCTCTATCGAATAAACTAATTCGACGTTTCCGGGAATTGAGTTCGAAAAGAAAACAAGAATCGGAGGAAGTCAGTTGATATTCTTTGATAAGATGAAGAGTATTAAATTCGAAGAATAGACGGAAAGGAGTGAAGGTGGCTTGAATTTAATTTTGATTCAACTTATGTTAAGTATTCTCGATGATTTCGATTGAAATTTTCGGAGCGCGGTTCTTCATCGCACGTTGCTTTCCAGACAATTGGGGGATGAGAGATAGGCCTAAAATTGTGTCCGTCACGACAACCGTGAGGAGTGCGAGTCGGATGTATTCTTATATGAGTACTAGCTGACCCGGCAAACGTTGTTCTGCCATATAATAGTTATTTAATAAACTGATTTATTAATGACAGCGATTAATGGTTGAGATATTTTAACGCGCGAGCGGAGCAGGCGCGTTAATAGTTCGAGACCATTAATCGCTACATTAATAAACGAGTTTATTACAAGATTTTTCCGTCGACCTCATCATGAATTGAGTATAAATTCTTGATTGAAATAAATTTTTATTTTGCATAACAGATACATTTGACACAATATAAATTTCTATGTTCATTTCGATATATTTATATTTATGCTCCCGATGGAACAATTTGAGAAATTCATAGATGGAATATTAGACATGTGACATTCTGAATAGTTCACATTACCTACAATATCCGATAAGGAATATGTGGAACTGGTGGAAGCTGAAGTGTTAATTACTTTCGAACGATTATTGCATAAAATTTTTTCCGCAGTTTCTACTTTATTTTGTATAGAGTTAAATTTTTCGATTTGAATTATGAATTCCTTTTCTCTGTGGAATAACAGTACAGACACAGAATAATTCAACTATTCCGTGCTGAATACTTCTGTGTTTGGTTGCCCATGACAATCATACATTAAAATAGGAGAAATTGCACATTAAAATGGGTCATTAATGTTCAATTTCGTGTACGTTAAAGTATGCTTTTATTTAGAGGTCGAAGGAAAATAATTATTTTCTATCTATCTATTCATCTATCTGCCGATGTATCTCTATCTATCTAACTATCTTATCTGTCTATCTAGATAGTTATCTATATTTCTATCTATCTATCTATCATTATATCTATCTATCAATCTATCTGACCCGGCAAACGTTGTTTAAATTATTAAAATGGCTATTAAAAAATATGGGTTGTTGATAGAGAGGTGAAAATTTAAAGCTGTATTTATTTTTGAATGCATCATCATAAAAAATAAAAATAAAAATTTTTTTCCAAAAAATTCATAAAAATGTTTGAGGGGGACCCTAATCACGTAGGGGTATGAAAAATATATTACGACCTAGTTTTAGAACGACTATTGTTATTTTCGATTGCCATCTTGCAACCCTATTGCGGATCTGTGGATAAAATTTTAAAAAAATGAAAATCGCGATGGAAAAATAGGGGTTGATCGTAGAAGGATAAAAAATTGAGAGTAATATGAATTTTTTCATGACATGATTTATTCAAGACAAAATAAAAATCTTGCCGAAAAAATTAAAGTTTATAATTAACAAATAAAAAACAGCGGTTGATCGTGAAAGGGTGAAAATTTAGGGTTGTATGTATTTTTGAATGCTGTATCATAAAAAAATAGAACAAAAAATTTTGTCTAAAAAATAAAAAATAAAAATTAAGGGGACCCTCAACATTTAGAACGATGAAAAATGATGCAGTCTGATTCGCAGACCTAACCGATATGCACACAAAATTTCATGAGAATCGGTCTAGCCATTTCGGAGGAGTTTAATTACAAACATCGTGAGACGAGAATTTTATAGGTATTATTTTATTGATAAGGAATAAATTTAAAACGTGATTCAGTAGAAGTTGAGGGTGGTGATGATGAAGTCAGATAAGTACAAGTGTTTTTAAATTTTAGTCAGATCATCAGTTTAGAAGTACCTATGAGTATAATATCATGGTACTATTATTTATAACGTATAATTTTGAAGTAGAGAATTGATTGTAGTTTTTACAAATAATCATATAATTATGGCTGAAATCATGTGTTTCTTCTATTAAATCGTTTGAATGATGGAAGTCGGTCTTATTATTAATATAACTTCTTTCTAGATCTTCCCGTCTGGCCTATATAAAACTTAGGGTATGAATAATACTCTAGAGTTCTAGAATCTAGACTATAAACTCCTGATTTATTATTTTTACCTATAATTTGTGTTATTGTTTTTAAAGATTGTACTAGAAAAGTTTTTAGTTTCAAAGGCTAAATTATGATTATTACTCAATAATATTTCGGAGACATCATTTGTTAATGTACCAGTGTATGTAAGTGTTTTATATTGTTTGATTTTTTCTGTGTTATTCGTGGGATATAATAAATTGATAGCTTCCTTATGATATAGCTTATTCAGAATGTTTTAGGATTCAAAGATTTAAGTATCAAAGTTCGTGATATCCCTTCAAAACATGTCGAATGTTCACGACGTTCTGAGCAATAAGGGCTCGTTCAGACACGCGGGAACCGCGCGATTTTAGAATCGTGCGGTTTGGAATCGCAAAATTGTGTTATATATTCAGACAGAGCGGTTAGTACGCGATTGGCGCGAGCGGATAGTGTTAGTTTGAAAATGGAAGTTGACGAAGAAATACTATGTTCAATGTGGTTGCTCATAGAAAAAAAGAAAGGAAGAAGACAGTATTGGGTGCATCCAGTATTAAGTGACCGACTCGTACATGGCCAATTCGTATAATTATATCCCAAATTAAGAATGATCGAGGAAAAGTTTTTTTGACTATTTGAGAATGTCAATAAAATCTTCTGATGAACTGATTGAATTGATCAAAGGAGATATTTCAATGTCGAAACAATCCATAGCGATGTCGCGCGTGTTCTTGTTGCGGCGTAAGAATCGTGCGGTTCCAACAACGCAACTGAACGCTGCGCTGAGGAGAGGCTCCATACACTCCATAGTAACAGAATCGCGCGGGCACCGCACGATTCTATTTTCTGGCGGTTGAGTGGCGGGTACCGCGCGGTTACGTCTGAACAATTGCAAAAGTACTTATATAAATAAGACCCGCGCGATTCCCACGCGATTCTAAAATCGTGCGGTTCCCGCCGTGTCTGAACGAGCCCTAAGTCGTCACTGTCCGCGTCCCAGGTTCAACTGACTCCGTTCTGGAGCTCACCACGCTGAACGCCTGAATGCTTTGCTCCGGGTTTTCTGAGTGTCCTATTGTGGCTACAAAGTTGTGTTTGGCGGATCGGATAATTAAATCCTCATGTCTTAGTGATATCATGCTTTCCAAAGGAGACACGGTCCTTGCCACTAATTCAGCTCACGTACAACTCGTTCTCATATATCCAAATACGATATGTGTAAACCATACGCCTTAATCAAGTTTACTCAACTATTTAGAACTGTTCCTTAGGTAACTTTAGATCCAGCGACTGTTTTTACGTTCTGTCTTTTATGCTATACGATTCCGTGATATTCGAATCTCGAAACGTGACGTTCATCTATAAATTATTCGTTGGAACTCTTGGAAATATTCTCATTTTAGCGTTTACGAAAATTATCGAATGTAGTGTTTTTGTCTAAACTACACGCATTTGTTATGATTTTTTATAGTGGACTATTCATCCTCTTATTCGTTAAAAGAGATGAATAAGGGTATTTCGTCATCTGAGTTTTCGGAACGAAGTTCCTTTTCGTGTTACACTCCAGTCACCTGGCGACTGGGTAGCTAGGCCTTAATATGATAAAACGTAATGTAATTGTGACTATAGGTCCGCAAGACTTAACAAGCGCGGATTCAGAGATTATTTTAAGGAGGGGCCATTGCCCCTCCACACACACGCACACACATATTATTATTATTATATATATATATATATATATATATATATATATATATATATATATATATATATATATATATATATATATATATATATATATGAGAAGAAAACTATTTGTCGGGACTGCAGCAATGTAAAAGGAAACTCTTTGAAATTTTTCCAAGCTTTCGGAATCGTTTATTCCATCATCAGGGAGAATCTATCGTGAGGATGTACATATATGTTAATAATAGGATATAAGAAACATTGAAATGAATGATGCTATTTGTTAAATAATCAGAAAAGTTGAGACATTTTTGAAGTAATTATAATTAAATTTCTGAACGGAATGACAAATCGGTGTCACTCATTTTTTTATTTTTTTTTTATTTTCAAACTGAAGTTTGACATTATTTCGTTACGTTAAATTAATTTCATTTAGTGTTATTGCACTCAAATGGCTTATATCTGTTTTTTTATTGATGGAGTTATTGTCTTGATAAATAAAGGCCATTTCTAAGAAAGATCTTTTTGAAAGATGTGATTCTCTTGCAAGAACAGTTGTTGAAAGGTAGTTCATCTGGTGGTCACAATTAATGACATGTCAATTCCATCAATAAAAAAACAGATATAAGCCATTTGAGTGAAATTCATTCTTTTTTACTTTCACTTGATATAAAATAACACTAAATAAAATTAATTTAACGTAACGAAATGATGTCAAACTTCAATTGAAAATTTAAAAAAAAATTTAAAAATGAGTGACACCGATTTGTCATTTCGTTCAGAAATCTAATTATAATTACTTCAAAAATGTATCAAGTTTTCTAATTATTTAACAAATAGCTTCATTTTCAATGTTTCTTATATCCTATTATCAACATATATGTAAACACCCTCACGATAGATTCTTCCTGATGATGTAATAAACGATTCCGAAAGCTTGGAAAAACTTCAAAGAGTTTCCTTTTACATTGCTGCAGTCCCTACAAATAGTTTTCTTCTTAACTAGTCAGCGACTACCCTCCTCTTATATATATACATATATATATATATATATATATATATATATATATATATATATATATATATATATATATAATTGGGTTATGGTTGGCAGTGCGAGGTAAATTAAATATCATCAATTCAGTTTCATCATAAATATATTAATAAACGTTTCGGAGGTTCCCTCCTTCTTCTTCTGTCATATCAGACATCACAAAGACTATATGACAGACTTAACGCACACAAATACACCAAGTCCGCAACAACAGCACTCAACAAACACAAAACACTGAACAAACACGAATTTGACTACGACGAAACGAAGATTTTAACAGTTGAACCTAAACTGAAACACAGAGAGATATGGTAAATGATACACATACAACGAAATTTGGAAAAAACAGTTAACGACAGACAAGACATCAAACACCTGAGCCAATTTTACATACCTTTTATAACAAGACCTTAACGAAAAGAAGAAGAAAAACAGACGGAACACAACACACACGACGATCTTTGACAGGAGATGACATTGACATGAATGACAAACAAGTACAAAGAAATCAAAAACAAAATGGTCAGCAGAAATCAACCATGACCACATATTAATATAATAACACAATTTTAAACAACTTTACACTATATATTAGATAAAAGGAGGTTAGATTACATATAAATTAGGAAAATATTTGAGATTGCCATAACTTCTATGTTTTTTTTGCAGAATATATAAGACAAATTAATACTGAAGAAGGAGGGAACCTCCGAAACGTTTATTAATATATTTATGATGAAACTGAATTGATGATATTTAATTTACCTCGCACTGCCAACCATAACCCAATTAAATTTAGAAAAGCAGGTACCAATAAACCAATCGAATATATATATATATATATATATATATATATATATATATATATATATATATATATATATATATATATATATATATATATATATATATTTATTTATATTGTAACGGTTTTTTGAACCGTTCGATTTGGTAAATGGCTACCGCACTAAAACGCTCGACCAGTTGACGTACCGAAGTACGTTGACGATTGCGCCCGACCCGGCGGAGAGTGGCCATTTTTCATTTCCGATTACCGTCTCATTATTTCTCGATTGGTGTTAGTGAAGCTAGTCAAGGGGTCAACAGATTAAATCTTTCAAATTTCATTTTAATTAAAAGTTGTGGAAATGTATCAACCTTCCGATTCATTTTGTATGGTATTTCTTTCCATAAATTTCATTTAATTAGTTGTAAAACATCGCTGTAGGATGGGTATTAAGAAGTGTCCACACATGCGTCCTTTGCATTTTATATAAAATTAACTTCCATTTTATAGTATTGTGGTGAGAAATATCATTCCTAAATTCATTTGTAAGGCTATCCATACCATTTTCCTCATTTAAACGTCGCGATGTCCATGGTAAAATGCTGATATTGAAAGATTTAACAATTTCGTGCATGTGCCGCCATCCTTAGCCATATTACGAACCGAATAATTTATGTTTGATAGAGTTTTCTTCCACCTCGTGATTTTGAGTACATTACTTGTAACTAGTAATTATTGTAACACCCCGGAAAATTGTACGCGTTCGTGATAATGGCACTGGTGGTCGGCAACCCAAGATACTTCGACCTGTACTTACGAACTAATGTTTAACAGGGACCCCTTTACCTTCGGAGTTTTACTTGAGATCTTTACGTAGAGAGTTTACTTGAGATCTTTAAGTCGAGAGCTGTATTTTCAAATAAAGATACCGAAGATACCTAGCAAGGGAAGAGCTGGAATATCTCAAATAAGATACCGAAGATACCGAGCAAGGGAAGAGCTGAACCTTTCCAATTAAGCTACCGAAGATACCGAGCAAGGGGAGAGCTGAAACATTAAATTGAGACACCGAGCAATCCCAAAAATTGGCCAGACTTGAGGAAGCCACCACCGACAGCTGTCGCGTTTAGATAAGTGCACTTCGTTATTTGTTTGTTTGTCAATTAGAGTCAATATATTCTTTTGGTTAAATTAGAGTTTTATTGAGAGTTTAGCAGTACTGAAAAAGTTATCATGGCGCCCTAAGTACATCCTTTCTTCACTATTAGTTTAAGTAGCTTGATTTCGGAAGTTTAGAACCCCCACTTAGAGCTAGCTGGCAACATATTGTGACAAGTTTCATTTTAAATCCATTATAGAATTTTTATAGGGGTTGAAACCTTACAATATATATATATGACTCAGGTACCTAGTTGTAATTTATTAATATATTATTTGGGAATTTAACAAAAACAAAAAATTAAAAAATAAATGGCAAAAAAATACTACCTTTCATATCTCCCCGTTTTTTTATTACATCAATTCCCAAATGTACTGATATTGGATACTACTTGATTTCTCCCTACAAATGTTGCCTGCATATTCTGATGGAAGTTAAAATATTTCGGCTCTATTTGAAAAAGGTTCGCACTGTGACCGATATTGAACAAACAACAAATAAAAAGTATAGTGTTCCTTCTTTGCAGCATCTGTATGAAACGAAATTGAAGGACCCTTTGATGTGCAACAAAGAGGATATAAGCCACATAAAAAGAACAGAAATTGAGTTTTTTGCTTGGATTCATTCGTTAAAAATATTTCTATGTCGAGTACTCTTCAAGCATTGGAGGTCTACAGCATGTCCATTAACAAAGGTTGGCCGGTTATGAATAAAAGCCACCTAACGAAGTTTTACTTTTATCGATAAAAGTGGTAGAATTATGGATTTAATAAATAATTAAATTGTGAATATATTTGTTTTATATATTATATATACATATATATATATATATATATATATATATATAATCTCTTGATAATTATTAGCAATAACAGGCTGGTTGAATCTTAAAAAACTCGATTTAATTAATAAATTGACGTTTCATTATGACATTCATAGTTATTCAAAATTTTTGAACAAAATTGAAAATTCTTTGACATTTATTGACTTGATAAAATTGAATATTGATCTGTCTTGTTAAAAATTCTTTCAGTCTAATATTAACATTCAAAATTGTTTCATTAGAAGGCAAGGGAAACTACAGAAACCTTTACCTATGTAATGTTCGAAAATAATAATAATAGAGTACTATTTATTTAACAGAAAGAAATTAGTCACGAGAAAATATTAAAAAAGTAGAGCAGAATTATCGGTATAGAACGTTTATATGGAAGCAGCCGTTGACACGTGTTTCGGACTCTTTGGTCCTCATCAGAACGGCGTAGCTAAGTATTGGATTGAAAATTAGGAGATGAAAATAGTTTAATAAATAAAATCCTCTGTTATGGAAGAAAATCACTTATTTGTGGTTTATTGTTTGAACTCTCCGGTATTGGAGATTTGGTCAAACTTTGCCACGGAGGCGATTAATTCCATCCGAGAGATCTTAGAAAGAGTAAATTGATATTAAAAAAGAAAATTAGTTTTGGGAAAATATTAAACAAGTAAAGCAAAAATTATCGGTATAGTTCGTTTATATGGAAGTAGCTGTTTAATTATCAAGAGATTAAAAATAAATCACAGGCAACAACAATTCGAATAAATATATATATATATATATATATATATATATATATATATATATATATATATATATATATATATATATATATATATATACTAGCTGACCCGGCAAACGTTGTTCTGCCATATAAATTATTTTTATCTATCTATCTTTCTATCTATTCATCTATCTGCCGATGTATATCTACCTATCTAACTATCTATCTATCTATCTAGATAATTATCTGTCTTTCTATCTATCTATCTACATATCTATCTAACCCGGCAAATGTTGTTCTACCATAAAAATTATTTTTATCTATCTGTCTTTCTATATATTCATCTATCTGCTAATGTATCTCTATCTATCTATCTAGATAGTTATCTATCTTTCTATCTATCTATCTATCTATCTATCTATCTATCTATCTACATATCTATCTATCTATCTATCTGACCCGGCAAACGTTGTTCTGCCATATAAATTATTTTTATCTATCTAAATAGGGGTTGATCGTAGAGGAGTGAAAATTTAGGGTCGTATATATTTTTGAATGCTGTATCATAAAAAAATAGAACAGAAAATGTTGTCAGAAAAATAAAGAAAAAAATTAAGGGGTGGACTACCCTTAACATTTAGGGGGATGAAAAATAGATTTTGTCGGATTCTCAGACCTAACCGATATGCACACAAAATTTCATGAGAATCGGTCGAGTCATTTCGAAGGAGTTTAACAAATAAAAAATGAGGGTTGATCGTAGAAGGGTGAAAATTTAGGATTGTATGTATTTTTGTATGCTGTATCATAAAAAAATAAAAACAAAAAATTTTGTGTGAAAAATAAAATAACAAATTTAGGGGTGGACTACCCTTAACATTTAGGGGGATGAAAAAAAAAAAATATATATATATATATATATATGAGATATTTAAGATTGATATAATGAACAAATTTCTATAGGTCGACCATGTCTTTTTGTTGCTTTTATGTCAGTCAGTTGGGATCAATTGACAATAATTCCAGAAGTTTTCAAACTTGAATGTAGGGTCGGGAAAGAGATAAAAACAAACTACAAAATTTTGCAACCTTTTCCGAAATCCGGAACATTGTTGAAATTGCAAAAGCATTCAATTCTGCCTTATGCTTGAGAAAAAAATTCCAGAAGTTCTGCAAACTTGGAGTAGTATTAAATATATTATTTCATATCACGTATCAAATTTGCAATCAATTTAATGGTGCGAAACATTTTTTATTCAAAATAAACGTTTTTCTTTGATAAACTGGCCAAGAAAATAGCTAAAGTTCTGCAAACTTGACAGATACTTCGGAAAAATATACCGAACAGTTGTATAAATTTGCAACCTTTTACGTTGACCGGAACATGTTTATTTATAATTTTTTTAATACATGGTCATTTTTTCGGGCAGAATGGTCTCGAAATAATTACAATAGTTTTGAAACTTGGTTGCAAATTCAGAAAACATCTACTCTGATGTATTTGCAAATGTGCAACCTTGTACGTGGTCCGGAACTGGAACTTTATGCAATTTGCAAAAACATGATTTTTGGATTTTTATACTTTTGCGAATTGCATAAGTTTCGAACCGCGTACAAGGTTGCAAATTTGCAAATGTATCAGAATAGATGTTTTCTCAATTTGCAACCAAGTTTCAAAACTTTTGTAATCATTTCGAGACCATCTTGACCGAAAAAATTACCAGGAATTAAAAAAATTGAAAATAAACATGTTCCGGTTAATATAAAAGGTTAAAAATTTATACAACTGTTCGGTATATTTTTCCGAAGTATCGATCAAGTTTGCAGAACTTTTGGAATTTTGATTTGATCAGTTAATCAAAGAAAAACGTTAATTTCGAATATAAAAAATGTGCCTTACCCTTAAATTGGTTGCAAATTTGATATGAAATAATATATTTAATACTACTCCAAGTTTGCGGAACTTTTGGTATTTTTTTCACAAGCATAAGGCAAAATTCAATATTATTACAATTTTAACAATGTTCCGGTCTTCGGAAAAGGTTGCAAAATGAATATGTATTAAAACAATGGTTAAAAATAACAATTTACACATTTATTATAAGAAATAACGCATGACGCACGTTTCGGTGGAACTTCACCTTCTTCAGATGCTAATGGCAAACTAACTATGATTCTCTGTTATATCGAAAACAAGAAATGACAAATTATGTAGAAGGGGTAAATACAAAGATGGTTACAAATAATTATTAGAAAAGGAAAAACCAATTCTGAACTGCTAGTCAGGTAGTTCGGTAATTTTGAAAAGATTAAGAAGGGGGCTTGAAGTATGATCGATTTGGCTATTCAATAGGAGACCGGAATGCTTGTATTTATTTATCTGTAATGATTCTAAAAAATTAAGTTTAATTCCCTTACTTTCAGTATTTAATATTTTAAAATCGAAATTGAATGTGTGATTTTCTTGGATTAAATGGTTTGCATAATGTGAATCCGACTTCTGATTAACAAAGCTACGTTTGTGTTCTGAAATTCTAGTTTGAAAACTTCTGAAAGTTCTACCAATGTAAAACTTATCACAATCGCCACAATTAATTTCATAAACTCCTGATTTATTATCTTTATGAACTTTGGATTTATTATTTTTTATATGATTTCCTACACCTGGTTAATCGCATTTTTGAAAAACTTTTTATTTATCATATTGTCTATAATATATGGATAATAATTATTATTTACGGAAATTTGTTTAATTATATTTTTCTCGATGTTAAAATTGGCATTTGAAAGTGGAATATTTACTAAACGATGTACCATACTATTGAAAGCTGCCATTTTGTGTTGGAAAGGATGTAGGGAAGTACTATGTATGACGCTATCAGTGTGACATGGTTTGCGAAAAATTGAAAAATTATGTTTGTTATCTACTTTTGTTATTTTCAAATCCAAATAGTTAATCGAGTTATCTTTTTCCATCTCTGAAGTGAATTTTATATTAGGGTGTAAAGTATTAATGAATGTTTGAAAGCAGTCTAGTTGTCTAAGAGTACATTTACACCCTAATATAAAATTCACTTCAGAGATGGAAAAAGATAACTCGATTAACTATTTGGATTTGAAAATAACAAAAGTAGATAACAAACATAATTTTTCAATTTTTCGCAAACCATCTCACACTGATAGCGTCATACATAGTACTTTCCAACACAAAATGGCAGCTTTCAATAGTATGGTACATCGTTTAGTAAATATTCCACTTTCAAATGCCAATTTTAACATCGAGAAAAATATAATTAAACAAATTGCCGTAAATAATAATTATGATCCCAATATTATAGATAATATGATAGATAAAAAGTTTTTCAAAAATGCGATTAACCAGGTGTACCCCCTTACTAAAAATAATATCAAATACAACAGCCTCACTTTCATCGGAAATTCAAGTAAAAAACTCAAATCTCTCTTATCTAAGCACAACATTAACATTGCTTATCGTACCGGTAATAATTTAGGAAATCATATAAAAAATAATAAATCCAAAGTTCTTAAAGATAATAAATCAGGAGTTTATAAAATTAATTGTGGCGATTGTGATATGTTTTACATTGGCAGAACTTTCAGAAGTTTTCAAACTAGAATTTCAGAACACAAACGTAGCTTTGTTAATCAGAAGTCGGATTCACATTATGCAAACCATTTAATCCAAGAAAATCACACATTAAATTTCGATTTTAAAATATTAAATACTGAAAGTAAGGGAATTAAACTTAATTTTTTAGAATCATTACAGATAAATAAATACAAGCATTCCGGTCTCCTATTGAATAGCCAAATCGATCATACTTCAAGCCCCCTTCTTAATTTTTTCAAAATTACCGAACTACCTGACTAGCAGTTCAGAATTGGTTTTTCCTTTTCTAATAATTATTTGTAACCATCTTTGTATTTACCCCTTCTACATAATTTGTCATTTCTTGTTTTCGATATAACAGAGAATCATAGTTAGTTTGCCATTAGCATCTGAAGAAGGTGAAGTTCCACCGAAACGTGCGTCATGCGTTATTTCTTATAATAAATGTGTAAATTGTTATTTTTAACCATTGTTTTAATATGTTTATTAATTTACACCAAGTATCGGCCCAATCAATCCAAAAAATGAATATGTTCCTTTCTCTATGCAGCATTCACTTGACCAACGTTTAAAAACTTTTGGAATTATTGTTAAATTTCCGATTTTCAATGTCTAAACCGACTGGCCTATTTGGTCTGCTGCAGATTCTCTGACAAAAATACAAAACTGTTTTAAATCCTAAGGAAATCAAATCAAAATAAATACATTTATGTGATACTGGAAAAAAGAATCAATTAAGGGCAGCTGCTCTTTCATTATCTAATCCAATCGCTCAGAAAACCTCCTTTTTCTTTTACTCCCCGTACCGATTTTTTATGAGTGCTTCCCAATAGCGAATATTTAAACCCATTCCCGGATTACGTTCATTCGGCGGTTACAGAGATACGTGACACGAAACTCCAGGGGCCTCGAGTAAATATCTTTGCATTTTCCGATTGACGTGAGCCCAACATAGGTGTGATCCCAATCACATTTGACGGCGGTTAGCATCCCCCGTATCCTCTCCTTGAATTTTGAATGGCAAAATCACTCGTTCGTGCTCTATGCCCTTCTCATCGAGTGTTGATTCAGGTGCAGGAACGTGGAACGCAGCCGAACTAAAGGGAGCGAGGCTTATGCAGGTCGGTACACTTTTGTTTGCGGAAGGCAACAAAACTCGATATATACATATATACATTATAATAATATAATATATATATATATATATATATATATATATATATATATATATATATGTAAATAATAATAATAATAATAATAATAAGGTCTTTATTTCCTACAGGTAAAAAGAACATCCAGTTACAGGAAGCATTCTTAAATAACTAAATAAAAATTAACAGAAGCGGCTTCAAAAATATTAGTATTACAATAACTAAAAATAACTTAAAGAAAATAAAATGACACAGAGAAAAAAGAAAGAAAAAAAAATTACATTAGGATATTAATATAATTTCATAGCTCATACTTGAGAAACGATAAGAACTCAATACCACTTATGTCTATCTATCCAGATACTCCAAAATAACTCGACTTATAGCTGAAAACGTATCAGAGTTCATATCACAACTATTAGAAACCTCATTGAATAATGAACACATATATCTAATGGGCGATTGTACAAGAGAATTGGTTCTTGGAGTGGCCTAGAAAAATAGATAATTACATCTTGAGCACCGCCTAGGCACCAGAAATTCCACCATAGTAAGAAGAGGGGGACAGTCAATAC
The DNA here is from genome assembly GCA_030704885.1 of Cynegetis impunctata. Taxonomy (NCBI): domain Eukaryota; kingdom Metazoa; phylum Arthropoda; class Insecta; order Coleoptera; family Coccinellidae; genus Cynegetis; species Cynegetis impunctata. The sequence continues at coordinate 770,548 of JARQZK010000745.1, forward strand.
AGCCGTGTAATAGATTATATAAGAATTTCAAAGAGAGTAGCTTTCTGGTGACTTCAAGCGATTTTACCCCAAACCTGTTCAATAAGTTATCCTGATCAAAGCCTCTTGAAGGGAAAGCTATTTATATATATATATATATATATATATATATATATACATATATATATATATATATATATATATATATATATATATATATATATATAATATATATATATATATATATATATATATATATATATATATATATATATATGTATATATATATATATATATATATATATATATATATATATATATATATATATATATTATATATATATATATATATATATATATATATATATATATATATATATATATATATATATATATAACTTTATGAAGAAAAAAATTAACTTTTCACAAGTTGAAATGAAAATCTATTGAGTAAACGCGTTTCGTCATAACATTGTCTTCATCTCGTACTAAATTATGGTATTACAAATCAACCTATTTATACGAAAAATTGAATATAACAGAGGAGTTCCTAGAGAATCTAAATAACAATAAGCATTTCATTCAGAGTTATTGGTAGGTACATTGAGCAGATTGAGAAGAGTAGATGGGTTCACTTCAATCTGGTCGTTAACTAGGTTTCCGGAATTTTTATATTATTAATGTATAGGGATTCCCACAGTTGGTTTTGTGGAGACTATTTTCTAACTTTAATATTTTATAATTGTCATTGAAGGTATGGTTTTCTTGAATAAGATCGCACGCATAATTACAGTCAGTTTTTTGCTTAATATTGCTACGTTGGTGTTCGTGTATTCGAGTTTTGAAATTTCTAATTGTACGTCCTATTTAGAATTTTTCACAATCGTTACAGTTGACTCTATAAACACCAGTACGTTCATCTCTATGAATTTTTGATTTGTTGTTTTTAATCAATTTTCCAATGCTATTGTTGCTTTTATATGATACGTTGTTTATGAAGAAACAATTTCAGGTTGTCGGAAGGTTCACCCAAGTATGCTAAACTGTTAAATACTGTACTTATCTCGGATATAAGAGGGTAAACTTCTGAAATTGCCATTTTGTATTTTTTCTTCTCATTCATATTGGGTGAATAACCATTATTTACTGTCATTTGTTCAATTATATGCAATTTCTTCGAAAGTTAGCTTTTCAACCTGTGAAAAGTTAGTTTTTTTTATTTATAAATTTATGAATATAAACTTACACCAAGTAAATGCCAATTCAATTCAATTCAATATATATATATATATATATATATATATATATATATATATATATATATATATATATATATATATATATATTTATATATATATATATATATATTGTTTATTCATATATACCTATATGTTTATATAAAAAATAGAAGTAGGTATAATTTCAACATAAAATTTTCAGGAAAAACAAGTTCCAAGATGAGAGCGCTTGCTACTTTCAATTCACCACTACTTATCATTTATTTATTTATTTAATAATGCGTTACACAGCACCCCGACTTAGGGTCTATTGTGAACCCCATCAGACCAAATGACAAAAAATCAAACCAACGTTCTGTAATATAAATGACCAGGTAATAGCATAAAGAAACTTTATATATATATATATATATATATATATATATATATATATATATATATATATTTATATATATATATATATATATATATATATATATATATTTATATCTATATATATATATATATATATATATATAATATATATATTTATATATAGATATATATATATATATAAATATATATATATATATAATATATATATATATATATATATATATATATATATATTTATTCGAATTGTTGTTGCCTGTGAACTATTTCTAATCTCTTGATAATTATTAGCAATAACAGGCTTGTTGAATCTAAAAAACTCGATTTTATTAAAAAGTTGACGTTTCGCCACGACATTCGTGGCTTTATCAAAACTTTTGAAAAAATTGAAATTTCTCTGACATTTATTGATTTGAAAAAATTTGAATAGAACAAGACTACTATGTTTCACTAAAATTTTTCGGCTGTGGCCGTTCTTTGTTATTTATTACGTGCTATTCAGTCCAATATTAACATTCAAATCTGTTATTATTAGATGGTAAGGGAAACCACAGAAACCTTTACCCACGTAATGTTCGAAATAGGTTCAAATTATTTTGATTTTGAAGAGTCAAAGAATAGGGTACTATTTATCTTTTTTTCAAAAATTTCTCATTGCGGCTGTGGCCGTCTTCAGTTATTAATTACGTGCTATTTAGTCCAATATCAACAGACAGGTCTGTTGATATTAGATGGGAAGGGAAAAATCAAATATTTCAAACCTATTTTGTACATTACGTGGGTGAAGGTTTCTGTGGTTCCCTTCCCATCTAATATCAACAGACCTGTCTGTCTATTCAAATTTTTTCAAATCAATAAATGTCAGAGAAATTTCAATTTTTTCAAAAGTTTCGATAAAGCCACGAATGTCGTGGCGAAACGTCAACTTTTTAATAAAATCGAGTTTTTTAGATTCAACAAGCCTGTTATTGCTAATAATTATCAAGAGATTATATATATATATATATATATATATATATATATATATATATATATATATATATATATATATATATATATATATATATATATATATATTATACATATATATATATATATATATATAAATATATATATATATATAAAAATATTTATATTTATATATATATATATATATATATATATATATATTTATACATATATATATATATATATATTTATATATATTAGGCTATATAAATAAAAAATTAATTGCACCACGGCGGAGTAATCACAGTAAAAAAATATTTCTCAAAACCTGTCGCAGAGAACATAATTCTCGCCAAACTGAAAGAATTGACAATGCGAGTTTTAAGAATATAGGAAACGAAAAATCTGACAAGACAAGGAGGAATAATAACAGTAAAAAATTAATACTAGTTTAAAATAGTCCACGTACAAATCCAGCGGTATAATTAATAGCTCATAAAATAAACTCATTAAATGAAACACTCAACATTATGCAAGAGCCTACTGCCTTGCAGACCTAGTGATACATATACATCGAATAGTTTAAATAGTTATGCATTATTTTCATGTTAATATTGTTATAAAATATGTTACATTAAACATTATAAAATATTATTGTAAATAAAACTTCACAGTTTTTGATTTTCGCTATATTTTGTTAACATGACAATTGTTTCGCCAATACACAGTGGCTTTTTCAGATGTATAATACATACTAACTTTTACAATGAAAATATTGAAAGATGAAAGAAGGGAATATACAAAAAGGGAGTTCGAATATTAGAACATAAAAGAAGTTACAAAAAGGAAAATTTAGATTCTACTTATGCATCCCATCTCCTAGAACAAAATCATATTTTTAATAGTGAATTCAAAATATTACATATAGAAAATAAAGTATATAACTCAATTTATTAGAAGCTCTTGAAATTAATAGTATGAAACAATCCAATAATTTGTTGAATGACCAGTTAGATATGAATAATTCACAACTGTTAAATCTTTTCTAGATGTAATATTGAATATTTGTGCCTATTGTGTTTTCCAAAGTCATTAACAGTTTGTACTCTCTACCTGCTAAGTGATTCAGGTTCTTTTCCCTTTCTTATTGTATATTCCCTTCTTTCACCTTTCAATGTTCTCGTTGTAAAAGTTAGTATGTATTATACATCAGAAGAAGCCACTGTGTATTGGCGAAATAATTGTCATGTTAACAAAATATAGTGAAAATCAAAAACAGTGATTTTTAATTTACAATATAAAAATGAGTTTTCATCAAGTATCGGCCCTATCAATTGGTTATTATAATATATGTTACATTAAACATGGCACTTATAAGGATAGTATTTTTATTCTACTTAATTTTGATTAAACTTTGCTCTCTTGAAAAGAACATTGGTTTAAATAGTTTCCATTGGCTCTGGAAGTATTACTTATATAAATCCTAATATAAGTAATTCTTAATTTTATTTCATTTAATTGGTATTGGTATTGGTATTGGTAGGTGGGTATGGTGACTGATGCGCTGCGACCTTATTAGATCTATTGTGTCCCATCTTCTTCTACTTCTCGAGGTGTTCTCGTTTACAGCAGACCCTTCAAGCCTCAATTCCTTCAGGAATTTGAGGATTTTAAGGGGGTTTATTCGTGTTATTTATTCTACAGTCAGCTGGTATAATACCAGTGTGTTCAGTCTTTTATAATGTACAGCATAGCACTCCATCAGTATATGTGGGGTGTTTCTGGACGTTCCTTGCAGAATCTGCAGGTGCTATCCCCCTCTGAACCCAGCTTCCTTAGATGTTCTTTGAGTGTGCAATACACCGTTAGAAATCCCGTGATTGTCTTTAGACTAGTTTTGCTGAGGTTAATCAGTGTCTTTGATCTTGCTCGTTCGAAATTGCCGAGGAGATCTTTGGCCTGCCTCAGCCCTGGAAGTATTTGCCAGTATGTTGCTCTCATTGCTCCTTCAGCTTTCCTGAGTTCTTCTTGGAAGTAAGATTTTCCAAGTCCGAAGAATGGTTTTGGCCCGATTAGTGGCGTTGGCGCACCTTTTCGTGCCAGGGTGTCTGCTTGTTCATTACCCTCCACTCCAACGTGCCCCGGCACCCAGAGGAGGATCACTTTGTTGTTCCTGTCTAGATCGTTAAGGTTGTCTAGGCATTCACAAACCTTCATTTATTATTTTCGGACGTTTTTAATTTTTTAAATTATGTTTCCTGTTGAATTCATAATATATAGCGAAAGGAATTTCTGGTCAGATTTCAATTTATGGAAGTGATATTTTCCCATACTTTTGTTTCGGTTTGTGCTCGTTATAGCTCACAAAATCAAATTGCAATTAAGTGGAATACCATCTCGCGTTAGAATAGAATATATAACCGGATTCATCAACCGCAATTTCATCGATTGGAAATTGTAAACTCCGGCGGAACGTTATGTACGCTCCGCCAAATAACTGAAAAAGTGAAACCCTTCAGAAAGAACTAAAATTCCTGTATATAATATTCAGTTCCCCGCTCGCATTTTGTACGAATCAATATAGGAACTTGAGCCGTCCCTCGTTAAATTTTTTTCCTGATGATATACTGCTCCCCATAAATTTCAGTGATTGGATCTAATATACATAATATAGAATCGATACGAATGTGAGCTAGGCCTGATGAATTAATTTTTATACCATAAATCAGCCGGGTCGAAGATTTGCTGGAATTGGATCATAATAAAAACGGGTCCGAACCTAACCACGTACTCGTGTAGAAGCGTTTTCGCGTGCCCATTTTTGGAATATTTATCTTCTGGCCGCGAAATTCCTATGGTCTTGGTGGATATTCGAAATTTGAAATTCGCATCCGATATTTGTAGCCATTAAAATAGCAAGATTATCTTTTGTGTGGGTTCAAATTTACAGAAATAATGAGTGGGATCACAGGGACAGATAATATCTCCACATAAATTTAGGAGATTTATTTCTATATTGTAGCTGCCCCAGTTTAGATATCTCCGAATTATCTACCAAGACTAGCGATGTTGCGAATCGTAGTTAGCGCTTGAAGTGCTAGGTGGATCAACATGATTTCATACATTTTTCAGACCTAGGGGCTATTCGCAACACCCACGCGAACTCAAATATATTACCGACATTTTTGGAGAGAAACTTTTTGCGCGCATGAGTGTAAAATTTTCACGGATGAAACGGATGTGTGTCCAAGAAGAGGGAGAGAGCGTTTGGGACCGATTGAGAGAGAGTGAGAAAGTGCGTACGTGGCATGAAGCACATAGCTATGGAGCGAGAGGAGGGAGAGAGCGAGTGAGAGAGAACTAAAGAGAAAGGGAGATCGAGAAAAATTATACGCTATTTGTTGATGTATTCGTTTAGTAGTTAAATATTAGAACTTTAGATGGCAATTCTGTCTTATAACGTCTTGTACTACAGTAAACGCAGATCTTTTTTATTTATTTATATTATCATAAATATGTATACAGTGAGTTAAAATTATGAATGAACATTTTGTGATAAATTTGTAAATCATCCTATACTAAGCAGTTGTTCAGAGTATCTAATATGTTCGATATCTTTTTGTTAATTTACAATTTTTTATGTTAATCCGTATGAAGGACAGGAAATTTTAATATTTACAAATAACATGTGGCATTTCAATTTGCCCCTCGTCATTTAAGGATGTAATATACTATTTTTCATGAAATATATAATAAAAATATTTCAAAAATTATCTTTTCCAAATTTTAATTTTAGAAGAAAAGAGATTTAGATATGGGTTTGCCAAAGAAGTTTCACTTCTGATTTGTGTACTTTGTACGCACACACTTTTATTTTACATTAAGCTATTTGAGTTGCAACTGATGCAATCGTTGTATCACATGATAATGTGTATCGCGCCCTCCCTAAATATGACATCTAATACTAAAAAAAGGTCTTCTGTTTGGATTGTGTGTCTCTCGCCCCCCTTCTGCTCGCGCACCACAGGTTAAGAAACGCTGCTATAATTTGTTCATATTTTTATAATATTTATATACATATATATATATATATATATATATATATATATATATATATATATATATATATATATATAAATATTATAAAAATATGAACAAATTATAGCAGCGTTTCTTAACCTGTGGTTATATATATATATATATATATATATATATATAATAATAATGTTTATTGAATCAAGAATCAGCGTCATACAAAATATATCTCAACCAAAGAGATGTAAAAAGAAAAACAGAAACAGAAATTATTTTCAATATCTAACCCTGATGCAAATAAGCATTGACACATTCAACATAAGTCTTCTTTGTTCCACAAAGCCGAAGCTGTCTGTGGATATAATATATTAAAACATTCTTTGCAAAATAGTGTAGACGCCCCCATATTTTATCTCAAATCAATCAAAAACACTAATTAAAAAATGATGAGCACATATCACTTTCCTCTTCTGCTAAGAACTTTTTCACTTTGTCCTTAAACCACAAATACGAGTGAGATGTGTGAATAGAGAGATCTTTCGGTAGGTAGTTCAGAAAACGTGGAGCCATATAGGCTGCATGTCTAAGTCCTATCGTTTTGACGGCGACAGGGGCTCTCAGTTTCTCCATCGCTTTGGCCCGGGTGGAGTAGCTGTGATCGATGGGGTCTAATTTCATGGTGCCTTTATTAATATAATAAAAACATACGACCCTAAGGAAATATGACTTTCTTAAATCGAGTACTCCAGCCTCCCGAAAAACATACTCAGTGGGGTATGTCATATCTCTCCTCAGCATCTTTTCCAAAAACAACTTCTGTAAAACTTGAAGTTTTTTTAGGTGACAATTGGCCACTCCACCCCATCCCAACATACCATATGTAAGTCTAGTCTATATATATATATATATATATATATATATATATATATATATATATATATATATATATATATGTGAACTATTTTTAACTTTTTGATAATTATTAGCAATAACAGGCTTGGTTAATCTCAAAAAAACGCGAAACGTAAACTTTTTAATAAAATCGAGTTTTTAGCAGGTTTTTACTTTGAAAACCTGCTTATTAAAATGGGTGCGATTAGCAAAGTTGGACCTAGAACCAAGATAGTTTTTCGTTTCATTACTTTTTATGATGCTTGGCACCAAAAACTCAATTTCATATATCTTTCTCTCTCTCTCTCTCTCTCTATATATATATATATATATATATATATATATATATATATATATATATATATAGTTTTTAATTGATCCTAAGGGTAAAACGAAGATGTCAAATAAAATGAAGGAAGAAAAAATATCAAATTGAGATAATTGCTGATTAACCTTAAGTATTCATAGAAAAGTTGAATACTAACAAAAATACATGTGATGTCCGAACTTAATTACTTTAAATTATAAAACGAAATCTGTTTTGAGCCTGGCAGAAATCCAACAAATAACCTCAAAATTTAAAGCCCTGAAGAAGAATTAAATTAAATTCGAAAGCTTGGCAAAAAATAATGAGTTTTACTTAAATTCATCCAACAAATTAGTCGTTTTACCCTTAGGATCAATTAAAAACTTTAAATCAAAGACTATTAGAAACGTAAACGGAGATATATATATATATATATATATATATATATATATATATATATATATATATATATATATATATATATATATATATATATATATATGTTCCTATGTATGTGCTTATGTATTTTAGCGTTGTTTACACGATTACGGTCGCAATTTTAAAGCAATAGGATTGAAAGTTTGTAAATAGGTAGTTTCATATGATATCTTGGATGGGATTGTTTTTGGTTCGAATTGATTGAGGGGTTGACCCCCCTGGGGGAATAAATAAATCGTGTTTACATGATAAAGGTCGCAATTTTGAAGTAATAGGGTTAAAAGTTTGTAGGTAGGTATTTTCGAAAGATACCTTGGATGAAATTGGGTTTGGTTCGAATTGGTTGGGGGTTGACCCCCTGGGGGAAGAAATAAATCTTTTTTACATGATAAAGGGCGTAATTTTGAAGCAATAGGATTGAAAGTTTGTGAGTAGGTAGTTTCGTAAGATATATTGAATGGGATAAGTTTTAATGCGAATTGGTTTGGAGGTTGACCCCCTAGGGAAATAAGTCTTGTTTACACGATAGAAGGCGCAATTTTGGTACCATAATGTTGAAACTTTGTAGGTAGGTAGTTTCGTAGGATATCTTGGATGGTATTTATTTCTATATGAATTGGTTGGTTTTGTTGACCCCATGGAGGAGGAAATTAATCTTTACAGGATAAAGGGCGCAATTTTATAGAAATAGTGTTGAAAGTTTGTAAGTACGTAGTTTCGTATAATACCTTGGATGTGATTGATTTTAGTTGGGGAGTTGATCCCCAGGGAGGAAACAAATATTGTTTACACATTAGAGGGTGCATTTTTTTTGAATTTGGAAAAAAAATCATAATTTATCGAATATATATTTTAAACTGGATACGTTATGAAAACCTGCTCTTCTAATGCAGCTCGCTGCGATAGAGTTTTTTTCAGATTCACTAACCCTGTTATTGCTAATAATTATCAAAAAGTTATTATATATATATATATATATATATATATATATATATATATATATATATATATATATATATATATATAATATTTGAAATGCTCGTGACGGACCAGTTGATAAAAGAAATTCGAAAACCAACTAAAAGGTATCTGTTAGTGGGGCTGCAGTCAAAATTTTGGGAATGCCAAGGAAAAAAGAAAAAACTTTTTTTGTATTAGGTCAAGCTTTCGAGAATTTTTCACTCTCTTCTTCAGGACTAACTAAAAGAAATTAACGAACAATCAGGCAGGTACACTTAAAAACACAAAGATGATACTACTTACAAACGAGAGTATTGAAGGAAACTAGCTAATCTTTGATGAAGATGTTAGTTTCCTTCAATACTCTCGTTTGTAAGTAGTATCATCTTTGTGTTTTCAAGTGTACCTAGCCGGATTTCATTTAGTTAGTCCTGAAGAAAAGAACAAAAAATTCTCGAAAGCTTGACCTAAAACAAAAGGAGTTTTTTCTTTTTCTTTGGCATTCCCAAAATTTTGACTGCAGCCCCACGAACAGATACCTTTTAGTAAATTCTTTTATATATATATATATATATATATATAAAATCTTGGTTAAGGAACTTAAGCAGAGGGAGTATATCGATGGTGTCACGTTGAAGAGACTAGTGACTACAAGGGAGTGCCTCCTACCATTTATGGGCTACCAAAAATTCATAAGGAGGGTACACCTCTCAGACCCATTGTTTGCACAATAAAATCCCTGACTATGGAATTGGAGAAATATATAGCAAAAACACTACAGCTTGCTTTTACAGAGGATTTTCATATCTACGCAGTCAAAGATTCTAGGTCCTTCGCAGAAAAGGTCAACAATGTGAGAATTCCAGATGATTGGGTAGTGGCCTCTTTGGACATTGCTAGTTTGTTCACAAATATCCCGTGGGAACTGACGAATAACATTATAAGAGAGCACTGGGACAACGTGTCAACTGTTACTAGTATCCGATTGGAGAGTTTCATGAAAATTATCAAGTTCTTGATTGATTCAAATTATTTCAAACATAATGGAATTTGTTATTCACAAATATTTGGATGTTCCATGGGTAGTGCCTCAAGTCCAGTATTGGCGTCTTTGACCATGACTGTCCTCATTAGGGATTGTATAGGAAAATTGTCTTTCACTCCGGCATTTCTCTACCAGTATGTCGACGATATTATTTTGTCCATGCCGAGAAGTGGTTCAAAGGAGCTTCTCACAGCATTTAATTCCTTCGATCGTCACTTAAAATTCACTATTGAAGAGGAAAATGATGGTTTCGTGCCTTTTCTCGACACCAAGGTTATCAGAACGGAAAATAACATTATGAAATTGGACTGGTACAGAAAGGATACTAGCTCAGGTCGGTACCTTCATTTCAATTCGAATCACGAATATAAAATGAAGATTAACGTAATTAGGAATTTGAAGGACAGAATCACTGGGATTGCTCATGAGGACCTAAGAGAGGGGGCATTGAGAAGACTTTTCAACATTCTTCTGGATAACGGATACCCTAGAAAAGTTCTAAACAATATAATTTTCCAGTCGCATGTCAACAGAGTGTTACCAACGAACCTGGAACCCTTTACACCTGGTTTGCAGAGCAGCACTGTGGAGCAAGAGATCGTGTTACCCGGTACAGTCGGATTACAACAGGACCATCCAACTGTCGGACACGTCTGTGTCAGTTCTTCCAACAAGGTTTGTTTCGCTACCTTTTCTTCCTTCCCTTACGAGCAAATTGTCTCCTATTTTTGCTGTGGTTGAAAACATCAAGATTGCTAGGTATAACCTGTTTACCAATAGACACATTTTTTCACATTTAAACGACAGAGTGCCACTCCTGAATCGTTCGGACTGTGTTTATTCCATTCCCTGTCTTGGTTGTCCTGGTATATATATATATATATATATATATATATATATATATATATATATATATATATATATATATATTTATATCGGTCAGACTTCTCAGGCGCTTAAAAGACGGTTTTCATTGCACAGAAGTGACATTCGGTTGCACCCAGATAGATGTGCCCTTGCCATGCATGCAGCGAACTTGGACCATAATTTCGATTTCAATAATGCCAAAATTCTAGCTTCACAAACAAATCTTGAAAAACGAAATTTCCCGGAAATGTGTTTTATTAACGAGAACAAGTTATGTGTCAATAAGAAGACAGACATCAATAGTTTGAGCAATATTTACAGCTATTTACTTACCTTCAATGGGCCCAACTCAGATAATAACTTTGATTCTGAACACTCTTTGGAAGAATAAGAAGATCTTTTATGGTTGTCTGGCGGTCGAGCATGTTGATGGTATTTCTCTGTGGATCGATTTTTGACGTGAATTGTATTTTATAACCTCTTTGTTTTTTTGTTTTGTTCTATGTGTCACAGTATTGCTAGGATCTTAATATTACTAAATTAATATGTATTTTACAAATTGTTTTCTAGAACTTATTATGTACAACTAGCCAATGTGTAAGTAAGCTTTTAACTTTGTACCTGTTTATTTGGTCTGATTCGCGTGTAATTATCAGCATCCTGATGAAGGTCCCAATATAGGGCCGAAATATAGATGTAAATTGGCAATTGGTTGTTTTGTCAATTATCCAGCCCCTCTCTTTGCCGAGTACCCACTTTTTTCACTTAGTTTTCAATAATACGGCAATATCTCTTAGTTACATATATATGTATATATATATATTTATATATATATATTTATATATTTATATATACATTATATTTATATATATAAATCTATATTTTTATATATATATATATATATATATATATATATATATATATATATATATATATATATATTATTTGAGTAATACAATACCACAACAACACGCAATACGAATGTAAGTTTGAATGGTTTCTTCCGTATTTGTGGAATTCTGTACTTCCATTGTCTATAAAGTATCTGAAACAAAAAATAAAAGAAAGACATTTGATTAATATAAATAGCAAGTTCAACAAAAAAAAATAGCTGAAAAAATTTAATTCAATTAATTAGTAGGATAGAATGGAAGCATCTGAAAAATAAATAAAATGGGATTAGTAAATAATATGTTGGAAAATAGTGAAAACATATAAAATTATACAATTCATACACACTACGTTTCGGTTGGTAGGGTATCTCTAACCGTCTCAACTGTAAACTTATTATCAGAGTTTGGATTGATCTTTATATACCCCCTTGATTGTTGTTATCAGGCGTGTCGTGTTGAGCTTGTTTTTATTTTTTCACTATTTTCCAAATTATTATTTACTAATCCCATTTTATTCTTTTTCAGATACTTCCACTCATTCCTGCTAATTCATTGAATTTAATTTTTTCAGCTATTTTTCTTTTTGTTGTACTTGCCGTTTACTAATTAAATTTCTTTCTTTTATTTTTTGTTTCAGATACTTTATAAACAATGTAATTTCAGAATTCCACAAACACACAATACAATAATACAGTAAAAAGAAAAATATTGAGAAAAAAAAAGGACTCAAATGAGTTAACACTTTTTTGGTGCATAAAAGTTTCGATAAAACCTTTATGATTATCAGGGAAAGCTGTGAAATACCATACATCTATTTATAATCATTACACGCATCAAACGGATATTTTCAACTCCGTTTATAATGACAAATTTTCGCACAGAGAAAATAGCTATTCTCATGCGTTTCGCCGATCAAAAAGAACAATTTACGTTCATCAGTTGAATTACCTCGGCAGATACAGAGATACGCCATAAACAACCCATAAAATGGGAGAATATTCAACCACACGGCGAATTCTTCACGCTTAAAACGAACGAAGAAAGAAAAACCTCAATATGGTGACTGTAACCGTGCCCCGGGGGCTAACATGAAGCTCCGACGAAAAAGTGCTGGTTAAAACAGTCGGCCGCTGAGGCCAGAGGCTAGAGAGAAGTGCGTTGGGTGTGAACAGAGCGACAGCGTGTAATTTACTGAAACGTACACCTTGCATGAGACGGGAATTCGAAATGAGAATTTCAAATGGAAAAATCCGGAGAATTGCATGAGAAATTCGAAATATTAATAGAAAAACATATGTTTGATTTTAACGATTACTTTAATTGATTCTATGAAAGCAGCGTTTCACCACAAGGTGGCTTCATCAGATGGCAGTGTATACTGAAATCTTAGTATCTCAATTTACATAAATTTAAGTGACTGAAAGAAAAGATACATACAGAAAATTAAATAGTGGTGTGGTAATTCTTTGAGGGAACTTGCACAAATTATTTCAAATATTGAATATATTCAGGAGGGGGCAATGATTTGAATATATTATAAATAATGGTTTTCAAAATAGCGATTATATTCTTTGATTCTTTTTTTGAAGTTTCGATGTGTTCTACCGATATATATTTCGTTACAATCACCATTTTGAGAATTTATTTTTCTTTATATAGGTACTGGGCTTGGGAGTTGTACATACGGTATGCGATATTGATGTTATAATATTAGAAATTCTAGAAATTTTTCACTAGGGTTACCGATATGAACTAAAACATTGAATTCTCCGTCAACATTTTTGAAAAACAAAAAGTTGTTGACGAAGGGTTAGCCTTCTTGAAATATGTTGGTCTTGTCTTCAAAGGTACCTGTAATATTGCTTTCCCACCTGTCAGCGTCAAATCTGTAATTATGTATTTAGTTCTTGACTCAATCTGCCCGATGATGGTCTAGTGACCGAAATTGTAATCGCTGTTTTAGTTTTTTGTAAAGTATTTTTGTGATAATAAAAGTAGTAAATTGAAGTTTTGTTTTTGTTCATAAATTTATATTTTATATATATATATATATATATATATATATATATATATATATATAAAAGCTGATAAATTGTGAGGATGCAGTCAAAGTACTGGGCTGTTCTAAAGAAGGCTCTGTGTTATTATGTCAACGTTTCGAAAATCCTTTATTTTCTTTATCAAGACATTTAACTTGAGGTTAGTAGTGAAAAGTCAACATCAACAATACACCTAAAAGTCATCCCTACTGAAGTGGATAACATCCATTAGTAGTTTTAATCACTTATAAAATCAATTGATTGTAAAATTTCAAAATTGTTATAATATTTTCTTTCGGCAGACCAACGAAAGAAAATATTATAACAATTTTGAAATTTTAGAATCAATTGATTTTATAAGTGATTAAAACTACTAATGGATGTTATCCACTTCAGTAGGGATGACTTTTAGGTGTATTGTTGATGTTGACTTTTCACTACTAACCTCAAGTTAAATGTCTTGATAAAGAAAATAAAGGATTTTCGAAACGTTGACATAATAACACAGAGCCTTCTTTAGAACAGCCCAGTACTTTGACTGCATCCTCACAATTTATCAGCTTTTTCTTTAACTAGTCAGTCAAGACTACCCTTCGCCTTAAATATATATATATATATATATATATATATATATATATATATATATATATATATATATATATATATATATAAAATATATATATATATATAAATATATATATATATATATATAAATTTAGTCCGCAACACGGTGTGGCCTGGCAGGTAGTTATCTATAAGTTTTTCCACATAATAACCTGTCAAGTTTAGGCTTCGCTAAACTTTTGCAAAAAGTTTTGAAACTCTTCTCAAAGTCAATAACACTTACGGTGTGTAATTCATGTAATATCTCATGAACATATTATATGAACTTGTCAATACCTCGAACATTGTAGCCAATCGAAAAATTCATTCATATTAGATTCAGATAGATTGCCCTAATTTTTTTATTGATACTGGAAGAATTACGACTATTACATATATTTTATTCATCAAATCATATCAAAAGATACTCATCAGCTAGAATCTAATACAAATAAATATTTTATTCACGAATTAGTGAAGAATTGGGTTGGTAATGGAAAGTTGATTAGCATTTAATGTCCACTTTCAAGGATACCGTTCCAATTTCCTTGTAAAACAAAGGGATCCTATAACCTAGCAATTACGAATATATATATATATATATATATATATATATATATATATATATATATATATATATATATGTATATATGTATATATGTATATATGTATATATGTATATATATATATATATATATATATATATTTATATATATATATATATATATATATATATATATTTATATATATATATATATATATATATATATAAATATATATATATATATATATTTATATATATATATATATATATATATATATATATATTTATATTAGCATGTATTTCTGTTTGGTGGTGAAGGAGTATTTAAAAACTCTTTCTTTGTTTTAAAATATAATAAACATTTCGAAGGGGCGCCTCTTCTAAAGTTTATTATATTTTAAAATAAAGAAAGAGTTCTTCAAGAATGAAATTGATTGTTTATAATATTTGAAATATGT
Source organism: Cynegetis impunctata (assembly GCA_030704885.1). Lineage (NCBI taxonomy): Eukaryota > Metazoa > Arthropoda > Insecta > Coleoptera > Coccinellidae > Cynegetis > Cynegetis impunctata. The sequence continues at coordinate 786,165 of JARQZK010000745.1, forward strand.
AAAAATATACAATAAAGCATTAGTATATGAATTATATATATATATATATATATATATATATATATATATATATATATATATATATATATATTTATATATACAATAATTTACAATTGAATGACAAAATAACTGTCACGTATTAAAAAAGTGACAAATATAATATAGAACAATTTTAGTTACAATTCAATTTTCGAAAAATATAAAAATATAAAACAGCTTAAAAATAAAAGGACTTGAACACAGAGAACAATCAGTATAGGAGTAGGTACAGTAAAGTTTTTAAGGTTAAACTTTAAATGCTAATGAGGGCAGCGTTTTACAATCCGCAGAATATTCAAAAAGTACTTGTGTTTATATACCATTAAATTCCCCATAAGAAATTTTTGATGTTATCATTTTGTTTTCATATTCAAAGATATTCACCCCGTAAAATTCAAGAGCTATGTTTTGAATTAATCGCAGGTCCCTTCTTTATTTCTGTGCCGAATTTTCCACTTGTAAACAAGGGCATAATTATTGTTCTAGCATTGTATATATATTTAACGTTTTGTGAACATAGATGTAAGGAGTAGAGGCTATTATGAAATCTTCAGCAGTTTAGAGTTGAATGAAATTAATTTAATCACTCTGGTGATTCATAACGCCAATAATATTTGGAAATTAATGCGTTATATAAAAAGATAAATGTATTAAATTTCGGAAAATATTGTAGACTTCATCTACCAAGACAACTAGAAATATAGAAAATCAAATAATATGATCAATTTATTGGGGAATGTTGTCAACTTATAATAGGAGGTATATATCCTTTTTGTTTTCAACTTATTTGATTCAGAATATTAATAAATTGTACAGGAAACATACTAGAAAGTTTAATTGAAGACTTTTTCTGAATATTCAAACTCACTGATAAAACTTTTCCTTAAATAGCAAAAATATTGTTTTGGAATGGAAGAATCAATTCCATATTACGTAATTTTTCTAACAAATATTAGGGAATATTATAAACTTTCTGGTAGAAAGTAGTGAAAATCTATATTGAAACATTCTTGAAAGCAGTGAGTGAGTTTATTATATATCAGGTATATCATGTAAAATATTTTGCACTAAGATATAATGTTAGTTTTTTTTACTTATGACATCCAATGTATTTAATATATTATCTTCTTTGGGTCTCTGAATAAATGAAATGAGTAACTTGTCTTTATATTCTTTCAATTATTTGATTATATATTCCCAAGTAGTTTTACTATAATCAAATAATGCTTTCTTCATGGACAATTTTTTTAATGACCGATGAAAATACTCAAACAAATAAAACGTAAACTAAATTTAACAATCAGTGGAAACAAATATTTTTTCTTATTCGTCTTATTTATAGATGATATATCTACAGTGGCATGACATTAAAGTCGGCGAGGATTATCAAAGAAGGCCTCGGGTATTGTACCTAAAAATTGATTATAAAAACCAACTTGCAATCATTATATCATCATGGGATAAATCATACACTGAACCGCAACAGAAATGGTTTCTCAGATAACGTAATTGAAGAGGTCTGGCTATTTTGCCTCCGGATTTTTGAAGACATATCTCAAATCCATTCACAATATTGCTGTCGATATTCTACCGCTAATATTTCTTTATATCAGAGACGGAACAAAAATTGCTCATAGTTTTGAAAATTTGACAGATATTTTTATTTAGTCGATAAATTAAAAGTGAGATATTATACTACTTAGATTACTTGCAAATTCTATTGCTTGCAGATTAATAAAAAAACGCCTGGAGCAGAGCTCGTAAGATCAAAAAGGCCTTTTTCGCGCGTAGTGCATCGTGTCGAAATGTGAAACAAGCGGAATAATAATTTATTTTATTTTTCACTTTTATATTAATAATAATAATAATAATAATAAACTTTATTAGTACGTTAGGCTATACAGCGTGTACACGTCAATTGTAATAATATTTTACACTTCAATACAAACAATTCATACTTGTATACACATACACATATATAATAATAATAATAATAATAATAATATGTCTTTATTTTAATTATCCTCGGCGAAGTCCAGATGAACTGCTATATTTAACCGAGTACCAGTTACACAAAATATATACAAAACATATCTACATATAAATTTGAACAAATTTTCAAATGTAAGACGCACATAAATGAATTGCACAGAAGAAAAAACATCAACAATAAATAATTTAAAAAGAATATAAAACCAAGCATCAAAGGACCAGAAGATATTCCTTATAAGCTCTCTTAAATCCATAGGATGATTTCTTTTTGACGTTTAATGGTATAGTTGAGTTATATAAGTAAATATAATAATCAAAAAGTCATACGCGCATATACACGCATAATAAACATTCATAAGTGTGAGTAAATAGTCTAAAGACAAAACGAGATAATTAAAATAAATAACAAAAAAGATATAAATACAACAACACAATTTAAAAATTTGCAAATAAGTCACATTGGCATTTTCCTGATAAATTGAGGTAGAATACTATTCTGACAACTCCCTCATTTCCTCCAGACTATATAGCGCTTTTTTGAGAAGCAGGTGTTTTAGAGTAGGTACTATGAAATTTTTTTTTTCTGATATTCCTAATGTATTTTGGGAGTTTATTAAATACAGTCACAGCCATATACGATGGAGAATTCTCAAACATTGAAGTTGTATGTTTCGGTACTGAGAATAGGCTAGCATGACGAGTTCCGTAGTTATGTCCATCTCCCAGCTACATCGGATGAAATGTTCTCTACCTACACATTGATTATATGTTTATTTCACCTTGGATACGGTTGCTATAAACACACTCATTATGCCCTAGGGCGTTATGAGCGCGCATTATGGATCATAACGCCCGTTAATTGTACGAGGAGAAATGAAGCAACTACTATTGATTAAATACTTCATAATCCTTGTCGTATACGACTCTGGATTTCTCCGGCAATGAATTATTCGCAGCTTTGGCTGCATTTTCTATGATATTCTTGGGTAAATTCATTTCCGTTATTTCTATAAGACTACACAAAGAAAGCAGCAATGGCATTCACTAAATATGATGACAAAAATATTCACAAACGTCAAAATATCAACAATTGACATGCCTACTATGAGAAGCAAAATGGAAAGTATATGGAGCAATGAAACGATTTTAAAATCGATTTTTCATTATAATGAAATAATTTTTTTGTGAAAAATAAAATCTTGTATGCACCACGTGCGTTACTGGATCCTAACGCCCATCGGGCGCTAGGATCTATATAACGCACTTGGTACAAATAACTAATAATTTCGAAAATTTGACAGATATTTTTATGTAGTCGATAAATTGAAAGTGAGATATTATACTACTTAGATTACTTGCTAATTCTAATGTTTGCAGATTAATAAAAAACGTCTGGAGCAGAGCTCGTGAGGTCAAGAAGGTCGTATTTTTCGCGCGAAGTGCATCTCGTCGAAATGTGAAACAAACGGAAAAAATTATGGTTTAAAACCACGCTTTAATAGCAAACCGAAATAAAAATTTGAAAATAGTTTATTTTGTCCACGACTGTACTATGAAACATTCATTATACATGTGCTTCCTAAAGTGTAACACTACCTATTATTCACTAGTGAATAATGGTTCATTATTCACTGCATAACGTCATACTTAGTACGTATATCTAAACTAGAGAACATCATTTACATTGTTATGATATTATTATTGTTAGATTTTAAAACATTGATTCATCTATTAATTCAATGCCTTCGTTTATTTTCAATAATTGTTCTGTTAATATTAATATAAATAAATAAATGCAAAATTATCTATTTCATTTTTATAAGAGTGAAAGAAAGGAATGGAATCGTTGTCAAGTGAAATATTTGACGTTTACTTGAGTATGCAGTTTTCAGTGAACACAGAAAATGTTATGTCAACGCTTTTGATAACTATTTTGATTGTTGAAAATGCAGATTATTACTAATTTTTTGGAGGAAGTCGTGGACAAAGTATAGTATTCTACTCGCACAAAATTACAATTTTTCACTCGGGTGAATTGCGACACGAGCCGCAAGTGAGTGTCGCAAACTTCACCCTCGTGAAAAATAGCAATCATTTTGTATTCGTTGAATAATATACTATTATTAACTATTTCACTCATTCCATTTTTAGTGAGAATGTTTCCATAGCTACTCTCGTTTCACAGCGATAAAACATGCAAGCCGGCAAAACTTACTATGTTAGTATTTCAGCGATAATATTTTGACATTTCTCACATGAATCGTTATTTCCTTGACTTTCCGAAATGTGACCATATTACTGTTAGGCATATTTTCTCGTGAAATAGTCATGTCGAATACCACTCGAAATGAAATTTAAGCAGGTAAAATTTCTCTCTTGTAATATTCAAGTTTGTTGCTTAGACAATTTCGCTCATGACATTTTTTCCAAAATCACTCGCCTGACGGCTCGTGATTTTGATACAAATGTCATTCGCGAAATCGCCTAAGCAACAAACTTTCATATTACAATCGAGAAATTTTGCCGGCAAAATTTCATCTCTAGTGGTATTATACAGGGTGTAACTAAATAAGTGTAAAACATTTGAGTAGGTGATTCCTCATCGAAAAAAAGATAGGATCTTTCATATAAAGAAACTTCATTGGAGCATCCCTTGTTAAGACACAGCCCCTTAAAGGGGGTAGGTACATAAAATTTGTATAACAATTTTTTTCACAAGCACTAAAAAAGTAACAATACTGAAATTAATTAGTTTTGTTTATTACCCTTTAATCATTTAATGCAGGTACCAACTACAAAATAACAATAAATCCAGTTCGCATTTATGACGATGTATCTCTGTAGTTGTTCGTAAAATAATTTCTTGCTGCGAACTGGTTTATTTTGGGCAAAAAAACCCAAGAAACAGGCCAACGGAAATAAATTTTTAAATGGTATACAAATAATAAGACAAAAAGTTACATTGGGAATAAATTTTAGGGGTTGCGGTTTCCACCCCTTACAACCATGGGGTAAACCAAATAAATTACTGGCTAAGTGTCTCCTTGGTAGTAGAAAACGTCAGGTTAATTTCAATATTGTAACTTTTTTAGTGCTTGTGAAAAAAATTGTTATACAAATTTTATGTACCTACCCCCTTTAAGGGGCTGTATCTTAACAAGGGATGCTCCAATGAAGTTTCTTTATATGAAAGATCCTATCTTTTTTTCGATGAGGAATCACCTCCTTAAATGTTTTACACTTATTTAGTTACACCCTGTATATGAAAATAAAATGCGATTCGAACAGAGTAGTCTCCGTGGTTGACGATAATAGTTTGAATCTGCAATGGAACGTATTCCAACATGAACTCAATCAACGTACCAACCCCCTAACTCAATCTGGTCGTGAAGTTCGAAAATTTTCAAAAACTACGAAAAAACAAGAATATCTACGTAAAAATGATGGTGGTTACGTAAAAATTCAACAAAATTTTGACTTTTTATATGTGCCTCGAAAACAACCACCAAGACCGCAATGCAGTATTTTAACGGAAAGATGTGTTGTTCAAAATCAATAACTTTTCATAAACTGGTTGTTTCATACCCTATTCGAACCATATTTATTACCCCGAGGCGAAGCTAAAGGGGTTATAGTCTCACGACAAAAAGTTGGTAACTGGCCCGATTTTAAAAAATCCAACGGATATCGATAAAACACATATGATTTCATTAGGAAATTTGAATTCCCAATTTTTACCAACGAAGAATAAAAAAATATAGCGTTTTTACCTCGAGGTGAAGCTAAATTCTCACTAAAAAAAGTTGGGATCTGGTCCGATTTTGAAAATTCCAACGGATATCGATAAAATACATATGATTTCATCAGAGAAGTTTTGTTCCCAATTTTTTCCCAACGAAGAATAAAAAATTATAGCGTTTTTTAGATAGGCATTACGACATGCGCATGTGCCAAGGTCGATATGTACGAAGTCCTACAAAATATGCGTCGAAGTGCTCTGTGTGCCACGGTAACCAAGCGACGTTCATAGCTTAAGCTTGATTCTGCGTCTGTGTCTGCTTCCCATCCATAGAGATATCTTATCAATTTGATTCATAATTTGCAGCAAAATGAGCCGGAATAGGATATTCAAATTCGACAGTCAAACAATGAATTTTTTTGCTAAATTTTCACGGATTTTATTCGTAATATCGACTTATTAATACATTTATTGCAATTTTCCTTCATTTCATTCGTAAAATCAAGTTTCATTGTTATTTAATTTATATAATAGGTACATTCAAAAAATATTGACGACATGAACATGCGCCGAGGGGTTTTATCATTCCTAGTGCTACGCAGTAGGGTGTCCTTCATTATTATAAATATATAGAAATTAAAATAAATATTTTCATAGACATATTTCCCTTTGTTATTGAATAAATGGGTACAAGAATAATCCTTATACCCTTCTTGGGGATAATTCAAAACACAACCCCTCATTATGCCAACTGTTCACTCGCTGAAAAAAACAGAAAACTTGATCTGTTATTTTAACACAAATGTTTTTATGACCAGTTGTTATGAACTTGTTGTATTGTATTCTATTTATCTTAACACAAAAAAATTCTGTATATTTTACTATATGGTCTTGAGAAACTCTTAGATTATAACGAAAAATTTATTGTATGTGCTGAGCATATAGGTGAGATTACAACAAGAAATAGAGATTTGATTGAATATAATTTCTCGTGTTTCAAGAAATTCTAAATATTGACTTTTTTTACATAGTTTATTGAATCTTAATAATCATCATTAATTTCTACATCTATATAATACGAGTATCTTAAATGTTACAGATTTTTGGAAGTAATAGTTATTTACACTACAAAAACACTTGCCTCACGAGTTGTGTATTATATTTTTTTCACTTGAGTTCTCCCAAACGAAAAAAAATCATTTAATATAATTTGAGCAACCAACTGACACCGAATTAAATTTGTTTATAAATCAGTCAGTCCTGCCACTAGAATTTTGAAACTATTATAAACATATAGTATTCAACTTAACTCCCTAGGTATGTTTGTAAATTTTTCTTCACTTGAATCAATTTCTTGAACTTACCAAATAGGGACTGAAGAAATGATTTATTTCTTGAGAAGTTTTATTTTGTTGGAAATTAATTTTTTTCAAGAAGAATTGATTGCGAATTATAAACTGTGGTTAACAAAATAATACAAATTGGTTCGTAGATACGAATTGGTTCGTACCATTGACTATGCCCCCTTAAAAATTTATTTTATTTTAATTTTATTATTTATTATTAAAGTAAATATACAATTAAGGAATAAGAGTATACAATTGCCAAAAATAAGTAAACGAGTAGGTATAAAAAATAGCTATTATGTTGCTGTAAAAGTGTTCAACATGTTAAGTGATAATCTTAAAGTATTAACTACTGATAAAGCCAACATAAAGAAGAGGTTAAAAAATTTCATCATGGAAAATTATTAGATGCAGAGCGTCTAGTGTTGGAATTCAATGCGAATTCATAGGGCGTTCACATTATATTTGATGTTTTATTTTACTTTCTTTTATATCTTGTTTTATTTTATATCTTATTTTGCATTATATTTCATTTTATTTTATTCATTGTTATGTTGGTGTAAAGTTTTTTTTTATTTTTTTTATTATTTTTAAGTTGGCCAGCCTATGTACAAGTGACTTAGTTCAGTTCTGTAGGAATATTACATGTAATGTTGTACAGGTGACTAGTTCACCTCAAACTTCTTGTGATATTTTTTTTTCTGGTTAATAAATTCTTAAATTAAGTATTTTGTAAATATTTCAAGTGCCTGCCTGTTACCTTTTATTAATATCGAGCAAAAATAGGCAAAAAATGGCGTTTTTGTATGGGAGCCCCCCTTAAATATTTATTTTATTTCAATTTTATTATTTGTTATTAGAGTAAAAATATAACTATAAGTATTTAGTGAATAATATTTCAAGTGCCTACCTGTTGCCATTATTGATATCGAGCCAAAAAGGACAAAAAAATCGCGTTTGTTGTATGGGAGCCCTCCTTAAATATTTATTTTATTTTGTTTTAACATAATTTGTGAAAATTTCAACTGTCTAGCTATCGCGGTTCTTGAGATACATCCTGGTGACGGACAGACAGATAAAAAGAAGGTCGAGGCGTTTTCCTTTGTTACCTGAACGTAACAATTTGGTTTTGTTGAAATCCAGGAAGTGATTGAATTTTATACAATGTTCAGAGAAGCCAGTGGTATTTTTGTTTTGTAAAATTGACTTTTTATGTTCTTCAACACGAAAAAATATTTTGTAAATACCACTGTTTTCTCCGATGTTAGATTTTCCTTTATTATTGACCAAGAATGACTTCAAGTTTCTTTTTTTTTTGACTTGAAGTCATTCTTGGTCAATAATAAAAAAAAATCTAACATCGGAGAAAACAGTGGTATTTACAAAATATTTTGCGACGAATGTCCTGCTTTCTATATTGGACAGACAGGAAGGAATATAAATATTCGTGTTGAAGAACATAAAAAGTCAATTTTACAAAACAAAAATACCACTGGCTTCTCTGAACATTGTATAAAATTCAATCACTTCCTGGATTTCAACAAAACCAAATTGTTGCATTCAGGTAACAAAGGAAAACGCCTTGACCTTCTTGAAATTCTCGAAATAAGTTCCGCCCATAATAGTCATTTACCCCTTGTAAACGAACAAATTGATTTTCAGGTATCACCTTTGCTTTTATCTGTTTTATAAATTAGGATGTAATACTCTCCTGTAGTCAGTCTTGATAATGAGTTCATAACTCGAAACATGTCGACTTTTCGTTACTGCTAAATACAGTATCTAAATATTTTTTATATTGTGAAACATAAGCCAAGTGTTTTTATTTTAAACTTTATACTTTATTCTTTATAATGTTTCACCAAGTGATGTGCGAGAATTCAATCTCAGTTAGATAAAAAAGTCTAAGTAATAGGGTTCCATTTTTACCCTTTGCTTTAGGTACGGAACTCTAAAAAAAGGAGCTTTGTCGGCGGTTTGTTCAATACTGCTTGTGTTTACTTTAATTTGTAATCCGTCCCTGGCTCTTCAGCAGTAATTCTTTGGCAATTTCAGTTCCCAGAGCGGCAAAACATCATCGGTCTATCGTTCATGAAATCAATTATCCGGACTTTCATTTGAATATGTTAATAGGGAACGTGAATTCGATTTTAAAATTATCCTATTTACATTCTGAATCGAATTAATGACTACAAGGCAGGAGGATGACTTTTCAGACAGATGAGTCCCAAAATCGTAAATATTTCCATCGTTTTTCCGGAAGCGTCCTTCATCTGCATCAGGAATACTTGTAGGTGAGCGTTAGCAGGGAAAATAAACGAGAAAACGTTATGGTTTGGGGGCATACAATTTGCATGAAATTTTGATGTTATTAAGCTGACTAAAGTTTCTAGAATGATTTCGTAAATAACTCAATTGCTTGAAGTAGTCAGAGCCTTTATTGTTGTCTTTTGTTAGAAAAATTTCGACGTCTCAATTCTCTTTGGAAAAATAAGTTCAAAAACTTTCGGTTTCAGCCTACACAAATTAAGGGTAAATCAATATCAATATGTACATGCAAATTTGTGGTGGTATATAACCCTTGGTCTATATTTTTAACTAAAAGGGAGTTTGGTCTTGGTGTGTGGATGTGGGTCGCAAAATTTTCTTCTCTTCCTATCACAAATTTTCACAAATAATGGCCTACACACCTTCGATAAACGTAGAGATATCGAAGGTGTGTAGGCCATTATTAGTGAAAATTTGTGTATTATTTATTTGTTTTTATTGCAGACAAGATACTTAATTTTCTTGTTGCTGAAGAAGGAGGTATGACCTCCGAAACGTCCAACAATTTATATGTTTCAATTTCATTTTCAATAAATACCTATAACAGTCAATAATTTTTGAATATATATATATATATATATATATATATATATATATATATATATATATATATATATATATATATATATATATATATATATATATATCTTGATAATTATTAGCAATAACAGGCTTGTTGAATCTTAAAAAACTCGATTTTATTAAAAAGTTGACGTTTCACCACGACATTAGTTTAAAACATGTGATCTCCAAAATTACAAATAATGTCTTTTTAAAGACAACAATCAAATATTTTAAACCTATTTTGTACATTACGTGGGTGAAGGTTTCTGTGGTTCCCTTCCCATCGAATATCAACAGACCTGTCTGTTGATATTGGACTAAATAGCACGTAATTAATAACTGAAGACGGCCACAGCCGCAATAAGAAATTTTTGAAAAAATAGTACCCTATTCTTTGACTCTTCAAAATCAAAATAATTTGAACCTATTTCGAACATTACGTGGGTAAAGGTTTCTGTGGTTTCCCTTACCATCTAATAATAACAGATTTGAATGTTAATATTAGACTGAATAGCACGTAATAAATAACAAAGAACGGCTACTGCCGAAAAATTTTAGTGAAACATAGTAGTCTTTTTCTATTCAAATTTTTTCAAATCAATAAATGTCAAAGAAATTCCAATTTTTTTCAAAAGTTTTGATAAAGCCACGAATGTCGTGGCGAAACGTCAACTTTTTAATAAAATCGAGTTTTTTGAGATTCAACAAGCCTGTTATTGCTAATAATTATCAGGAGATTATATAACTATATATATATATATATATATATATATATATATATATATATATATATATATATATTTATATATATATTATATATATATACCTATATATATGAATATATATATATATATATAATATATATATATATTATATATATATATATATATATATATATATATATATATATATATATATACCTATATATATAAATATATATATATATATATATATATATATATATACATGTATATATATATATATATATAAATAATCTCTTGATAATTATTAGCAATAACAGGCTTGTTGAATCTTAAAAAACTTGATTTTATTGAAAAGTTGACGTTTCGCCTCGACATTCGTGGCTTTATCAAAACTTTTGAGAAAAAATTGAAATTTCTTTGACATTCATTGATTTGAAAAATTTCTATAGAAACAGACTACTGTTTCACTAAAAATTTTTTCGGCTGTGGCCGTTCTTTGCTATTTATTACGTGCTATTCAGTCCAATATTAACATTCAAATTTGTTATTATTAGATGGTAAGGGAAACCATGACAAATGGGATATTATCAAGAATTATACAAATATTCCTAAAACCGATTTTATAGAAGCAATTCAATTTGCTCTTGGTACAAACTATTTTCAATATGAAAATAACTTTTACCAACAAATTGATGGTGTAGCAATGGGAAGTCCTATTTCCAGTGTTATAGCTCAATTAGTTTTAGAATATTTAGAAGAAAATGTATTAAATAATTTGAATGAACAAATTATAACTTTCAAAAGGTATGTTGATGATTGCCTTATAATAACATCAGAAGATTTTATTGATGATATTCTCAAAAAATTCAACGACTTTAATAGAAAAATACAATTTACTCTAGAAAAAGAAACGAACAATACATTAAATTTTCTTGATATTACTCTCATGCACAAAAACAATGAAATTATCACAAAATGGCATAGGAAAGAAATTTTTTCACAAAGAACATTGAACTACAACAGTACACATCATTTTCCACACAAAAAGAGATTAATAATCGGATATATAGACAAAGCACTTAAACTTACTTCACCTACACACAGACATGAAACATTACAAGATGTCCATAAATTACTCATAAAAAACGATTATCCAATAAAACTTATACAGAAAATCACTAAAAATAGAATTCATAAACTGTACAACACATTAGAAATATCAAAAAAAAAAAAATATAAACAAAAAATATATTCCTCTTCCATATATTCCTCATTTAAGTAATAAAATTTCACAAATTTTAAATCCACACGATATTAAAGTAGCCCATACCGCACAAAATCAAATTAAACAAATATATTCTAAATTAAAAAGTAAAACACCTCTTCTGCAAAAATCTCATGTTGTTTATAGTATACCCTGTAATAATTGTAATAAATCATATATAGGACAAACTTTTCAAAATTTAGAAGAAAGATTAAAAGCACACAAATATACCAGAACACAAACCACAGCACTAATAAAACATAAAAACAATGAGAATCATACTTTCAACTTTAATAGCACAAAAATTTTAGAAATAGAAAAAGATCAAAAACGCAGAGAAATTTTAGAAATGTTACATATTCAAAAAAATTTAAATGAAGTCGTAAATGATAGAACAGATATCAAACATTTAAGTTCAATATACGCAGATTTAATTCAACAAACAAATTCTAACCACAACTCATCTTCTTAGACAAAATCTAAACATCTAGAATTTCCAATTTTTCTGGAAAGAAAATGGTTCTGTGGTTCCCTTCCCATCTAATATCAACGGACCTGTCTGTTGATATTCGACTGAATAGCACGTAATTAATAACTGAAGATGGCCACAGCCGCAATGAGAAATTTTTGAAAAAAAGATAAATAGTACCCTATTATTATTATTCTTTGACTCTTCAAAATCAAAATAATTTGGACCTATTTCGAACATTACGTGGGTAAAGGTTTCTGTGGTTTCCCTTACCATCTAATAATAACAAATTTGAATGTTAATATTGGACTGAATAGCACGTAATAAATAGCAAAGAACGGCCACAGCCGAAAAAAATTTTAGTGAAACAGTAGTCTGGTTCTATATAGAAATTTTTTCAAATCAATAAATGTCAAAGAAATTTTTCAATTTTTTCTCAAAAGTTTTGATAAAGCCACGAATGTCGTGGCGAAACGTCAACTTTTCAATAAAATCAAGTTTTTTAAGATTCAACAAGCCTGTTATTGCTAATAATTATCAAGAGATTAGAAATAGTTCACAGGCAACAACAATTCGAATAAATAATTATATATAAATATATATATATATATATATATATATATATATATATATATATATATATATATATATATATATATATATATATATATATATATATATATATATAAGTTTCAAAAAAAAAATTAACTGTTACTATTCCTCCATATATTTCTGCGTTTCATTAGTCTTTAACGTTGTTAATGAAGCATGGAGCAAATAATAGTGGCTTCTCTTGAAAAAACTACATATAATACATGTTCTTGTAACATGTTCATGTACATGTTGAAGAAAATACTAAGCCATATATGAAGAAATAAAACATACGAAACGGTACATTTCAAACTTCCAAATTTAAAACTTTGAGATTATAAAGATAACACATTTTATGCTGTCTTATCTGTAGTAAAAATATTCAAGTCTTCATCGATATAACCTAAGAAAAAAAATCAATAATTATAATCATCTTTTTCCATGTATCACACTTAGCTGATACAGGAAAGATTTAAATATCAGCTCGATAAATTCTCTAACCGAGCCAATATATCCTCTGGCACAATACCCTTTCTTCAAAATAATTACGTATTTCAGATAATACAGGGGCGTAACCATACAGAGGATCGACCGTATGAACGATATTAAGTATATCTTGGGAGTTTCATGAAAGATTTCTGTAAAATTTTCTATGAGAATGAACGAAAATAAGTCTTTCATTGGTCCTATTATAAGAACCATTAGTGATTACAATTTATAATTATTTTACGCTAATTTTTTAATAAAGAATCGCTTATAATGTTCCCCAATATTTAGTAAAATAAATCTCTTTTAGTGATAGAGCAAACTTGAAAACATTTCATGTTTATATTTAAATATATTTAATATTTCTTAAATATTTTACTTGAAAATAAGAATTTGGGAGAAAATATCTCACAGCTTTACTTTTGATTGGTTCTAGTCATACTTACATGTTGGTTTGACTAGTAAATATGTTAACAGTTTATTTAATTGATGACATCCCTGTAGGAAAAAATCATCTGGGATGGATTTTCTCAAATAGCAGCACTATAGAAGAAACACTTCAGAAACGAAACTAATGACAAACCAAGATAAAATAGCCATCATTTTGAATACCTACACATAACTTGGTCAAACAATATCACCAACAGATCGACAAAAAAAATAAACAATAGAATACAACTAGCATGGAAAAGGTACTAGTTTCTAAAAGAAGTAGTGAAAACTCTCAAATAGCACTCAAGGGTCAAAAAAAAAACTTTGATTCATGTATTCTACCCGTTATTACATATTGTTGCCAAACATGGAGCCTGGCTGAGCAAAACTTCAAAAAACTAGAAGCCTTCCAACACAGCATGAAAGGGAGCAAGCTCAATGTCAAATTGAAAGATAAGATACATCTGAGAACTTTTGGAAGTAAAATCAAAATAAGTGATATATTATACTGCGTTAAGAAGCTTGAATTGAGGTGGATAGATCATAAGGTATGAAGTAGAGAAGATAAATGGTCACTGATTGGTGCTCAAGATACAATAAAAGGAGGTGAGGTAGACCACTACAAAGATGGAAAGATGATATTCATGGGATCATTTGGATGTCCAAAACATATAATCGCAGACTATAACAAGCTTTAGAGGTGGCTTATGCCTATGCAGGAGTGCAACACAATTGCGACAACGGTATCAGTCTCTGATATATTCAAGTTGAATTAGTTTAAGGGTATCTGCACAACGCGCCTGGATGGTAGCCTGGATGGTAGCCTGGATGGTCGCTGGTAGCCTAGATGGTAGAGTTAAAAACCGCTAGATACTCGCACGTCGCGCCGGTAGATGGTAGCTGGTCAAACGGAAATCAACCCGCGTAGTGTGCAGATGTGTGGTTGAAATGGATGATTCAAGTAGTGACAGTGATGATTTTTATTTATTAGAAAACAATGTTATAAAGTGTTTCTTACAACAAAAATCTGAAAAAAGGTTAATCAAAAAATACAAGAATTTGGAGAATATCATCATTTATTCAAAGAGCTGTTTGATTATCTCGATCGTTTCTTCTCGTATTTGAGAATGAAGCGGAAAACTTTTTAGGACAAACAGTACGAAATTTTGCCACCAAAAGAACAACAACACGCTTTCAAATAAAATAAAGAAATTTCAAATTTTGCGGAACACTTTCTAGATTCAAGTAACTCTTTTCCAGGCATATATAATATAAACATTTCACATACCGCTCCGAAAAATAAGAAACCAAATATTTTAGAGTTCATAGAAATATATAAATATAATAAAAATAACCCAGTCAATTCGTTAAATGATCAAACAGATGTTCGGAATTCTCCAATATTTGACCCCTTCTAGAATAAATTTATGTTGTTAGCAAGCTCTTCATTTACATAAGTTAAAATTCGATAATACCAGTAATTATAATCTTTCGACTCCTTGCTTTGTGTGCCTACTTTGACCGACACTGTACAATGCAAAAATATTCATTAGCTTGAAAATGTAGTAGTACTACGAACCTGCTGTCGCAAACAATTAAATAACATTAGTGATACAAAAAACAAAGTAAAGTGTTTCTCATTTATATTTTAAAAATTTATTATCACAAAGTAACGGACAAATCCATCCAATATTTAGTATTTCCGTTCTGAATACGAAAATGATCTAAAATTTCTAATTAAGATCATCATTCATTTCTGCGGCAACACTATCCCATATCCATTTCGCGATGGTGAATAAAATCTATGATAATAATAATGAATATCTTCGTGTTTGGGGCCGTTCAAGTATTACGTAACGCAATTTTTGAAGATTTTTGAACCTCCCTCCCCCCCTATGTAATGCTCCGTAACGTTTTCATGAACCCCTCCTCCCCCCCTATAAACGTTACGTAACACCCAAGTGACCATTTTTACCTAAAAGTCACAAATATGTTGCGCAAAGTCCGGAAAGTTGCTAAAATACCGTTTTTATTGTTTTAATCGTGTCGTTAATAATAAACAAAACAAGAGATTTTCATTTAATAAACAATCATACATAGTGTGATATGTTGAAAAGGGATCAAATTTGTCCTAATAAACTTTTACTACTAATCTTACATTTAATTATGCCGTTTTCCTGACTTAGCCCTGTCGTTGCATACATTTTTAGCTAACTTCATCCACCCTTATTTTTCTCATGCATTATTCAATTTTCGCTTAGTAGCTGGTTTTCACTTTGAAAACCTGCTTATTGAAATAGGTGCGATTAGCAAAGTAGGACCTAGGCCCAAGATAGTTTTTCGTTTCATGACATTTCAGGATGCTTGGCATCAAAACCCCAATTTCAAAAGTCTCTCTTTCTCTACATATGTATGTAATATATACATATATATATATATATATCTATATATATATATATATATATATATAGGTATATATATATATATATATATATATATATATATATATATATATATAGGTATATATATGATATATATATATATATATATATATATATATAATATATATATATATATATATATATATATATATATATATATAGGTATATATATATATATATAAATATATATATATATATATATATCTATATATATATGTTCGTATGTATGTAGGTAGATAGTTTCCTAGTTTCGCTCCTGTGTATTTCGTGTTTAAAAACTGGCAACGGAAACAAAATATAAATGACGAATAATACAGTCGAGGTATTCCCCATAAAACATAAACGGATAGAGTTGCCAACTTGGGACAACAAAATAAAACTGACTTACAATACAATCGAGGGATGACCCGTAAAAAATGAACGAAAAGAGTTAACAACTTCGGAGATTCAAATTCTCTAGTTTTTTATTTCAATAAAAATCAATGTTACGTAGCGCGTTGTTCGAACCCCCCTCCCGCCCCTGTAACGCATCGTAACGTTTTACAAAAACCCCCCTCCCTCCAAATTGCGTTACGTAATACTTGAACGCCCCATTTCTTTGAAGTATAATAAATAAAACCTACGCCGCTGAAGTATTTCGAGAGGCCTACATCACAATTTCTCTTAGTGAGAATGCCCCTAAGAACAGAAACAATTAAAAGGCATCTGCAGAAGGTAAAGTAATATCATTACACCACTTCAATATTGATCATTCGGAGAGATATTCGTTGACGCCTCGAGATATAGGTTAGAATTACCATGCCCAACATGTGGCGAAGTAAAGGTCTCGAGACATGGTCTGGACATTAAATTACTCTGTGCCGAAATAAGGGACTTAAACGTTTGGTTTATAGAAGATTATTGTAATTATGTGGCAAATTCCGTAGGGCTGTTGACCAGATTGGTCTCCTGTTCGTTATTACTCTTTCCTTTTTTAAAGAAATTTTGTCGGAAACTATCAACAATTTTTCCTAATTACAACTTATATAAAATGGTTCGTAATTGGGTAATCGTTATGTTGGAAAGTGACTCAAATTTCGAAATTCGGTGATGCAAAGATTCTCAAGGAATTTCATCACATAGATATATATATATATATATATATATATATATATATATATATATATATATATATATATATCACTTTATAAAGAAATAAAAAACTAACTTTTCACAGGTTGGAATAAAAATCTATTGAGTAAACGCGTTTCGTCATAACATTGACTTCATCTCGTACTAAACTATGGTATTACAAAACAATCTATTTATACGAAAATTGAATATAAAAGAGGGGTTCCTAGAGAAACTAAATAACAATAAGCAATTCATGCATATATTAGTAGGTACATTGAACAGATTAAGAAGAGGAGAAGGGTTTACTTCAATCTGGTCGTTAACTAGGTTTCCGGAATTTTTATATTTATTGATGTACCTATAGGGTTTCCCAACAGTTGGTTTCGTGGAGGCTATTTTTTAACTGTAATGTTTGATAATTGTGATTATAGGTATGGTTATCTTGAATAAGATGGCACGCATAATCAGAGTCAGTTTTCTGC
Source organism: Cynegetis impunctata (assembly GCA_030704885.1). NCBI lineage: Eukaryota > Metazoa > Arthropoda > Insecta > Coleoptera > Coccinellidae > Cynegetis > Cynegetis impunctata. The sequence continues at coordinate 804,155 of JARQZK010000745.1, forward strand.
TTAATACCTATAGCTACGTTGGTGTTCGTGTATTCGAGTTTTGAAATTTCTAATTATTGTACGTCCTATATAGAATTCTTCCCAATCGTTACAGTCGAGTCTATAAACACCAGTACGTTCGTCTCTAAAATTTTTGATTTGTTGTTTTTAATCAATTTTCCAATGCTATTGTTGGTTTTATATGAAATTTTGAAATTTTGTTTATGAAAAAACAATTTCAGGTTTTCGGAAGTTTTGCCCAAGTATGTTAAACTGTGAAATACTCTACTTTTCTCGGATATAAGTGGGTAAACTTCTGAAATTGCCATTTTGTATTTTTTCCTCAATCATATTGGGTAAATAACCTTTATTTACTGCCATTTGTTTAATTATATGCTATTCCTTTCGAAAATAAGCTTCACAAGACGGAATTTTGAAAAGCCTATGACCCGTACTATGTTAAGCGGCTAATTTATGCGAAAGTGGGTGTAGTGATGTGTTATGAATTGTCATATTTGTATGAGATGGTTTATAAAAAATTGAAAATTCGGTTTGTTGCTTTTTCTGGTAATAGTTAAATCTAAGTGATTAATAGAATTATTCATTTCAGTTTCTAGAGAAAATTCAATACGGGCGTGTATGGAATTAATATAAGTAATGCAATTATCCAATTGTCAATTCAATATATATATATATATATATATATATATATATATATATATATATATATATATATATATATATATATATATATATATATATTGAACTTTTTGATAATTATTAGCAATAACAGGCTTGTTGAATCTCAAAAAACTCAATTTTATTAAAAAGTTGACGTTTTGAAAAAGCCACGAATGTTGTGGCGAAACGTCAACTTTTCAATAAAATCGAGTTTTTTGAGATTCAACAAGCCTGTTATTGCTAATAATTATCAAAAAGTTAAAAATAGTCACAGGCAACAACAATTCAAATAAATAATATATATATATATATATATATATATATATATATATATATATATATATATATATATATATATATATATATATATATATTATTTATTTGAATTGTTGTTGCCTGTGACTATTTTTAACTTTTTGATAATTATTAGCAATAACAGGCTTGTTGAATCTCAAAAAACTCGATTTTATTGAAAAGTTGACGTTTCGCCACAACATTCGTGGCTTTTTCAAAACGTCAACTTTTTAATAAAATTGAGTTTTTTGAGATTCAACAAGCCTGTTATTGCTAATAATTATCAAAAAGTTATATATATATATATATATATATATATATATATATATATATATATATATATATATATATATTTATATATATATATATATATATATATATATATATATATATATATATATATATATATATATATATATATATATATATATATATATATATATATATATATTTAGAGCACATTTTAGTGTAGCTGATGTAAGACGAATTGTGTTTACGAATATTATCTATTTTTAGTAGCAGTGTAGCAGAACAAGACAATTCAATTAGTAATAATAGACAGATGAAGGTTCTAAACCGCCACAAATGTATTTTCATTGTATATTAAGTAATGAAGCGTGAAGGGTCGTTCACTTTCGTTGAACTTTGAGTAATGTGTCCTTTCAATAAACACGATTGAAAACAAAACAGGATATTTCATAATAAATCTTGATCAAAGTAGAGAATATAAAACAACTCATTTAATTGGAGTTTCCCGGTCGTCATTTTATTCTTTTTCGAAAATTTTCCAAAATTAATAGTATGATTACGGAACAATTTGATGATAATGTACACGAATACAAACATTATGATTCAAAACTGATAGTTTTTCTATTGAAATAATTTTTTTTAATGATATGTGGTCTTACTGATTTAGACAGTCCACCCCGGAATCAGATCACGATGAAGATATGAATATTGTGACTTTTATATAGTGTTATAGTGGTTCCAAATATGATTAATGATCACAGGACTAAGGAATGTCCTACGTTGATGAATTGATTGGGATAGATAATGGAACACTTGGTGTAAAACATCGTTTGTGTTTACGTCATACATTGAAAACTTGTTTTAATTCGTATTTTTCCCGAAATTGCACTATTGCACTGTATTGACAGTCTGAAGCAGAAGAAAACTATTAAAGTTTGAATAAATTCAGTCCAAATTTTGGCATCTTCTAATTTTGTACAAGGGAGTAGATGGGAGGTTAATTAAATATCTACAACATATCCGAAATTCCTCCTTCTATTTTTAGGATATAAGGAGCGGAAAAAAGGGGGTTTCAGAGGATATTTAAACCCCCAAAGTACTCTCCAATAAAGTAAGAGTTTGGGAGTTGATAAAGTAATGTTCTTTAGCGGTATGAGGTCCTCCTCAGCTCATCCAAATTAAGTTAGATTCAGCGATACTCAAACTGCGTCTTGCCAGGCTTTTGAAAGTTGCCCACCCATTTTAACTCCAAAATCTATTAATCTATCAACCATTTAAATTCCCGAGGAAATAATAGGCGCAGTTTATTTCTTTACGTCAAGAAATAATGATGCAGTTTACAGCAAAATGATAAAAATTATCCTGAACTGCAAAATAACAACACCACCATTTGTTAGCTTTTCTATGCGACATAACTGAGAAACTCACAGCCTTAATCGAAGCTTGCAAGGTGAAAAGAAAATAATTTCACAAATGGCAAATACAATATTTGCTTTCATAGAAAAACTAAGTATTTATTACGAAGAAATTCAAAACAAAGTACTTCAAAATTTTCGAACACTTACAAGTGTTACACAGGACTGTATTGATATTTTCGAAGAAAACTGTTTGATAATTTCCAATTATATATCTGCACTATCAGAGGAATTTAAAGGGAGATTTTAGAAAAATTGAAAATTTGCTACTGGTTGTAGAAAAATTATGGTACCTAGAGCCGAAGTATTTCACAATTGGCTTCGGTTTTGGATTGTAATTATGCAAACTTGTTTGACGAGTTCATTGAAATGAAGAATGATGCAAAGTTATTTTTAAAGAGACGAGAGAGAAGATGGAGTAGGTACGCTGAATTTTGGACAATAGTGAATAATTTAAGACTGTGAAAAAATGTGATCCAATTCTGCTCACTTTGTTTCGCATCGACATATCTTTGTGAATCATCTTATTCCAAAATGAAATATGCAAAGAACGTATATAGAAACCGACTTACGGATTTTCATTTCGATGGCATTAAAATGTTCTCAATATATTAAATAAACAATTAAACGTAATAGGTTTTTTACCAACACCTAAATAACAGATGTGATTTATGTAGGTAGCGGCCCGCACGACTCAACTAAAATCAGAAAGTGGCCCAAGAAAAAAAAAATTTGAGTATGGGCGAGTTAGATGGTTGAAATTTCTTACTAGACCAAGCTACAGAGATTTGCAGGGAGCATTTTGTGTAAAAAGTATTAGAAGAAAACCAGCTGCGCTATTGTTTGTAAAATAGTTCCATATGATATAGTGATATTTTAGTTTTTTGCTTATAAAGTTGAAACTATCACAGTAATCGTGATGGCGTCCACAGACTAATTGAATCGGTGATTGTTGAAAGGGTACTAAGTCCAAAAATGAAAGTTTTGAGTAAATTGAAAAATTATGTTTAAAAGTTATTTATTTCATTTCATTGATACATGCAGTCAGCGTAATAAAAGTAAATGGGTCAGGAATCATTTATCTACAGAGAAATTATTATTATTTCCAATTTTTGTATTTTTTATTATTTTTTAAAAGCAAGGACTTAGTTCCATTCAACAATCAGTAAAACAAAATTAAGTAGTTATGATTAAACTAATATACTTTATTGGAGAAATAACACATAGAAATGAACAATAATTCTCACAAACATACCAAATGATAAACAAGTACCTACTTATGAAGCAAAAACACGACAAATTATTCATCTTCAACCTCCTATTCAGAGTTGAATGGAACTTAAGTCCGCGACTTAGTACCTTTCAACTCGTATTATTAGTGCTCCCTAGAATTGGACTTGATTCCTTTCAACACCAAACTGTCGGGGATATAATTTGGTATAGAAACCCATATCAAATACAATTTCAATGAATAATGGACTTAGTATCCTTTCAACAATCACCGATTCAATTGTAGGAAATGAAAAGACGAAGAAAAAGAGAGGTAGGACGACAAGATCAGACCCTTAGTTCAAGAGAAAATCGGAAAAAACCAGCCAAAATGCAGTATTTTCAAAAATTCTTAACTCGGTTATTTTTTGAGTTGTACGAGATCCTCGGGCCAGTATAAGCTATTGATATAAACTTCATTTGTGCGAAGATCAGGAACTGTCCGATGCATAGTTTTTGATCTGTGGCCATTTGATTATGTTACTATGCAATTTTCCAGCAGACCTGAATGCGACAGGTATGGTCCGATTTCAATTTACTAAAAATATTTTGAAAGTAGAATTCTCATAGTTCAAAACGTTCATCTTGGTTTTTTATAAAAACGCTGATAAATATGTTAAAAATAAAGCTGAACATGACAAAAAACGGCTGAGCGCGTGAGAGTATTTGAAGAGTGGTGGTTTACAATTATTATCTGACAACGTTTAGAAATTACTGTCATGTTCAAAATGCCGACGCTTTCGAATGTCATACTTCTCCTTGCCTGCTGCTCTACCCCCACTCTTGAACTACTCTCACGCGCTCGGCCGTTTTTCGTCATGTTCAGCTTTATTTTTAACATATTTCTCAGCGTTTTTATGAAAAACCAAGATGAACGTTTTGAACTATGAGAATTCAGACCATACCTGTCGCATTCAGGTCTGCTGGAAAATTGCATAGTAACATAATCAAATGGCCACAGATCAAAAACTATGCATCGGACAGTTCCTGATCTTCGCACAAATGAAGTTTATATCAATAGCTGATACTGACCCGAGGATCTACGCTACAACTCAAAAAATAAGCGAGTTAAGAATTTTTGAAAAAACTGCATTTTGGCTGGTGTTTTCCGATTTCCTCTCAAACTAAGGGTCCGATCGAGTCGTCCTACTTCTCATTTTCTTCGTCTTTTCATTTTCTACAATTAGTCTATTGACACCATCACGATTACTCTGATAGTTTCATTTTTATAAGCAAAAAACTAAAAAAATGCAATTTTTTGCATAAAATTGTTGATATAAAAGTTATAAATAATAAAGTCGAGTGAAAAACATATCACTATATCATATGGAACTATTTTACAAACAATGGCGCAACTAGTTTTCTTCTAACACTTTTTACATGAAAAAATCTCTGTAGCTTGGCCTATACGTGGATTCAGTTGACATTAGAGTAGTGTACTGTTGTGGCTTCAACTATTTTCTCTAGCCGTCGTCATTTTAATGCAAATACTTCCGTGGTTTTTGAGATTTTTCGAACCTCCAAAGCTTCTTATGCTGATTGAGTTATCTTGAAACTTGGAACTTGGATTGCGTTCTTGTAAGGAAAGTGCCTATTGATTTATTTTAACCCCGCAATTTTATGTGTATTTGAATTAGTTTGATGTTAAGGAGGTGCTTGTTGGGTATTTCAAATGTTTTTTCGCACCACATTTATGTTTAGCAGGTACCTATTCAAACTTCTCCAAATTAACTTTAAATTAAAAAAAAATAAAAGGGTTCAAGAACGTCTAGAGGACAAAAATGGAGGAAGAACACCTACAACATAAGTGACAGATCTCCGCTACTCGCATTTTTTTTTATCTTAGAGAGCTCAGTTCTTATTAACAAATATTTTTCAAGTTGGATAATTTACTTTTGCTAAACGAACGAATTGATTCCCTATCAATCTTGAGTCAGATATACAATCTTAAATTGTAGTTCAAGTTCTTAAAAGATCTCCGATCATTTATGTTAAAATAAAATTAGCAAAAACTTTACCGTCCAGACGATACTTTGATTGATAACACGTAATTTTTTCCTGATTGATTTATTGCGAGAAATAGCTTAAAGTTGTTACTCATGTCATCTTCAATTTATCACTATGTCCACTGCATTTGACACTTTACCAGGTCAATGTGGTGTGAGAAAATCGATCTACCAATCCTATCAAATAAATCTGTCGTTATTAACAAGAATGTTTCGTAAGAGGACGCCCATTAACGACAACAAATCTATAAAGTATTGTTTTTGTCGTGGAAAAACTGCTGCGCGACATAGGAGACATTTTCCGATGATTTTTCTTCCTGTACTTAGACAATGAACGCTATGTCACTGTCACACACAACGGTGTAAAAAGGTTTGTCTTGTCGCGCGCCATTGCATAAACGGAAAAACTGACTGGCTTTTCTTTCATTCCGTGTTATCAGCAATAACGTAGAAAGGTTTCAGCGGATGATTTTTTCTAATTCTGGATTGAATTGCTGGTCTGCGGAAGATGAGAAATTCTTGACGAACTTTTAAGAGATAGAAAAATAATTACGAAAAGAAATGATGCCACACTGAAATTTCAATGTAGAATTTAAGGAAATTTATTTTAAGTTGTATGTGTTTGTATTCACATGTTTCGTTATTTTTTTTTAATGAAATTGAATGTCTATAAAAGGGAGAAATAAATAATTATTATTTAATACTTATTCGACATTATAAATCATTTACTGATGAGGGCCAAATTAATGTACTATTCGTTCCATCCAATGATTGTTGGATGGCTGACTAGTTACCTTAGCGACAGGCAACAATATGTCGATATCGATGGTGTGGTGTCTCCTACAAGAACTTTACACCAGGGAGTCCCTCAAGGCAGCTTTCTGGGGCCTATACTGTTTTCCATATTCACGGCTGACCTCAGTAAGTGCATTGAGCATTGTAAGATCCATCAATATGCTGACGATACTCAGGTCTACATTTCCAGCATTCCTGGTGATATAAACATCGCAATTAACCTGTTAAACCAAGATCTCTCATCTCTGAGTAGTTGGTCCGCACAAAATGGTCTTTTGTTGAACCCGGGGAAGACAGTTAGTATCCTTGTTGGTACGAAAACCTCTAGAAGAAAGGCAATTGCTTCTATGACCAGTGATGTGGTGCTTGATGGATCAGTGATTGAGTTCAGTGATACTGTTAGGAATTTGGGTGTGGTGTTTGATTCGGGACTCAGCTTTCGTGAACACATCATAAATACACTTAGCAAGGGATATGCTACTCTTGAATACCTTCATAGCTTTAAGAATTTCATTAGTAGTCCTATAAAGTGGAAATTAACATGTAGTCTGATTATGAGTTTGCTCAATTATTGTAGCCCACTATATTTCACCTTGAGCACAAAGGCTATGCAGGATAGGGTGCAGAAGTTGCAGAGCTCCTGCCTCAAATATTCCTTTAATATTGGCTATACTGAACATATAACTCCACACTACATATCTAGAGAAATACATTAGTGTGACAAAATGTTTTTGTGCCAATATGCTGTTTTGGTTTTTAAAGTAATTAAAAATAAAGAACCTTCTTACTTCTATGATCTATTGGAAAGGAGGAACTCTTGTCATAATGTAAATATTCGCTCTAAAGAGCTTCTCACTGTACCTGCCCACAAGACTGCCAAGTTTGAAAAGAGTTTTGTCTATATGGCCACATATATTTTCAACAAGCATCATGATATTTTTCTGGCATGTAATTCTGTTGCGTGTTTCCGGACTAAATTAAAGAGCAAGCTGCAGTTGCAGACTTTGTGAGAGGGATGTGACCCTGCATGGTCTGTGTGTTTTGCATTTATTGAGGATGTTACTGTAATTTTAAGTCTCTTTAATTAGGTTGAAGTGGTAGAACCGTGAAGACTCTACTTTAAACCTTTTGTACAAATACAGATAGAGTTGCTTTGTTTGTGCAATAAAATTATTATTATTATTATTATTATTATTAATATGGGGTTACATAGCACCGTGACTTTAAGGTCTATTGTGCCCCCATCAGAGCTGTTTTCACTACTGTGCCACCTACATCTTGCCTTCTAGAGTACTAATGAACTCCAATATCTAGGAAGGATTCAAGGAGGTTATGTTCTCACTCCTACACAGCATTCTTTCTGTTAGCTTGCATTGTCGAGGCATTATGTAACCAAGTAAACAGGAATTTCCTCCTCTTCCCACATAATCTACACTCGTTAGTTTCTGATAAACCTACTCTCATCAGATGCTTCCTAAGGCGAAAATATCCTGTGAAGAAGCCAGTGAGATGGTATAATTTGTTCTTACTGAGATCCAGATATCCTTTGGAGCTTGCAGTTTCAGAGTTCCGCAGGAACTTTTTGGAGTGATCCATCCCTGGAAAGTTCCGCCTTAGTGTTTCTCTTTTGGTTTCCTTCTCCCGAAACTCTTCCTTATAGGTGCATTTTCTTATACCACAGAAAGGTTCTGGGCCAGTAAGTGACGTTCCTGCTCCCTTTCTGGCCTCTTTCATTCCTTTGATTTCCTTTGATTCATTGAATTTTCTTTGGCAGTCCCATATAAACTATGATAAGGGCCAAGTGTAGCATTATCTACTCGTACTGAACCCTAGCAAATAAATGAATTAATGTGCATGATATTGACTCAAACAGAAAAAGGAAAAAGTCATGTACTTAACTGCCACATCAAAATTTTAATAATAAAAGTCCAATGTTCAAGGCAATAGATTCTTTCGTACATTGGAAGGATAACAAAATGGAAAAAAACACGTATTTCAAGACCTTGCCATTATTTATTCAGCATTTGACGAAGAAGTAGTACTTCGCAACCTGCATCATGTATTATAATTCAAATATTTTTTAAAAAAGTGCGTTTCATTATGACGATTATTTTTCATCAAGTATTCAACACTTGAAATAGTATATTGTTTTATTAGGAGTAAAAGTGATACTTTTTGTGGGGAGTCTAAATGTTTGTCGGCTGAACACAGTGAGGCCGACAATTTTAGACGAGCCACAATAAGTGCTTTTCTCCGAATAAAACATGCGATTTTTTCCACAAACGGTGTTCAAACGATATAATTGAGATGATATTTTTGAGAAGGATTAGATGTGAAGAAACGTAAAACTAGATTGCTTTGCTTACTGGTTTTGTAGGTGTCAAGGCAACACAAATTTGACAATTTAACAAAATAATTGTCAGAAACATTTAAAATCACTTATCTACGCATTATAGGACTGTGCGTTTTTGGTAAGTACCCGAGTATTAAGAAATGACTTGTAGTAAAATATTTACAATTTTTTTTATAGATTACATTATGTCGGATTCGAAACACAATTGTACGCCGCCCGACGTTCTTGAAATTGCCGTGAGCGTACAATAAAATGTACTTTTTTGTACGCTCACGGCGGGACAAAAAAGTAAAAACAAAATGACATCTGTGAAATCAAACTTCAACATTAAGAACTGAGGTTAAAAAAGTCGTCATTTTTTGACGTATGCGGAAATTAGTATATTGCTTTTAATTAGGAGTAAAAGTGGTACTTTTTGTGGCGAGTCCAAATGTTTGTCGAGCCACAAAAGGTGCTTTTCTCCGAATGAAACATGCGATTTTTTCCGCAAACGTTTGCGGAAAAATAGCTATTTATGATATTAGTGTTAAAAGTGATACTTTATTTTGTGAGTGGAGAAGTTTGCGAAACGAGTGCAGCGAGTAGAGCAACTCCACGAACAAAATAAAGTCACTTTTAACACGAATATCATGCACTATTTTTTGTACCTACACCTTTCCTATTTTGGTAACAAAGTGAAAGTCGAAATTTCATACTTTTGACATCTTTTGACAACCAATTATTTTTGATTTTTTAACAAGCATCTCGTATGTTGGGTGTTGTGGTAACCATCGTAATTGATGAGTGACAAAAACAGTTCATAAAAGTTTTAAAAATGTCAGTCGATAATAATATATTATTTCATAAGGAGGAGAAGTGTCACTTCTCTACTCCGAATGAAATATGTTATTTTATTTTGAAACGTTTTGAAATTCATAAAAATCTGAATATCCATTTTTGGATTGATTCACATTTACGCACATAATTCTATCCACTTAGGATCGTTATGAATTAACATTTGCCTAGTTACGGTTGCCACGCAAAATTGATTCTGACAGATATAAAGTAAAATAATTGATAGTTATAATTCGCAACCTGGTGAGAAGTGGTTGAAACTGAAAATGACGTTTGAATTGGAGAATTTTTTGTTCATGGTTACCAATTCATCTTTTGCATAGTAACACTTTTCCTGCCGCCGGCCGGAAAAGTGTTGCATAGCAACACTTCTCTACCTTGGCGGAGAAATAGAACTTTTCGATGATCCTGTCAATCGAGAAATGACGTTATTATTGTACGTTTGAAAATAAAAATATTTATTCATATAAAAGTGATGATTTGTTACCAATGGACATTGAAGGGGCTGCAAAAAGAGCCACACTAGAAATGCTGCCACAAAAGTCGCGCCAGCAGTACGAAATTGCATATACTGATTTTCTCGCCTGGTATAGATTGAAGAACTTAGAAGGAAACTTCAGTGAGACTGTCTTTAAAAATGTTCGTATATAAGGATTTTTTTTGCGCGTTAAAAAGATTTTTAACACGAGTGTACCTTATAAACGTACACTTTTAAAACTCAAAGGAGGCATTAAAAACGTCACTTTTAATGGCAGGTGTACAAAAAATTGTTTTCCATCTGATCTTGTTAAATTTGATCGGTCATAATAAAATTCGTGAATCGTTCACTTCAAACTGAAACAAAATCCCGGCCGACAGAAAAATCCCATCGACTCCGTTCTGTTTCACATCAAAACCAGATAACACGTTAAGGCTATTTGACACCTTCTAATACCTACAACTCGAATAGTTTGTGAACGCCAACATAAAAACAAAGAGAAGAGTGTTTAACACTAAACAAATCGGTTGTTTAATGAACAACACTTCATTCTCTACGCCGTTCTCTGTAGTATGGATTTCATGAAATCCGATATAGCGTGATCGTAGGTCGCATATCACCAAGTTATTAAGTTTCAATGGCTTCGGGCATTTTTTTTCAATATAGAAATGGAGAAACATAATCGAGAATTCGTGGGTTGCTTCATTAAAATGTAAATTTAATTTGGATCAGTTTGTTCGAAAACATGGTAATAAAATTCAGAAATACAGTGCTTGCTCTAGAGTTTAGGTGAAGGTTAGGCACACTGAACTGCACGGATTACCTACCTAGTTTAATCTTCTTAAAACATGACATAAGAAATTGTTAGAAATACCTATAAGAAAATATTAATTACAAAAATTCACTGTGCGTTCTCATAAAAATTATTGCTAATTATCAAAGCACAAACAGCGGACTTTCTTTCATCTTCGGAGTTCAGTAGGACACAAATACTACCCTTCTACAAACGCGTAAATAGTTAGAAATTAAAACTGGTAATCCACTTCTTAGGTAAGGACTAACTTTTAATGTCCTCAAAATCTCTAATCCAGTTTATTTGAAGATATTGAGAAATACCACACTATTTTATGAAGAAGGTGTTAGAGCAATAATACATCGTAATCAAAATTTCATATTCAATCCACTATATTCTATTAAACAGCTTATATCGCATTTAGAATATTTCATCTGTATTACTAACTTGAAATTAATTAATAATTGAAGAATCAGAAGAAATCCGACTCGAAGGACCAGTATTTTTAATAGTCGAATAATCGTGGATTGTATTCACTGGTACTTCTAACTAAAAACTTATTTCGTCATAACATTGACTTCATCTCGTACTAAACTATGTATATAGATTTAACTATTACCAGAAAGAGCAAAAAACACGAATTTTCAATTTTTCATAAACCATCTCATAAGGATATTACAATTCATAACACATCACTACACCCAATTTCACATAAATTAGCCGCTTATCATAGTATGATTCATAGGCTTTTCAAAATTCCGTTGTCCGAAGCTAATTTCCGAAAGGAATTGCATATAATTAAACAAATTGCAGTAAATAATGGTTATTCACCCGATATGATTGGCAGTCTCATTCAGAGGAAAAAATATAAAATGGCAATTTCAGAAGTTTACCCACTTATATCCGAAAAAAGTAGAGTATTTAACATACTTTGGCAAACTTTCCGAATACCTGAAATTGTTGTTTCATGAACAAAATTTCAAAATTTCATATAAAACCAACAATAGCATTGGAAAATTGATTAAAATAACAAATCAAAAATTTATAGAGATGAACGTACTGATGTTTATAGACTCGACTGTAACGATTGTGAAAAATTCTATATAGGACGTACAATTAGAAATTTCAAAACTCGAATACACGAACACCAACGTAGCAATATTAAACAGAAAACTGACTCTAATTATGCATACCATCTTATTCAAGAAAATCATACCTTTAATCACTATTATAATATATTATAGTTATAAAATAGTCTCCACAAAACCAACTTTTGGTAATCCCTATACATCAATAAATATAAAAATGCCGGAAACCTAGTTAACGACCAGATTGAAGTAAACCCTTCTCCTCTACTTAATCTGTTCAATGTACCTACCAATGTATGCATCAATTGCTTATTGTTATTTAGTTTCTCTAAGAACCCCTCTTTTATATTCAATTTTCGTATAAATAGATTATTTTGTAATACCATAGTTTAGTACTAGTATATGAAGTCAATGTTATGACGAAACGCGTTTACTCAATAGATTTTCATTTTAACCTGAGAAAGGTTAGTTTTTTTTATAAAGTTATAAATATTTCTCGACTTGAAAATCATACGTTATCTAAATTCTAATTTCACTATAGAATTCTCACGAATATTTTGATACTTGAAAGAAGAAATATTACATAGGTTTCAATTCACATATTGAATTTATCCGTCTCCGAAAATAAATATTCCGCCAGCGTTGAAAATATCGCCTGTGTTACGATTAGATTACAATTACTAGGCCTAGCTCTCATTATCTCACAGTCTAGAGTGTAACGATACGAACAATTTAAGAATATCAACCGAACACCATTTCTCTATTCAAACAAGATGCAGAGTTGGGAACGCTCCACTAATCCAGCTAATTTCTGAATATTGAACATGTGAAAGGGTAAAGCATCGCCCATGAAACGAATTAAAGGGCATGTACACGATAAGGTGATGTATGCCTACGTTTCCCTGATAACCAGTGGCGGCGTAAGGCGTGGGCGACCGCCACGGTCCTAGTTGCCTCGCGCTGGATCCGGCAGATATATATATATATATATATATATATATATATATATATATATATATATATATAGATTTAGATATATATATATATATAGATATATACATATATATATATATATATATATATATAGAAATATATATATATGTATAGATATATATATAAATATATATAGATATATATATATAAATATATATATATATATATATAGAAATATAAATATATATATATATATATATATATATATATATATATAGATATATACAAATATATATATATATATATATATATATATATATAAATATTTTAGCATAACAGTTATCGATGAAGTGATTTGACAATATATTATTTTTTTTAATACACTGCACTAGAGACTGTATTATTAGAATTCTTTAAATACATCAATCAACACAATAGAAGAAAACTTTATCAGACTTTCTGCTGTCACTGAGACGACTGAAGAATATTTTAACTTATACAATACTGGGAGAGCTGGAAAAAAATGGCTTAGATATTCAAAACTGTAGTGGCCAAGAATGTGACAATGGTACAAATATGGTATTCGTAAATAGTGGAGTTGGAATTCGAATATAATAATATATAAATTCTAGAGCAAATTCTTCTGTGGTAGCAAAAACATTGTCTGATTTTAGTGAGAAAATTTATTTGCTATTTTCAAGTTCTAGCAATCGCTGAATTAATCAAAGGCAAACTGAAGCTTGCTATATGAAGCCTTTATCAGACACCAGGTGAGAGATCAGAACTGGGGCAGTGAAGGCTACATTACTGCAATTCGACGAAGTTGTTCAATGATTCGAAAGCTTAAAAAATTAAACAGAACAATCAGATACACTAAGTGATTGTTATTCGGCTTTGAACAAAATTATTGAGAAAAGCAAATAAAAGAGAAGCCAAAAAAAGCAGGTTTGATTATGAAGACAGCGAATAACCTATACAGTCTCCTGAGAGCCGGTAAAAAAACAGATTTTTTAATACCAGCAACTAAAATGAACGTAAAATATTGCTGACGAAAAGTGGTGTTAATGAAAAATGGTGATGAAAATTTACTGTACGCTTTCTGTTTATTACATAGATCACTGCTTGTTGAGATTATTGCGACACAAAAAGGAATTAAGATCGAACAATGAATAGAATAGTAGCTGATGCATGTTGGGAAAAAAAGGAAACACACGTGTTTCATTCCTCCCTGAAGTAGGTATGTGTCACGGAGGCGGGCAGCTTGAGTTTGGGATTAACTCCTTCAGCCAGATCAGAGGATACACTTGTATGTACAAGTGCATTAAGGATAGGCGAGACGGGATATTTATGGAACATAGGAAGTGTGGGTAGGGTTCAGAGGATAAATCTTGGCCCGTCATTCGCCTCATAAGTTTGCAAGCAGTGACTTACATTACCATGAGGAAACCTCTGAAAAAACTCATAGCAGACCAGTCGGCCCCGGAGTTTGAACCAGAGACCTCCCAAATACTAGCCAGCGTACCTAACACACTCGACTAACTAGCTTGGTGCATGTTGGGAAAGAAGAAGAGGGCCTCGCGAAATGTACCTTGCCCACATCAAATTAAGTTCTTGCTCCGCCACTGCTGATAACGAGGCGTTCTTAATTCAATCACTGAGCTCGAAGATAACGCGAATGCATCAGGGTCTATCTCGTGGCTCATGCATTGCCTTCACGTCGATAACACGGGCTGGAGGAAATTCTTGAGAAGATAATTAGAATCGTGTTAGACAGAGGCATCGTGGGAAATAAAAGGGAACACGCACACACACACACAAGGAACGATATTTCGAAGATAGCTCGAATTCAACAACTCACAATTTGTGTGATTACACACGATAATTAAGTAATTTGAGAAAATTGATTTGGATTGGAAAATCGAGGATATGGACGACGAAAATAATAGCGGAGTGTGGTGCTTGATATGTATGAAATGACGCGTGCTTTCTCTCTGTTGTGAGATGGATGAGGTTCTGTGGTCATTGCACACACTCATCTCGAATGCACAGGTTCGAAACTTTACGGATACAGAAGTTTTTTATCGAAGTTTCTCTGAGTTTCTTTTTTCTTCTTTTTAAAAAAAGTTCGGGGGCATCCATCAATTGCGTGAGATAATTTTGGCGATTTTTCGATACCCTCTTCCCCCCTTGGTGAGATGTCGTGAGATTTTGCTCGACCCCCTCCCCCCTCCTCGAATGCGTATTTATGATGTAAATGAGTTAATCTGTGCTCGATTCCATTAGATTTATTTAAAGATATCAATGTCCTATAATTTTCTCTATTTAATACTAGTGTTTAATATTTTTAATATAGCATAGAATAAAATACCTAAATAGAAACTACTAAAATTTGTAAAAAAATATTTACTCTTTATTCCGCCATAACTTCAATAAAAAATTATATTACTTCAAGTAAATTAGTAATATTTTATTGAAATGTGGAGAAAATGAAATTAATAATAAAACAATTGTTGTAATAAGCCATACAGAATTTTTTTTTCAGTGAAAATTATTAGTGCATCGTTCATTTATTATAAAAGGTTATAGCATTATTTTTTATGAATAATCTTCCCATCGTACGGTATATGAAGAAGAAATATTCTTTCCAAAAAAAAATTATTTACTGTTAATAAATATTCATTAATAGTTAACGAATAATGTTTGAATAGTTGTTCATATTTAACCCTTTCAGGGCAACTGGTTAGCTAGGAAGGCCACAGTTTGTTAGTCATGAGTAAAACTGCTCATTGGCTATTTCAGTATACCAGTGTGTTTTGTGGGTTGTCTAACACAGCAAAATTTGACGTGTCCTTCGAAGACAGACCGAAATAAGTCGAAGCGCGTATAACGTGCATTTGTTTACTATAGTTGGACACTACTTCGGGGATTTGCTGAAACTGTGTGAATTTGTTATTTTTATTTATGAATGGTGGAAAAATGGCTCCAAAGTTATTTACTTATAACTTACTTATGCATTTTCATGAATATATTGAACGTAAATGTTTTCTTTCTTTCAAAATTACTTATTTTGTTGGGGTCTCTTGAAGTGACCACTGGACACTTACGTAATCGTGTTATCTTATTTTAGTTCTGATGAAGCAAGTTTGGAGTACCTACCTACTGAATAGGGTTGCCAATTTTCGAAAGGACCAACCCGGGAGATTTTTTTAAGGAGTTTACTAGGGAGGGGGTTGAAGAAAATGTCAATCATTTATTTATTTTTAATTTATATATACTCTGCTTCTAATATTTGACAGTTTTTTACCACAAAATCATAATCATTAAAAATCGAAGTTTGATTAGTAGAGCGCGGTTGCGTATAATTTTAAAAAAACTGGGGAAATTAGTCACTCCGGGAAGTCGGGAGGTTGACCATTATTACCGGAGTCATCCGGGAAATCCGGGAGGGTTGGGAACCCAATAACTGAATATTTAGAAAATCTTCATGCAGATGAGTTCTATGATTTGTAAGAAATGTTCAGCGTGCAAAGTAGAATTGTGTTTGAAACATAACAAAAACTGTTTCATGTTATATTACGCAAAATAGGTTATATTGTTTGGTTATATGTTTCTACTGGTTATGTGGAGTGACCACATCCTGCAGGATAATCCTGGTGTTTTTTATCTTGAAATTTGTTTCATTTGCTTCGAGTATCTCTAATAAACCATTATCAAACCATACATAATATTTTTTCCACAAAAAAATAATTTGGGCCGGAATGGGTTAATAAATGAATAAATTGTTTCCAAAAACATATAATTTATTTGTAAATAATAAATTCTTCTATCAGTGCACAATTAAGCCGCGATGAATACTATTATGTATGATTTAGCCATATTTTAGTGGAGAAACATTTTTTACCCAATTAAACCCAGTTTTCTCGCAATTTTATACTGTTTCTTGCGAGAAAAAAATTACGTGGTATTTGCCGAGACGACCCCCTCCCCCACGCACGTGAGATTGAGTGAGATTTCTCTCGACTCCCCCCCCTAAACATCTCACGTAATCAATGGATGTCCCCTTCGTCATCGCACGATGTACTCTAGGTACTTAATTAATTGAAGATAGGCACATCACTATGTCCGACACGACTGGCTCAGCAACGTTGCTAGGCGTGCGCGTCAGCTATACTAGTATAGACGTATTTTATTATTTTATTGATAAAGAATCAACTGAGAGAAAGATTCAGTAGAAGTTGAGTAAAGCGATTATAAAGTCAAGTAAGTATCAGTGTTTTAAAATTTGAGTAAGATATTCTATATGATTATAAAGATATGAGTTTAATATCAGTGTATTATTGTAGATTACGTATGATTTTAAGTGGAGAATTGATAATAATTTCCTATAAAATCGTATAATGATAATTAGGGATCGGAATGAATAATTCAAATTAACAAATTTTTTGAAATATTTATTTTTTTCGCACAAGAAAGAGCTATTTCAATATCAACTTTTGCGCCAAAAACATAGAGGCATGGTTACAATTTCTTTCTAATTTATTTGAGAATGAACAATAATCCAGTCATACCTATAGATAGTTTTTTCGAGGCACAAACTAATCAAGATTGAATGCACTGATTAAGTTTACAATAAGCTCGTATTTTATAATAATCCTTAATGAAGCTCATATATTTATAATAATCAGTAATGAAGTATTAATTTTTCAAACTTTTTGAATAATTATAATTCTTATTATGAAATCGATTTATTCAATGGATTTTGTATATGATATTTATGAATATAATACGTTCGTACGAGTATTAAAATCTTGGTTGGACAGTCGATAACTCAATTCCCAAATAAAACTCACATATTACTAACTTGAAATCATTATTAAATAACGGTGATACAAACTTATGAATATATTTCTACGACAAGTCCTGGTATATTGATATTTTCAGTCACTTATGGCAATCATGAGAGGATATATTTATTATATCTTGTTGAATCACCCATCTGAAGAAGAGTTTTTTTAAATTAAGAGTAGTACCTAATATTAGATTTGATTTCTTTACATCAGGAATTTAAAAAATGGATTAATTTACTGAAAATTAGTTACACGTTGTAGTTATATTATTTTTCTCAAAAGAGTATTAAATTAATAAAATCATATCTCGATGGCAGACTGCAGACTGTTAGTGTCGGAGGTGTGGAATCGTCAGAGGGTACATTAACTATCGGAGTGCCCCAAGGCTCTATTCTGGGGCCTATATTGTTTCTAATATATATAAACGATTTACCATCTATTGAAGTCAATTCTAAATTTGTGCTCTTTGCCGATGACACGTCTTTTGCCTTTTCTGCGGACTCCCTGGCGCTTTCTCAGGAGGGCTCCGCGGCCGCGCGGTCGGAGGTTGAGGGATGGTTTAATAGTAATCGACTGCTCCTCAATAAGGATAAAAGTAACAAAACTGTTTTCACTCTAAGAGATCTTGGAGAACTAGATGATGAGGATGCATGCGGATCTTCGCTGAAATTCCTCGGAGTTCATCTTGATCGGGAACTACGGTGGGATGGCCACATAGATTCCCTAGCACGAAGGCTCTGCAGTGCACTGTACCTCATACGCAATCTAGACAACTGTGTCTCGAAGCAGGCCTTAAGAATGGCATACTTTGCCAATTTCCATTCTCATTTATCTTATGGCATCCTCATCTGGGGTCATGCCCCTGGTGCTCAACGAGTGTTTGGGATTCAGAGGAAGGCTGTTCGTGTGCTGGCTGGTCTGCGTTTTAGGGAGGACTGAGGGGTGCGTTCAGGCAGTTAAAGTTGCTCTCACTGCCATCCTTGTTTGTATTGGAATGCCTCCTATTTATTAAGAGAAATCTTGGCAACTTTGATGCCCACAATGATATTCACCAACACAATACAAGAAATAATAAAAATCTCGTTCCAGCCTACTGGCGTTTGAAAAGGTGTCAGAGTGGTCCAGGTTATTGGGGAATAAAATTTTTTAATGTTTTACCAACAGGCATTAAGGAGCTGCCATTTAATATTTTTAAAAGTAAAATAAAAGCGATGCTCCTAGAAAAAGTATTGTACAGCTCTGACGAATTTTTTGAATGCACTTTTTAAATCTGAAATCTTGTATGTATTCTATGTTGTATAACGTCTGATGAATCGTATTTTGATAACTTTTGGAGTGTTGACTGTACTTAAGTGAATTTTAATTTGTTACCACTTCATTTTAACTACATTTTGGGTAAATTTTATTTTTTTTGTTTTTAATGAACCTACTATGCTCTAATGCAGTTTACTGCTGATACTTTGACCTGTGTAAATCATGTTTATGATGTTAACATTAATAAATTGATTGATTGATTGATTGATTGATTGACGATAATATAATCATGTAAGAATGTAAGTAATTAGTTGCTTTCTAAACATCCAAATGAATGCATCGATTCTTAGATATTATAAAAATATATTCAATTTACATTTTTACTTTATTATCATTATAATAATTGACATCTTAATACTTTTCTCCAGAAAGGATTCGGAATGCTTTCAAATTAAAATGTTATCTCATATTCCCTCATTTATGTTATATCTTTCCTTTCGTAACTCTTGTAGTAATCTTCTGTTATACTTGATATTGAAGTAAATCACCCTACTCCATTACAATTCTTCAAAGGAAACTTTTTCAAATGAAGTCACTTGTGTCTTATTTCTGCAAATAACCATTAAGAGGAAGCATTGATATTCTGAGTATCCTCTTCCTTTCATAAGATTCTCGAAATGATTAATTAGACTAATTAGTTATATTCACAATAAATCCCCGTCAAACGAGACACAAAAGTCAATGAGAAAAAGAAAACTCTAAAATAATCTTCATTAACTCAATATCATTAAAATCTGATGTCTACTTTTGTTTCGTAAAAATTTCATAGGAAAACAAATTGATAATTACCTTAAAAATGTATAATTTTGAATTCAAATCAATAAATACATCATTAATTGATACATACTTGGTCTTTAGTGTGTGATAATTAGCTATGATGAAACACAATTATTACGACTAATTTTACTTGAATAAATACTTCCGTCATTGGACTATCTTCATTTTGTGGCTGCTGAAATATTTATACTAGATTTTTCGAATAATTATCTGCATAATTATCTATACAAATATGGATATACTTAAATTATTAATACCAGTCCCCTCAAACTGAAAAGGCTGGTGCATATATATATATATATATATATATATATATATATATATATATATATATATATATATATATATATATATATATATATATATATATTCGGTTGCTAAATCTGTTACATTGGAGTGTTCTACGTATATTGCAATTTATTGCAGATAAAATAATGGTAAGACATAGCTTTTATAACTAAATTAGCGTTAACTTGAAATTATAACTGAATAAGCGGAAAGCTATAATCGTAGCTTAGTGTTCCTTGATGACTAAAATAATTTTCAGAATTACATTTTCAGTTCATTATTTCTTCAATCTGTAGTTTCAGTTAGTGAGATGCCACGTTTGAAAGAGTTAGTTGCGGTTAAAATTGTTTGTTTAATCAGTGAGGGGTATAGACAAGAAGACATTGCACAGAGATTGGATATCCATCAATCGACTGTTTCTCGCGTACTGAAACGTTACAATGAGACTGGAGGATACAAAAGGCGGCAATTACAGAGAATTACAACGCCAAGAGATGAGCATTATTTAAGAATTCAATCTTTGCGAAATCGTATACTTAGTGCTCCGCATCTAAAAAATCAATTACTAAATGCAAGTCAAGTCAATGTTTCCACCAAAACAATAATAAGGAGACTTGAGGAGGTCAATTTAAAACCAAGACGTCCTGCTAGAGTTCCTCGGCTTCTTCCACGCCATAAAATCGGACGGTTACAATTTGCAAGAGCACATGCTGACTGGAATGAACATCAATGGGAAAAGTTCTTTTTACAGACGAAACAAGAATACAATTATGGAAGCCTCATGGACGTAGTCTAGTATACAGAAGGCCAGGAGAACGTTTTGCATAATGTAATCTTGTACATAGGTAATCTTAGCTTTGGTGATGGTTCCATTATGCTATGGGCTGGCATTAGTTGGAAGAGTCGCACGGAGCTCATTGAAGTGAATTTAAGAATGAGTGCGACTGGTACATACTTAACATCCTTGCAGAACATGTTACATCATATGCCGGCTTTATTTGATATAATAACTTTGTGCTTATGCACGACAATGCCCGTGCCCATGCCGCAAGAACAGTAAACCAGTACATTGAGGATGTAGGGATTGCAAAGCTAGAGTGGCCACCATATAGTCCTGACGCAAATCCTATAGAACATGTATGGGATAACCTAAAAAAAAATATTCGAATACGAAATCCAGCTCCTAAGTCAATTGCAGAATTAAGAATTGCTGCACAGGAAGAATGGAATCGAATACCACGAGAAACCATCAAAGATCTTTTGCGCAGTATGCCTAGGAGAATGCCAGGCTATCGTTAGAGCTAGAAGAGGAAATACTAAGTACTAAATTGTTATCATTTTGTCTTAAACTAATGTATCGTGTCGATGTTGTTGCTCTTTCCTAATTAAACGTTATTATCAAAAACAGACCATTTCACTAATTTCTCTACGAATCTGTTCTAATGCTTCAATATGTAATTAATTCAATTATTAATAACGTTGAACACTCCAATGTAACAGATTTAGTGACCGAAGTAACAAAGTTGGTCAAGGAAAAAAAAATACCTTAAATAAAATATGCAATAATTTTGTCCGTGAGTGTCTATATATATATATATATATATATTTATATATATATATATATATATATATATATATATATATATATATATATATATATATATATATATATATATATATATATATATATATATATATATATATATATATATATATATATATATATATATATATATATATATACATATATGTTTGAGATACATTTTTCAAAAAAGCTGCATCGAAAGTGGAATTTTAACTAGTTGTAAATTTTCCTTAATCATTGTTAATTCTTAAAACTTAACTTGTAAAATTCATAATCAATTTCTCACTTCAAAATCATACGTAATTCATAATAAATAACAAATTCGTACTTCAATATGAAATTCCCAAGAATATTTCTATATTCGAACGAAAAAAGGATATCGATGGATATAAGTCTTAGAGTTCTAATGTTGATCATATGACCCTAAAATGCTTGAAAAAAACTTTAAAACTGTAAAATTTCCCCCGGTATGGCCCCCTCAATATCTTTTATAAGTTGGCGCCTCTGTATATATCGATATATATATATATATATATATATATATATATATATATATATATATATATATATATATATATATATATATATATATATATATATATATATATATATATATATATATATATATATATATATATATATATATATATATATATATATATATATTTATACATATATATATATATATATATATATATATATATATATATATATAAAGGTACCTATATCAGACATTGAAAAAATTTCGAAATCGTGGCCCAGGAGGTCTAAAGTGAAAAGGAAAATTACTCCTGCACTGTTAATTGTTGTTATTTTTAGGAAAAATACTACAAAAATTACTCGTGAGGGATACTTTGCGTGAAGATGATCTCAAGTACACTGAATACTTCGGTATTCGAATTTTTCTTTCGCGACTATATTCGCCTAACCATAAGGTGAATCCCAGTCGGTTGGAGTCTTAAGCATGACCATAGTGGGTGTTTTAACGCCATATATTTAACGATTATGTACCTGGAAAACTGGTTGTGATTTTTATTTGCAACTTCCAGAGGATATACCTTATAAAATAATATGATTAATTCTCACTTCTTCTAGTGAAGATGGCATGTTGTTTTATCTGGACTTGCAGGCATGTGAAAATTAGTCATACTGTAATTGAAAATCTTACCTAATGATAACCATTTACTTGAATTCTTCTAGAAGTTTTTATTGAATGATTTTTGCAGTAATAGCGGAGGAAACTTTAGCTTTTTCAAATACCTGAATATGCTGGCTCGTTTCATTTTTAATACCCTATATCCCGTTACTTATGTTAAAATATGCTGTCGTGATTCTACAATCAATATGTATTCAAAATATACCTCTTAATATATATATATATATATATATATATATATATATATATATATATATATATATATATATATATATATATATATATATATATATATATATATATATGTTGTATCGTATGTTTTCTCGGATGGTAGAATGAATCAGAGAGAGATTCCGGGGTTCAATCCGATGTCGGAAGTTTTGTTGGCGCTGAGAAGCACCGTTTGTTTCACGACGTTTCGCCAAAATCTCATTTGGCATTTTCAAGTGCTGCTGTACGTCTGGTGACTCGACTGGTGACTCTGGTGACTCGACGGCAACTACTGTACAGTACAGTAGTTGCCGTCGAGTCACCAGACGTACAGCAGCACTTGAAAATGCCAAATGAGATTTTGGCGAAACGTCGTGAAACAAACGGTGCTTCTCAGCGCCAACAAAACTTCCGACATCGGATTGAACCCCGGAATCTCTCTCTGATTCATATATATATATATATATATATATATATATATATATATATATATATATATATATATATATATATATATATATATATATATATATATATCAGGGGCGGCTAGTCAAAGGAGGCTAAGGAGGCTAAGCCTCCTCAATAATATTCCGTGTATCACTAATATATTATATTGAATAGTCAGCATTCAGCATATTCATATTAATCAAAATGATATTATTTTATGCACCCACCTTCCTTTCAACCTACATTATATAATATAATTTATTAATTACGATAGAAGGTATTTACATTTACTGCATTGCATTAATTTCAAGATTTGTGGCAACGCTGCGGAGGCATGGAAAGGCATATTCTCAACGTTCATTATGCCTGCCACAGAAAAGCAAACAACGGTGCAAATACTCCGAAGCAAAACACATGTAAATGGCAACACGGATAGGAGCCCAGTCTCATACAATGTCGACCAATCACAACTATAGAATTTCGGGTAAAATCGAGTGAATTCGTTGGAAAGCATTAATTTAATCGTAGTGTGATCGTAGTGACTAATGGTCGAAAACAGCTTGTTTACTTATATTGCTCGCGTATTGTTTTAAAATGAGTTTGGTTTCTGAAGTTAATTTCAAAAATTTCAATGGTGACTTAGTGGAATATTTGTTATCCCATAACTTTAGTGCACTAAGTTATGAGGATAAAGTTTTGAAAAAACTTTGCGACCTACCCCTGAATTAAACAATTTGGTGCAGCGTAACAGACAACAAAATCGCGGTTTTAATACAAGAAATTCTGAGAGACATCCTTGCCTAACAGGATCACAGGAAAAAAATAAATTATTTTGTTGGCAGTGTTTACTTTTTACTAGGGAAAATGTCTCTGTTTGGGGCCGCTTAGGATTTGAGGATTTAATTCTATAGTTGAAAGTGAGGAATTTTTCACCGATAAAGTAACTTTAAATACCGCACGCGGATTAATATCTTACAGCACAAGTTTTCAGATTTAATTTACTCACGAAATCGGCTCAAGTTTCTTTTGGAAAAAATTTCAGAATTTCGTGCAGAAGTTTATTTTAAAAAACTATTTTCTGTATTTCAAACTACTGATGATACGACTCAATTTAGCCCAAAACGAAAGAAATTCAGTTACGCAGATATGGAGCTTCAGTATAAGCAAATATTTTATGAAATTTTGGATACCTACTATTAGGGGTCAAATAGAAATAAGGTTCTCTGATTTGAAAGAACTGCATTTCTTCGACTTACCCAATAAAAATTTGTTTCCGGATTTTCGGCTAATTTTCCAGATAACCTTTTAGAAAATTTATGTCAAAAATACACTCTTTTTGATAAGGTGGCCCTAAAAAGTGAACTGTGTGTTGTTTATAATGACAATGAAATTTTGGGGCAAAATGAAAATCATGTGAGGACTATTAAATACCTTCTTGATAATGATTTGAATGAAGATTTACCCCAAGTTTATAAACTCTTATGTCTAATTGTTTCTATCCCGGTGACATCGGCTTCCGTAGAGCGCTCGTTTTCCACTCTTAAGAGAATTAAAACTTATTTACGAAATTCAATGAGCCAGGATCGTTTGAAAAATATTAGTTTGTTGTCTATTGAAAAGGAATTAGTAAAACTTTTGGCGAAAGACAAAAAATTTTATGAGGATATTATAGATCATTTTGCTAACGTTAAAGATCGCAGAATCCCGCTAATCTTCAAAAACATATAGTAACTTTTTATTCGCTCTCTCCAGTTAACAAATTTGTTAAGTAGGTAGGTAGGTACCTATTCTGTGAAAGAAAAAAAAATTTGATGAATAGATGAATTGATTAATTGGCTGAGAAGAGTTTTTGTGAATATTGTAAATAGGAGTTGTAGGTCTCAAGGTAGACACTGGAAAGTGAAAACAAATTAACAGCTTAGGGTGCTTGTTTTACTTTGATTTTCTTTAAATTATAAGGCGGTTGACCTTGAAATCCTAAAAATTTTCGCCTATGGTGTATTTTTTAACACCTCTTGTAGCCTCCTCAAACCAAAACCTCACGAGCCGCCACATATATATATATATATATATATATATATATATATATATATATATATATATATATATATATATATATATCTATATATATATTTATATATATATATTTATCTATATTTATATATATATATATATATATATATATATATATATATATGTCACCGGAAAATAACAAGAACCACAAGTTTATAAATTTCCTAGGAAATTTATAAACCTTCGTAGGATTTTAAACGAGAGATAAATTGTATTATTTTAAGCCCACATTTTTCGAAAATTGATAAACTTACCGAACTCACGCGTAAAATAATAAGTAAGCAATAACCAAACGCCATGTGCGATCTGATTGGTTGAATAAGTCACGTGTAAGGAGAAGGCTCCTTACTCTCCACGGCAATTGTTCGCCACGGAGTATAAACAAACCGTTTGCTCGTGTGTTTTTGTGAAGTTTTTAATGTTGTAACTGTGAAAATAGTTTTATTTTGCTAAGGTTACTAAACTAGACCCATAATGAGCGACCTAGAAGCTGTGGACCTTCACCAAAATGGTGAAGATAGTGCGGTAAATGCCAGAAAATTTGTTGACGAAGTGAAATTTACCACAGAGCTACTAAAGTTTTATAGTGGCCATGACCAAAATAGTAAGAAGTCGGAATAGACTGAGGAAAAAATTGAAAATGTCCTTAAAATGATAGACTGTCAACATCGACCAATCAGAGAGCAGTGTGTTATATGCCGTATTTTAAAGAAGCGTAAAATTAAAAGCTCTTCTGTGATTGGTCGAACCGTTTATAATCTTACGAATGGATATCCGTTAGTTCATAAATTTACCATGAGGCGTCGTAAATTGATAAATTTGCGAAAATGTGGGCGTAAAATAATACAATTTATCTCTCGTTTAGAATCCTACGAAAGTTTATAAATTTCCTAGGAAATTTATAAACTTGCGGATCTTATTATCTATCTATTATATATATATATATATATATATATATATATATATATATATATATATATATATATATATATATATATATATATATATATATATATATATATATGAATATATAAGTATAAATATATATATATATATATATATATATATATATATATAAATAAATATATAAATATATATATATATATATATGTATATGTATGTATATATACATGTGTTCCTTAAAGACATGGTAATATTTAAGGGGGTGATTCTTCGACTCATTTTAAGAAAAAAATTCCTATGAAAGAATGTCCTAAAAGTCTTAATTTTTGAGATAAAATTTTGAAAAAAAAATCAGATTTTTTATAATAACTGAGATAGTAGACAGCTTCATAAAATTTGGTACATTTCTTCTATGCATCAAGGAGAATTTTGTGATGTACGAAAATTTTCAATTTCTGTACCAGTGGCGTTCGTACAGGTTTTGGAATGAATATTTTTGGAGAAAAAATACTACGCCACTGCTTTAATGCTTTCTCTTAAAATCAAAATAAATTTTGAGATCCAAAATTGAGAGACAAAAAATAAAAATTGTTTTACTTCAGGATCAATTCCTCTAAAATCTGGTGCAATGTGGAAATGATTGTGCATCGACTGAAAGCAAATTAAGAGATCAGATTTTTCCAAATGTACAAAAAAATGTACCGAATATTATAAAGTTGTCTACAATATTATCTCAGTTATTACTAAACAAAATTATTTCTTTTCGAAATTATATCACCCTGTATCTCAAAAATTAAGACTTTCAGGACATATGTTCATAGGTAGTTTTTTCTTAAAATGAGTCGAATAATCACCTCCTGAAATATTAGCATGTCTTCAAGGAACACCTAGTTTATATAATTTTCCTGGTCTGAAACAAAACCATTGCTTGAAAAAATATCGGTTGTATGAAGTCACATAAAAATAAGCATATGATCAAAATATTTAGTTTCTGTCTTTGATATTGACCAGTTTCAATTTCATTCAGATTCATTTCAATTTAAGCCTGCACATCTTTGAAAAGTCAGGCAATTGTCCCACTCTTTCTGTAGAAACTTCAAGTTTCAGGACTATCCAACGTGTCGAAGGATCATATAGCACGTATAGTACCAACTTGCAACTTGCATAACAGAAGGTCAACTTCGGGGTTCACCATCTTCAGTTGACCATTACCGAGCTAACTTTACTCCGGCAACATTGCGTATATTTGTACATGTTTAAAGGCACTGACAAGTATGATTCACATGATTTACTATGCATCGAGGTGAAACTACATGAAGAGTAACTGTACCCGACTCCTACTTTCCTCCAGCTATTCGAAAAAATCCGCAAAATATGACGAAGTCGTGCCTATTTTACGTGTTCAGGTGCCACTTACGTTTTTGATTTCAATTTGACTTGGGTTAACTATTCATTTTTACATCCAATTGATTAGGCCTATAGTTGATGAAAATCCATGACGATTTCTACTTTCTTGTCAAATAACTTGCGGTTCATGTCCTATGGTATATGTTGGCAAAACCGGCAGAAACTTCGGACTAAATGCCCCTACACACGGGCGTCGGCCGTCGATGTCTTGATACATCAACGTGCGTCCAAAAACGTGCACCCAATAACGTTAATGTGGGTGCAAAACATACAAAACCCGGATGATGTTTCCTGAAATCGCTTGAATTTTTGGATGCGCATTCCAACGAACACTTGCAGGAGTCTACGTGTGGAGGCGATTTACCATGTGGTGTGTGCGTTTTTGAAGCAGTAGGTGGTACAGTTTTTTCAAACAATTCGTTACTGCAGTAGGTATTTAAAACAATAAGTTAAATTAAGATTACTCAATATATTTCACGTTGTTTGGGTTTTAAAACCAAAATAAACATTTAATAGATTTGTATATTATTTACTATAAAAATGTTTGCAGACAGATAGTTTCATCAGTATGTCTGACTGCAGAACAATGTCCCGGGAATATCTATGTACAGAGTGGTCCAAATTGGACACTTTTGATAGGAAACGCCAATTTCTAAAGGAGTTAGAGAAAAACTAGCCTACATGCTACGAGGTCAATTTTCGTGAGAAAATGAATGCCGAAAACCGCACATTGATATCTTGACTTTTTCGAAAAATACAAGGTGTTTTTCAATTTTGTGCATTTCTGACCCAATGCCGTAACTTGTTTATTTTTTAATATTTCTTATTTCTGTGAAAACATTCTTCAGGCACTTTTTTGAAAGGAATCCAATGATGTTCCTAGTTTTTTATTAAAAAATATGGTTTTGAAGCTATAACATAAACTTGAATTTTTTCTCATGGACCACCCTATATTTTTTACATATTCGTGTTTGAAATGAAATTCTCTTTTCAAATATATATAATAGTTGCTACTTCTCTTTGAAAACATCCATTTTGTGGCTGTTTTCGAATTATTTTAGATGAATTTTCAAAATCTGGGTTGCCATGCCTGAATATGAAACAAATTACCTTAGCAACTACAGTCTATGCGTACTGTCAAACAATTATTATTAAATGCAGTTTGCTTCACAAGTTTAGTGTGCTTCTTTGAACTGAGTTTTGAACTTACTAGAATATTTATCTGCCTGTTAATTCAAAATGTATGAAAATTACGAAAAATATGATATGCTAAAGTGTTATTGGGAATCACATGAAGATGCTCAGGCTGCCAGCAATCTTTACTTTGACCGATATCCTGAAAGGAGACAACCGTTTCGGGATATGTTCACTAGATTGCAGCAAAACCTAGTTAATTACGGTTCTTTTTCAAAACCAAGGACAAAAGTTTACGATGCCAGGAATGGAGATAGAGAGTTAGAAGAAATAACGGTTTTGGGGGAAATACAAAACCAACCGAATATTTCACTTCGCAAAATGCAGTTGAATACAGGTATTCCAAAGACTACAAGAATGCGAATTCTAAAAAAAAAATAAATTCAAACCGTATAGAGTAAGAAAAGTTCACAAGTTTCTACCAAATGATCTACAATTCCGGCTCGAATTTTGCCAATGGTATTTAGGAAAATGTGCTGAAAACCCAAACTTTGGACAGAATATCATATGGACTGATGAAGCATGCGTGAGCAGCTCTGGTATTTTTAATGGATACAATTCCTACAATTGGACTTTGGAAAATCCACATATTATAGTGGAGAAACAAAATCAAGGCCGATACAGTTTCAATGTTTGGGTCGGTATTTTTAGAGGAAGGTTTATCGGTCCCTATATCTATGAGGGTAACCTTACGGCAGCGCGATATTTGGAAATATTGCGGGAATTTGTTGAACCAATAATGGATGATTTGCCATTACAACAAATTGGAGACGTATACTTCCAACAAGACGGGGCACCGTGTCATAACGCACACATCATAACGGCGTTTTAAAATGAAATATTTACGGACAATAATTGGCTTGGCAACCGGGGTCCTGTTCATTGGGCGGCAAGATCCCCCGATCTTACGCCTCTAGATTTTTACCTCTGGGGAAGAATAAAGGACCTTACATATAAACGCCATCCTGATTCCCGAGAAGCCTTGGAAGCATCAGTGCGACATGCCTTTCGTTCAATACCTCCGATAGAATTGATTAATACTGCCAATAACGTTAAGAAAAGAAGTCAATTATGTTTTGATTTAAATGATGCTCAATTCGAGCACATGTTGTAAATAGTTTGAAAATATTGTTGTTCTTGTTATTCTATTTTTTGATTAAATTTATGAGTTATTACAAAATAGGCACTAATTATTCTTTTTAACAGCTGTTACGTAGAACTATTTTGTTTCGTATTCAGGCGTGCCAATCCAGATTTTGAAAATTCATCTAAAATAATTCGAAAACAGCCACAAAATGGATGTTTTCAAAGATAAGTAGCAACTATTATATATATTTGAAAAGAGAATTTCATTTCAAACACGAATATGTAAAAAAATATAGGGTGGTCCATAAGAAAAAATACAAGTTTATGTTATAGCTTCAAAAACCATATTTTTTAATAAAAAACTAGGAACATCATTGGATTCCTTTCAAAAAAGTGCCTGAAGAATGTTTTCACAGAAATAAGAAATATTGAAAAATAAACAAGTTACGGCATTGGGTCAGAAATGCACAAAATTGAAAAACACCTTGTATCTTTCGAAAGAGTCAAGATATCAATGTGCGGTTTTCGGCATTCATTTTCTCACGAAAATTGACCTCGTAGCATGTAGGCTAGTTTTTCTCTAACTCCTTCAGAAATTGGTGTTTCCTATCAAAAGTGTCCAATCTGGACCACTCTGTACAGTTACGATAAGGAAAGAACTGAATCGACATAATCTGGAACATAATCATAGCTTCCATAACGAATTCGAAATATTGCATACAGAGAAGAAAGGCTATGAACTTAGTTTATTAGAAGCCCTTGAAATTAATATGGGTAAAATTTCCAATAATTTATTGAATGATCAAATAGATAATAGGGAGGTTTTGAGACCCTAAATTTACACGTAATTTAGGTTTTCGGTTATTCTGAGCATGCGCAGGAGCTTTGAAATTACCGAGACGGTAATTAACCGATAACGTACTACGTTATCAACGGGACCTTAACGTTCGCTTAATAAACGTCCGTTATATTCGCGGTGTTGACAAGTTTAAACGCGCTTGTGTTAAATTGTTACAAACTAAATAAAAATATACTATTTAAACTATGATAAGTGACTAATATCATATATGCTATCGTGCTAATTCATTCCAAACTTCTTCCTTTGTATTAAAAATTCGCAAAAAATATTATTTCTATGTGGCAACCATCAATCGAGTCTGGGATCTGATGTTTTGAGATTGACAGTTTCCGTATTTTTATTGGTTATGTCACAGTGCTATTTCGGTTTGTTTATTTGTGTGAATTGGCCGGCTATAATTTTGATATTTTTTCAACGGTTTGTGTTCACTTGCCACGATAGTTAAAAAAATGTCACTCTTAAAAAAAAGACTACGATTTACAGATATGGAGGATCTCTTACTTCTTAGAGTGGTTCTAAGTAATAATCCATTTGAAAACCCAGATATTTGGTCAGTTATTCAGCAGCACATTTCCCTTATAACAGGAAAATTATTTTCAATGAGAACAGTAAAATACATAAGCCTTCAATGCCTAAGAAATATATTTGCCCAAATTAATCACAATTATTAAGTACTACAAACTATTGAATTTACCAGTTGCCTTATGTCCAGATCGTGTAATTATTGGGTTTGTTATCTCCAAAGTTTGGCATAACCATGGCAAATCCTTTCTTTGAAAACGGAAACTTCTTTTCACCTCTTCAGCCTCAATATTATTCCTATTCAAAGATGTTATGTAAGATTATACCTCTCATTAAATTATGATCCACTCCCCCGCGCCTGATCGCTATATAGTCTATTACATCTTCCATGATAATTTACCCAAAGAACGCTAATAATAGGTGAATGAAAATTGGAAAAATCACCCGACAAAAAATAATACAAAAACACAAGAGAGGTTATACTTATTTGACGTTCGCAATAAATTTGAATTCAAAATCTCTTTTCGGATCTTCAACCCGGTAATAACGTTTTCCGTTCTGCGCAAACTCAAAATAGCGGTTTACGATAATTACGTTGACTTTAAATAGAAACTCAAAAACTCCCTATTAATAATTCTCCTTCGTTAAATTTATTTTAGTGAAATATGAATCTTTGTACCTGTTATGTTCACCCACTTTTATACTTTTATCTATCTGCCAATAGATGACGTTTAGGTTTCCCCATCCTCATTTGCATTTTCCATTTCTCTATTTGTAACATATTCAATTTGTAATTAGAATTACTGATCTGAAGAAGCCACTGTGTTTGGCAAAACAATTGTTATGTTTGACAAAATATAATGAAAGTTTTATTCACATTATTCATTTTTAAGTAGATTGTGGACGAATATGGAAATAAACTTACTCCTCATAAGTGACAAATATCATTGAGGAATTTTTGTTTTCCAACATACGAGACGCAAATATAGAATAAAATGAAGGACACCCTACTGCGTAGCACTAGGAAGGAATGATGAAACCCCTCGGCGCATATACATGTCGTCAATATTTTTTGAATGTACCTATTATATAAATTAAATAACAATGAAAGTCGATTTTACGAATGAAATGAAGGAAAATTGCAATAAATGTATTAATAAGTCGATATTTCGAATAAAATCCGTGAAAATTTAGCAAAAAAATTCATTGTTTGGCTGTCGAATTTGAATATCCTATCCCGGCTCATTTTGCTGCAAATTATGAATCAAATTGATAAGATATCTCTATGGATGGGAAGCAGACACAGACGCAGAATCAAGCTTAAGCTATCAACGTCGCTTGGTTACCGTGGCACACGGAGCACTTCGACGCATGTTTTGTAGGACTTTGTACATATCGACCTTGGCGCATGCGCATGTCGTAATGCCTATCTAAAAAACGCTATAATTTTTTATTCTTCGTTGGGAAAAAATTGGGAACAAAACTTCTCTGATGAAATCATATGTATTTTATCGATATCCGTTGGATTTTTTGAAATCGGACCAGATCCCAACTTTTTGTAGTGAGAATTTAGCTTCACCTCGGGGTAAAAACGCTATATTTTTTATTCTTCGTTGGGAAAAAGTGTTAATTCAAATTCCCTAATGATATCATATGTGTTTTATCGATATCCGTTGGAATTTTAAAAATCGGGCCAGTTACCAACTTGTTGTCGTGAGACTATAACCCCTTTAGCTTCGCCTCGGGGTAAAAAACAATTAAACACATGAACGTTACTTATTCAAATAACATAAAATATCAATAATTTTTAGGATAAGAAAAAAGGTTCTACATAAAAACGTAATCATCACAATATTATTAAAATCATTCCATATTTTATGTGGACGATTGTACATACACAAGTATTGAATTTACTGGGAATAGTTGAAATTGGAATCATATTTCCCCCAACAAATTTCGTGTAGTTAGCAGACAAGGTAGTAATTCAGAAAGTCCTAAAGTCGTTAGGAAGTTTTTTGCGTGGACGCTAGATCTAATATATAATGTCCAAGGGTCCGTTCTTGTTCACAACTCCACTTTGTTTGGTATCATAATAATGCCTAATGTCCGACTATCCTATTGTGCTTAATAACCTCCCTTTGCTATGCTAAGTTGCATAATTATTAAACAACACAATGCCGCCATTGTTTCATTGTTTGCATAGACAAACTATTGAGTGGATTCGAATGTTAGGTTGAAAACGTCGGTAATAATACTTAGGCTTTACAAAACTTGAACATCACCACAACTGATATAAACTAGGAATACAAAAAAAATGTTGGAGACAATAATACAAATCAGTGGTATTTTCCATTCAATATTTTATTTCATCAGAATTGGTTTATATATATTCTGATCAAGCAGATTTTAGTAAAATTCTTCCAGTTTTAGGAAACATAAAAATCAAAACAAAAAAGTCCTATTTATTATTCATAAAAAGAGAAATAGTCCGATAGGTATTTAATTGAAAAATATGTGTTTGATAAAAGTTAAACTTTTCGGTTAAATGTTTTTTATATATTACTGAAGATTGGACAACTAAACGCGCAGATATGGGACAATGGTATGGGATGGTATGTTTGATAATTTTCTTTCGAATGGATCAAAGGTAATGAATATCAATCAAAAAAACTTAAGAGACAGGCATGTATAAATTTAAGTTTAGCAGTAGCTGTGGAATATCTATTTTAACACAACAAATATTCATCAAATAAAAATAATACTTTCATCAAATAACACGGGTCAACATGAAATTTGAGATTGACATTAAAGTATGAAATTTCGGTAGATTAGATCATAGTTGAACGAAAAAAAATTATATGTCATAAAAAAGTTTGCTTTTGTATCCAGGAGAACATTTGAACGATATTTTTAAAAACCTATGATTTTAATTTTAATTTTATCATAAATCAATACAAATATATGTATATATTATTTTCATTAATTTTGACTATCAAATTAACTT
This sequence comes from Cynegetis impunctata, assembly GCA_030704885.1. Lineage (NCBI taxonomy): Eukaryota > Metazoa > Arthropoda > Insecta > Coleoptera > Coccinellidae > Cynegetis > Cynegetis impunctata. The sequence continues at coordinate 838,994 of JARQZK010000745.1, forward strand.
ACAAAAAGTGGAAAATAATTCAAAAGTGCGCAGTATCACTTTTTCTTTATGTTCATTACTGCTTTCTCTCAATAAACCGCAAATATAGTCTTCCATAATATTTTAATTGTATTGGCCTTGGTAACGTTGTTGAAAGTTCATAATATCTTGATGAAAATTTAAATGAGCATGCAGCATATGTACTTTTGATAACATCATGGTTTTGAAATTTTTCAACATATTTTCAACTAACTTTTAGTTGTATTCAGCTTTGTTACATCCTGAAAATTCAGAGAATACTGCTTTAAAACTGCTCCAACTTGCTTTTTGAATCCTATTAAGGAAGCTTGGAAATTTTTCATCGGAAAAAATCCGTTTAATTTGCGGACCAATAAAAACTCCAACTTTAACCTTAGCTTCTGACAATGAAAACAATTTTTTTTTCAAATAGTCAAATGCAAACTTTATTCGGAAAAAAGGTATTTTCTTTTCATTTTGGTGTATAATTAACCGGAAAATCATAAAATAAACTTTAGGACAAAGAACGAAATTTTTTTTGTCGAGTCGTGTAATTCAAACATTCAATTTCGTCAAAATTATACTCAAGCTCAACGAACATTTTTATCAATCTTCCTGAAAACTTGATAATTCAAATAAGTTGATAAATCACTAAGGGACTAATAATCATAAATTATTTTATTTTTCACTTGTTTATTATTTGTTGATTTTACCTTAGATACGGTTGCTATAAATACACTCATTATGCCCTAGGGCGTTATGAGCGGGCATTATGGATCATAAAGCCCGCTTATTGTACGAGGAGAAATTAAGCTAACTTCCATTGATTAAATACTTCATAATCCTTGTCGTATACGACTCTGGATTTCTCCGGCAATGAATTATTCGCAGCTTTGGCTGCATTTTCTATGATATTCTTGGGTAAATTCATTTTCATTTCCATCATTTCTATATGACTACACAAACAAAGCAGCAATGACATTCACTAAATATAACTGAGATTGAATTCTCGCACATCACTTGGTGAAACATCATAAAGAATAAAGTATAAACTAAAATAAAAAACACTTGGCTTATGTTTCACTATATAAAAATATTTAGATAATGTATTCATCAGTAACGAATAGTCGACATGTTTCAAGTTATGAACTCATTATCAAGACTGACTACAGGAGAGTATTACATCTTATTTTAAACAGACAAAGGTGATACCTGACAAACAATTTTTTATGTTCTTCAACACGAATGTTTATATTCCTTCCTGTTTGTCCAATATATAGAAAGCAGGACATTCGTCGCAAAATATTTTGTAAACACCACTGTTTTCTCCGATGTTAGATTTTTCTTTATTATTGACCAAGAATGACTTCTAGTTTTTTTATTTGTACAAATTGTTTCAACGTTATTTTTCGATAGTCTGTTACAAATTTTGCTACTCAAATTCGGCACATAATTTATTGGGAAGTATTTTTGTTCTTCATTAATAGTTTGCGTGGGGTATATTGAATGAAACAGATTCTTTATTCGTTTTTTCCCAATGAGCTTATCGATAAGACTTTCATTGTAACCGTTATTGATGGCTAATAATTTAATTGTATTAACTTCGGTTTGAAAGTTTGTTTCCGATAATGGAATAGTGAACAACCTATGTATGAACGAATGAAAAGCACTGAGTTTCATTTTAATGTGTTGGTTACTGTCGCTGTGAATTAAATCTCGGTTATTTAAAAATATTTCTGGGAATTTTCCAATTTTGATCTTTCTGGGCGGACCGTGTCCCCTAGGCCTTCCCATAATTACTCCAAAATTCCTACCATGTGGATATTTCATCAACCCCATTGTTTGGTAGTTTAATTTAGTCACTGTTATTCATTACGATCAACAGAATATATAATTTCCTTAACAAGGAAATTCTCGAAATAAGTTCCGCCCATAATAGTCAATTACCCCTTGTAAACGAACAAATTGATTTTCAGGTATCACCTTTGCTTTTCTCTGTTTTATAAAATAGAATGTAATACTCTCCTGTAGTCAGTCTTGATAATGAGTTCATAACTCGAAACATGTCGACTATTCGTTACTGCTAAGTACAGTATCTAAATATTTTTATATAGTGAAACATAAGCCAAGTGTTTTTTGTTTTAAAGTTTATACTTTATTCACAAAATATGATGACAACTATATTCACAAACGTCAAAATATCAACAAATGACATGCCTACTATGAGAAGGAAAATGGAAAGTATAGGAGCAATGAACTGATTTTAAAATCGATTTTTCATTATAATAAAAAAAATTTTTCGTGAGAAATAAAATATTGTATGCACCACGTGCGTTACTAGATACTAGATCATAATGCCCATCGGGCGTTAGGATCTATATAACGCACATGGTACATAAATAACTATTATAATCCACTGCTTAATTTCTTTATATTTAGTGCTTTAAACATAAAATATACCTACTCTATTATGATATTGCATAAACTTTCTTTGTGTATAAAGAAATGCAGTTATATTGCAGCCTTTCATTTAAATATAAGTAGAAGTACTCTAGACTAGAGACGCGAGACGCTAATAAACCAATAGCTCCACAAACTCCGACTGAAAATAGAATAAAGAGCACAATCTTATCTCCAGTCAAGCGAGTTGGCACTGCGACACAGAGCTTTCAGAACTTCTCAGTTAAGTGATTTTTGAAGTCGTCCTCGAATTATGTAGATGATATCTCACTTTGCTCTTCGTTCTCTGTCACCGTGGTCAGATTTCACCTGCCCGAGCCTGTTTAACCAAATTAAGATCGATGATATTTTTAATTCATCATTCTCTAATGAACGCTTGAACGAGCAATCGATCAAATGAAAATCGTGAGTTTCTACCGTCATCAGGCTAGGTACTGTTTCTCGTTTAAACGTAGTTAAAATGTACCTATTATCGCGAAGTAGAAGATAAATCATCCAATATTCAATTTTGTGGTGTTTTGTTTGGAATATTTTCACTCATTATAATAAAGAAAAAATCGATATTATAATAATGATGACATTTAAAATAAAGATGCCAAAAGTAAATCCTCTTAATTAAGTTATTGATGATGCAGTCTTAGTTTATAAATTAAATTGTTTCTCATATTTTCTCACTCTTTTGTCATTAAAAATATTTCTTATATGAATAGATGGTTTTTGATTAGAGTGCGTCTTGACTATCTGAAAAGCGTGAATATAAGAAAATACCCACCCCGTACATTTATGATAAAGTAAAAATAATGAGGAAAATAACCCCTTCCTTTACAAACTGAACAAGTATGTACAATTTAGAGTTAATATTACGTAAAAAATTATTTTCTCCTCTATGGAAACTTTATTGGACTACTTTTTTATTATTACTTTTATCAAAAAAATTTATTCTTTATAAAAAGTTCTGCCTTAAAACCCAAAATTCTATTGAATTGTATCAATAGAATACGAGGTGTCTCAAAAAAATGATTTTTGATTAAGAGTAAAGTACCTTTATTTTTGACCATAACGAAAATTTTTATAAAAAACATTTTTCAAATAATCAATATTATTTATTTGAATTGTAAATCAATTTCTGCATAAGTAATCAAGAAGCATCAATGTTCAAACTTAAACTTTATGTGTTATCGCAGTAGAATTTTTTATATTGTAAAAATGAACTATATTGAATATTTGAAATTTTTTTTTTATCCCTAACATCTTTTTTCCTTATAAAAATTTGCGATATGGTGAAAAATGAAGGTACTTGACAATTGATGAAAAATAATTTTTTTGACAAACCGCTTATACCGTTGATACAATTTAATATCTGATAGTTGAATTTTGAGTTTTAGAACATGCAGAACTTTTTATAAATAATAATTTTTTTTTCAAAACTAATATTAAAATAGTTTTTTTTCCATATATAGGCAACTAACGTAGACACACTGTACCTAGATATATATATATATATATATATATATATATATATATATATATATATATATATATATATATATATATATATATATATATTATATACCTATATATATATATATTATATACATACCTATATATATATATATATATATATATATATATATATATATATATATATATATATATATATATATATATATATATATATATATATATATATATATATATATATATATATATATATGGGTGTGTGTGTATCTTCATTTGTCCATAAAGTATTCTATATCTCAACAAAATCTTATACCAGTAGTAATATGTTGGAATAAGCTAATAGAGATAATAGGACCATAACATTTATAAATTCAAATTACATGCAAACATTCCAACGACATTAATTATGTGGGCGATAAAATGCCAAGAGAATAATTCAACTGGATCTATAAATTTTATATTGGCCGTTTTATCGACAGCTATTTCAACTATTCGCTATTTCCTATATAATTATAGAGCATATTTTATATATGGCCTAAAACTTAATTTCTTTCAGAAGGGGACGCTGTAAAATTGATTACTAAACAACAAAATATTGCATTGATTGTTTCATCAAATTTTATATTAAACCAAAACAATTTTTAATTCTGTTAAAACCCGATCGTTCAAAGTAACGGAGTAAATGCAAACTTTGATATGCTGGCTGAAACACTGAAACTTTTTTATTGGAAACTGTTTCAATGTGCTAAACAAAAACTAACCCAAATTAATTACCTTCAAATAAAAAACTCTCATTGGCTGATTCTCTTTTGTAATGCGCATTTGCGCAAGGTTGGATGCTAGCCATTGAAACCATGATAAATCGAAGACTGTCGATTTTCATATTAATATTCGAAAATCTACAAAACCAATTCACACATCATTTTTACTTATTTTAATTCACTTTTATGAAAATTACAATCTTCTAGTTTACATAATGTCTATCTACCGACATATTTCCAACTCACTTAATTTAACATCACAATTGATTTTTAGCAGTATATCGAAGGACAGCAGTCAGATGCGGGGGTATTTTTTTCATTAGTGTAACACCTCCTAGATCAATATTTTCGAAAATTTTTCATGTCTGATATATATATATATATATATATATATATATATATATAGGGCTTGTTGAATCTTAAAAAACTCGATTTTATTAAAAAGTTGACGTTAAAAATCAAAATACTTTGAACCTATTTCGAACATTACATGGGTAAAGGTTTCTGTGGTTTCCCTTACCATCTAATAATAACAGATTTGAATGTTAATATTGGACTGAATTGCACGTAATAAATAACAAAGAACGGCCACAGCCGAAAAATTTTAGTGAAACATAGTAGTCTTTTTCTATTCAAATTTTTTCAAATCAATAAATGTCAAAGAAATTTCAATTTTTTCAAAAGTTTTGATAAAGCCACGAATGTCGTGGCGAAACGTCAACATTTTAATAAAATCGAGTTTTTTAAGATTCAACAAGCCTGTTATTGCTAATAATTATCAAGAGATTAGAAATAGTTCACAGGCAACAACAATACGAATAAATAATTATATATATATATATATATATATATATATATATATATATATATATATATATATATGATAAATATATATATATATATATATATATATATATATATATATATATATATATATATATATATATATATATATATATATATATATATATATATATATATATAAGTAAGAATTATTCGTGTTAAACGGAAAACACGCCCGTGGTTATAAAATTAAGTGAACTAGGACATTTATTTGAAACTAATCAAACAAACCTCCTAGCGGAGCTGGTTATAAGAGTTCACGAAGCATCGAAATATCAACATCTACCCCAGACGGTAATTGTTCGAAATGTTAATTTGTTTATCACAATCGATGGAAATTGATAGACAGACTGTTTCGCCCTTATCGGGGCTCATCAGTATCATCCATCCACCAAGAGTGATAACCAAACCAACATTTCAAAACGGTCATACATATTTCTTCCAGCAACTCCATTTTGTCATATTTATATGTCATGGAGTAGTTATCCAAATATTATACAAAATCTATTAAAGTAGGTCCTTTTCAACAAGGAATCTAACCCAAAGTAAGTAAAAAAGGCTCACTTATAGGAACAACTGATAATTATATTAGGGCTTGCAATCGTCGTTTTTGACATAAAAACCTAAATATGTCAAAAACGCTTAGACTTAGGTATATGACATGATGCATAGAATCTACCTAGAATGTTAAGTAGAATCCAAAAATGTAATAATATATAGGGTATCCCATTTAAAATAAGCGACTTAGGGTCTATTTCCGGTACAACCGGAAGTATATTATCAACAAAAAATCATACATCAGATGCATTTTGCCACCTGCAAAATTTCATAAATATTCTCTTTTTCGTTCGAAAGATATTTACTTGGTTCCATACTTTATCGCAACCCTGTATTATATATATATATATATATATATATATATGGGTGATTCTCTGTAAGCTCGTACGCTCTCTAAGTAAAATTGTCCGGACATTATTTTTTATGGTTTTTGAAAAAAAACCTTACTAATTAGTAGATATTCATCTATTAACCCCTCAATCATTGCACAGCCAATTGAATTTATTGCAATTTTTCAAGGTATCAGCGATTTAAAGAAAAAAATTGACAGGGGACTGTTTGATGTAGCAGGGGACTGTTTTTGGGGTAGGGAACTGTTTTATTTGTGATATGGGACTGTATTGATATATTGAATCCACATTTTAAACATTGATTATTTATTCAAATGTAACAAAAATCTAGGCACTATAACAAAATGAAAGAATTGCACCTGGTCTGAGTAATAAAATTTTTTTTTTTAAATATTGCTTATCCTAGACCAGAGATCGTTTTCTACTATTGAGTTAAGGATTATCTACTAATAGACTGAAAGGAAAAAAATGCTTATTGATTAAATGCAATAAAATTTTTTTTTATTGCATTAAGATGAACGATGTTTCTTTGATGACCAAAGAAGTTTTGAAAATCTTTGTGAAGCTGGGTTATAAGTTGACGTGGATGAGTATGAAAACATTTTTTTATGTACTCCGATACTCTCCGCAGTTTTTTAGTCTCCATATTTAGGAAATCTTTCCTCTCGGAAATCCACATTTTATATTTAATGATTTTTCGGTTATCAAACTCTTTATAACCTGGGGTTTTAGTTTCGCAAATCGGGCAACTCCTTTATATACAATGCTCGTTATACCAATTGCAACATAACTCTTCTAGTAACTTCTGGTGGTTGTTATAATTTAAAATGTTTGCATCATATAAGGCGCAAAGCTTCATGTCCAAGTTACTGTGGATTATGTATGAGCATGTATCACTAGTTTGTGCATTTGGCTGAACTACCCAAAACGGACGCAAACGGCAAAATGTTGAATAACTTATTTTACTCAGCTACAAATTTCTTATATAAAGTCAGCATCGTGTCAAGAAGTTATCTTTTTTGTTTTTTCAAGCCCACTTTAGTGTCATACTTTTTTTTACCGGCTCCCATACGACTACTACTATCATCTTCGAAAAAAATCTGAACTGACTGCTTACATCTTTCAGGCATTCTCCTCCGTCGCGCTAAAGGTACATCCAATGAATTGTAGAGATTTGATTTATTTAAACCGAAATACATAGAGGCACTATCTTTCGGTATACAACGTTTATACTTTTGGACTATAGATTCAGATACAACCTTTGAAAATACTTGTTTGTCCCAGATTCGACTGATCTTCGAATAATTTTCCATAATCTGATTGGTTAAGACATCGCCAAAAATTTCCTTCTTGATAACCTGTCTTCTACCATCTGGCACTTCTAACATATTCTGCATTTTTGTATTAGGTGTGTCTTCAACCTTTTTTTCGTATTTGCTTTCTAATCTTACTAATCTCTTCCTATACTTCTCTAGTTTTTTTGTTATTTTATTATTGTTTCTGTTTTTTCTTTATTGGCGCGAAGTCTTCTGTTCTTAGCTTGTCTTTTTCTTATCTGTGAAGAGACGGAGCTAACTGCTGGGCTTGAGAGAGGAGTGAGGTGTCTGGGAGGTGGAGTAAGATATCCATGATCTGATGTCAGTATTATTGATATCGTTTAAAGGGCATTTTTTGGCCCGGTAAGTAGCACAGTGTTCTTTCCACTTTTCTTTTATCTCTTCTCTCTTTTGTGGATCATTATTTCTAAGTTGATATCTCAATATTTCTGCTTTTCTCTTCTTTTCTAATAATTCCTCTCTAGAAAATTTGTTTTTTTTTGAGGCATCTTGAATGTAAAACCAGCTGAAAAAATTTCTTCGTTAAGAGAGGAGAAATACAGATTCATTTGCAGTTCAAATTAAACCCTACTCATTCTATAGAAATTTTCATATTCAAATCGGTACATAATTAGGTTTCAACAAATATAAACATATTAATTTGGTGGTAAAAGCATAAGTGTGAATAGAAAGAGCAATCAACGATTATTTCGACAGTCCCCTGTAATGGAGGACAGTCCCCTGTCTGATTTATTTGCAGGGGACTGTAAGCAGGGGACTGTGTATTTTGGGTATATTAGGTAATATTCGCAAAACTATTGAAACGTACTTAATTTCATCACTACTCACGAGTTGATAAACAAATCAAAATAACAACACAAAAATTATATTTAATCCATGATATAAAATATAATGAAAAACACTTACCAGGGGACTGTAATTTGTAGCGGACCAGTCGCGTTCACACTTAACAACTGACGGAAACATACTAGACAAAATGGCATCTTAACGCCACTAGCGCCAAAAACACGAACTTCAAACCGGTTGAGTTCTGTTTCACCAAATCCAACATTGCCAGATACCACAGTGTTATTTTTATTGAGCTTAAAACTTTTGTCACGGTAATCTGCGTAAAATCTCTGGACAATGTTTGAAGAGTTGATTAAAATAGAAAATCAAGTCATGGCGCCTTGCTTTACTACAATATTGTATTTCGGTCATTCTACTTTTAGACAGTAAAAGTAAAAAGTAAATTTAAGTTGTATCTTTCTTAATAATTGCACTCAAACTAGCAATTATCGAAATTGGACAACCCAGGGGACTGTGTTTTGGGGGGTTTTCGAAGATGTAGTAAAAAAACAATTATTGTTTCCATTTCCAAATTTATTGTGCTAAAACGATGTATAATATTACTTGCGTTTTATGTAGTTTTTATTAATAAAATTTTGAAATTTGTTCAAAAATTTAACCTGGACAGTGATTTTTGAGCTTACAGAGAATCACCCATATATATATATATATATATATATATATATATATATATATATATATATATATATATATATATATATATATATATATATATATATATATATATATATATATATATATATATATATATATATATATATATATATATATATATATATATATATATATATATATATATATATATATATATATATATATATATATATATATATATATCTATATATATATATATATTAGTTATTTATGTACGTTATATAGATCCTAACGCCCGGAGGGAAAAATTTGGCCCGATGGGCGTATATATATGTTTCCTATGGACACATAGGAAACTTTTGAAAATTTGACGTATACTAATGTTGATAGGGGTAACTGGACTAAAATATTTTCAAGATGGTGGCACTTCCGGTTATACCGGAAGTAGATACCAACTTGCTTATTTTAAATTGGATACCCTATATATTAATACATTTTTAGATTATACTCAAGATTCTAGGCAGATTTTATGTATTATGTCCTGTACCTAAGTCTGAGCGTTTTTGACATATTTAGGTTTTAATGTCAAAAATGACGATTGCAAGCCCTAATATAATTATCAATTGTTCCTATAAGGACTCCCGTATTACTTACTTTGGGGTGGATTCCTTATTGAAAATGACTTGCTTTAATAGATTTTGTATAGTATTTGGATAACTAATCATACAGGGTGTTCGAAAAAAAAGATCTAAAATGAGATTGAGAAAAAAAAATCAATTTTTTCAAATGGAAACCCCCCACTTTTCTTATTTTGTAGTATTTAGCATTTAAAAAGAAGGTAACTTTGTATAAAGTTATCTATACCTAAAATTTGAAGTTTTCGAAATATTGCCAATTTAATATTTTTATATGGTGATTTTGCATTTAATCGTTAAACAATTAGATCTAGTATAGCCACGATCGTATTTGACATTTCAAATCATCGTAATGGCACCCCGGTTAAATTATACAAACGAAAATTATTCAAACTTTTAAGGCTTATCTAAATCATTTTCATTTAAATGCTGCACTAATGAAAATTAGCATAGGGAAGATATTTGTGTTTCCGTAAAATTCTTAGAACTGACGATTTAGATAAGCCTAATTCTAATGCTATCTGCTTTGAAGATTTTGTTGGATATGCTTCAAAATATCCCAAAATTGCTATTTCAATATTTTCATTGTTAACAACTGGTTTCTTTTTGTACACTTATGCCTTTACGGATCCAAAATTCTTGAAGTTTTCTATAATTCGTTTAACAGTATTTGGTGATGGTTTTTGTTTATGAGGATATCGGGTCGCACATGTATCACATGTTCTTGAAATAATTTATCACATTGTCTATAAATAATAAATAAGTTTAAATAATCTTCGTTCGTATAATTTAACCGGAGTGCCATTACGATGATTTTAAATGTCAAATACGATCGTGGCTATCCTAGAACTAATTGTTTAACGATTAAATGCAAAATCGCCATATAAAAATATTAAATTGGCAATATTTCGAAAACTTCAAATTTTAGGTATAGATAACTTTTTACAAAGTTACCTTCTTTTTAAATGCTAAATACTACAAAATAAGAAAAATGGGGGGTTTCCATTTGAAAAAAATTGATTTTTGTCAGTTTTCTCAATCTCATTTTAGATCTTTTTTTTCGAACACCCTGTATGATTAGTTATCCAAATACTATACAAAATCTATTAAAGCAAGTCTTTTGAATAAGGAATCCACCCCAAAGTAAGTAATACGGGAATCCTTATAGGAACAATTGATAATTATATTAGGGCTTGCAATCGTCTTTTTGGACATAAAAACCTAAATATGTCAAAAACGCTTAGACTTAGGTATAGGACATAATACATATAATATGCCTAGAATCTTGTGTAGAATCTAAAAATGTATTAATATATGGGGTATCCAATTTAAAATTAGCAAGTTGGTATCTACTTCCGGTATAACCGGAAGTGCCACCATCTTGAAAATATTTTTTCGAGTTGCCCCTATAAACATTAATATACTGTCAAATTTTCAAAAGTTTCCTATGTGTAGTTTTCCATATACAGATCGCGTTCTTTCCCGGTGGGACACCCTGTATATATATATATATATATATATATATATATATATATATATATATATATATATATATATATATATATATATATATATATATATATCTGTACCTCGGAGGGATACAACACTATGTCCATTTTTTTCCATATTGACTTTATTACAGAGTTAAAATCAGCTTTTCCCATATTTCTTAGAGGAATAGAGCACTATGTCCAAAACCAGTTAGAACCGGATATAGCATGTTTTAAAACAACACCAAGTCCACTTTCATTTAGAGGGATAGAACACCATGTGGACTTGGTGTTTTATCCTTCTGAAGCATGTGAATTACTACTGGACATAGTGTTGTATACCTCTACACAGCCTGGCAGATTGTTAGTGAACTAAGAGTACTTTTGACAGTTCTGATGAGTTTACATAGTTGGATGTATTTTAAGTCATAATATTTGCTCTTTTTTAGTAATATTAAAAAAATTATAGCAGTCATTACACTAGGGAAAAGAGTGATATGAAGTATTTGGGTCCGCACCTGAACATAGAGAAAATGTATGAACTGTATGTAGAGGATTGTAATGAAAATGATTTCAACCCTTTGTTAATAGCTAAAAAATGGCTCTACTACGATGTGTTCAACAAAAAATTTAAGTTGAATTTCAAACCACCAGAAATAGATACGTGTGACACATGTGATTATTTTCAAGCAAAATTAAAAAATAATTTGACTCTAGATGAAAAAAATTCTATTGAGGAAGACCATAATGCACATCTGGATGAATCTAAATTAAGGTATGATTTAAAAAGCGAGGACACCTAAAGGGCTAACAATACCCTTAAGGTATTAACGGGTGATCTTCAAAAATGTTTGCCGTCACCCCTTATAACAAATTGCATAAGCTTTTACAAGAGAAAACTTTGGACGTTGAATTACACCCTTTTTGATTCTTCTGATTCGTCAGTCCATTGTATTATGTGGGACGAATCCAAAGGAGCTCGTGGCGGAAATGAAATCGGATCATTTGACATTGAAGAAATCATTCTGTGGTCGGATAATTGTTACGGCCAGAATAAGAATATTAGCCTTATTATGTGTTTCTTTTGGATACTCAATAAGTATCCTCAAGTAAAAATCATCACTCAAAAGTTTCTACTAAAGGGCCACACGCATATGGAGGCGGACACTGTCCATGCACTGATAGAGCGGAAGAGAAAAAAACTTAACAACATGACAATTCTAACGCCCTGGGATTGGCAGCAGTTAGTCAGACAGACCTCAATGAAATATACTGTGCATACTATGGAACTGGAAGATTTTAAAAATTTTAGGTCTTTGTACGATGTCAAAACATGTGAAAATCCACCCTTTATTAATAGAAAAAAAGATGTCAATAAAGAACAAGTTCTTCTGTCAACCTGTGTTCAACTGTAAGTAAACATGGGAACTCTGTTTTTGAAAAGTAATTTCGCTGATGAAAACCAGGAGATTGACCTTGTTAGGTTTCGAAGGCGACACCTTACATTGCCAAACGATTTGCAACTGGTAACACCAAGTCCAATACCAATATCACAACAAAAGTATAATGATCTATTGGCATTACTACCATATGTTCCTACAGTTTGCCATGACTTTTATTAAAACTTAAAGCATACTAGTAATACCACTAGTGAGTACCCTGAAGGAGACTTACCTGATGATGACTGAGTTTTTTGCATCTAAAATACCATTTTAGTTGAATACATAGATGTATTATTTGTATTTGTAAAGAGAATTATAAATAAAATAGTTAAATACATTTTGTAAGTCAAATAGTATTGTGTTTGTTATTGAATATCCCACATTAGGTCTTATAGTACAATAACTTTATTATAGGGATACAACACCATGTCCATTAAAAAGTGAAAAAAAAACCGTAAAAAAGGTTTTTTTTTATTTTATAACAACTGCATGATGTAAATAACAATAAATAGAATGTTCTGGTAAAATATTGTTTCAACATCTCAATAAATAGCTGTGCCAATAACACTTTTTGTTGAAAAAAGTTTAAAACTCCTCTCCTGTAAAGTTATGAAAATGGACATAGTGTTGTATCCCTCCGAGGTACAGATATATATATATATATATATATATATATATATATATATATATATATATATATATATATATATATATATATATATATATATATATATATATATATTTATATATATATATTTATATATATATATATATATATATATATATATATATATATATATATATATATATATATACCTATATTCAAAATTTGGGTAAATTTTTGCAACCACCGCCATTTTTACGTAGATATTTCTAATTTTCAAGAACTATCCTCCTCGATACATATTGACATCTCCAGCAGTTCGTATGAGCTGAATTACTTTTATCTAGGATTGTTTTAGTTGCAGAATGAAACTATCAAAACTTGGATGAATTTTTCTAACCATCGCCATTTTTATGTAGATATTTAAGTTTCTTGTGGTTTTTGAAAAACTGCCGAACTCCACAGCTTCTACAGATTGAGTTAGAGGGTTGAAATTTGGTACGTACATTGAGTTTATGATGTTGACCTAAGATCCTTTTTTGAATTCAGCTCTTTTTCTCAAACGCGCTGCATTTCGTGGTTACTTTTCGGTTCAAATTGCACCTCGATCTGTTTTGCCGGGGGCCGGATTACATCGCCACACGACAGTACAGCAGCAAGGTCGGTGTTGCCACGTTGTAATATTAATATAAATGCCATACTGAATAAGATGCATATGAATTTACAAAGATGTTTGATATGACATAAGTTAGGTTATATTATTGATTATCATAATTTTAATAATAGAAGGAAACGTCCCAGCAACGATTTCTATATGCAAATTGCTGTACTGAATAAGATACAACTGTGAGAAATATTAGTATGGAAATAAAACTCTAATTCATGAAAAATCATAGCCAATTACTAATACAGATAAATGTAACAATTGGCCTAAAAACTTTCAAGTCCTCCTGATAAGAAAGACGATGTATTGTTGTCCACACAATGAACAGAATGAGTAAAAGCAAGTAGTCTGAAGCACGGAACCAGAATATGTGTTCATACTAATATCTAAATTGTGAAAGCATCATTTTTTCCTCCTGACTAATCTATATGTTGTTTTCCTTTTCATAAACATCATAACCATAGCCTAAAGAATGTAAATATTTGAACATTTTACTAGCTCAGGAAAGTTACGGAAGTCTGGCAGCACTGCATGCGCATTTCGTTTTGTGAGTATGAAGGCGCATAAATCCTTCTTTGCTGATGTACTGTCGCGCTGCGATCTAAGACCGTACTCGTTTTGCCATCAGTAGGTACTTACGTGATACACATCGCGAATTTTTTTTACGATATAGGGATGAGATTTGATACGTGTATTGAGTTAATGTTGAAGTACGTTCCTTCGTTGGTTTCAACTCTTTTCCTCTACACTAATGCGCTTCGCAATTTTTTTTATGAAATAAATTATTTTCTACTTTTTCATTTGGTTTGCTATTCAAGCGTGATTTCTCAAAGTATAATTCAATCCGTTAGAATAGCATCTGGACGCGATGCATTTCGCGCGAAAAATACGACCTCACGAGTTTATTTATGTTATAAGCAGAATATATTATTAACATTTCTAAACTAACCTCTCTTTTCACAACATTTTCAATAACATCAATAAAGCACACAGAGAGTGGGGAAAAACTGAATATTATTGTTTTAAATTTTCTATTTTCTTGTTCAACAATGATTTTAGCTTATAGCTACAATTAGTAGTTCTCGAAAAGAATGCTTTCTAAAGCATGTGGTGAATAGGTATAGTTTGTCCATATTTCCAAAACTACTTCTATATTAATTGCACTTTCAAATGAAGAAGTTCTGTTCCTATGGAAACAAAAAAGAACCATAACTTCAAAACATTAAATGAAATCAACCAAAACAAATAAAAGGGACATTCCTAGCATCTTATCATAATAACATCTAAAAAACAACACTTTAAACTTGTTAAAACAATGAATAAAGTATAATCTCTTCTGTAATATCTCATAAAAACACTCTCACATCTTAATAGCTTAGAAATGCACCGCTTAGTTACCATTACACTGAAATGGGGTGAAAGATGTTCGCTAACTCGAGTTGCTTATGTGCATTAAAAACTTTTAATAATTGAAATAAGAAAGCATTTATTTTTCTGTCGGAAAACTTCTTGGGAACTTCCTTTCGCCGTTTCTTCTTTCAAGAAATATTTCAGTAGAAATTAGGTCAAGGAATGAGTCGCGGGTACCGAACTCACTCAGTCTATCTCGAGATTCTACATATTACCTTCTAATCAGAACTTCCTATAATGTACAAAACATTTTTCATTTCAAGTAGATGTTTATTTTGGCTCTAAAATACTCTAGTCATAAAATGGAGAAAGAGATTTTATCTAGGACGCGCATAGCATAGAGTGACTTTTATGACTCTCTATATTCCAGTATGTTTAGTTGCGTTCGGTTGGAGTACATAGAACGTTTGATCTACCTTAATAGTTCATTATCTTTCAGAATATAGGTTATGATGAATGGATCATGATCATTCAGGTTTTATCTTTTAACTATGTTGCTAAAAGCACAATAAAGTACTTAAAACTTCATTGAAAGTACAGGTTTCCTAGAAGTACGTAGTTTCAGTGAGGAAATTCAATACAATGTAAATGTATGGTTGAGCTGTACACCTTTTAAGGCGAAGTAAAGAAATGAAAATACTGTCTATGGGATTCATTTCACTTTTGAGGAATTGTTTTTCAGTTTATTTGTTGTGTTGTTCCGAAACTATAAACTTCTTCATAGTTTTTTTACCTTATACAATCATCACTAATAGTGTAGTTTCAAAAGAATCAATCGAGAATCGTTATAACATTTCACTTTGCTCATAATGAAAAGTTGAATCAGGCATGCATAGGTGGAAATGTTTCCCAGATCAAGTTTTTAATAATCAATTAATATATGTCGTTTCGAGTATTGTTTTACTCTATTTTTCTTCAATTGAAAATCACTCAAAAATCTGATCATAGTGATTAAAAGTAAAACCACCTCCAATGATATCAAGTAGGTATAGATAAGCTGTATCTTTTATTCTTTTCGTAATCCCATACGGTTATTTTGATTTAACGGTATTCAGATGACAATTGAAAAGTCAGTGTTAACGGCCGCCGGCCGTTATAATTTCATAACGGCCGGCGGCCGTTAAGAAATCACTTGTTCAAATATTTATTTCAAAACATCATTCTGCTTACAATAACAACATTGACATCTTGGTCCACAGCGAGTTGGGAGAATAAACCTCTGATTTTCATTTCGCATAGGCTAATAATACATCTTCATTAATCACCTTTACATTCTTGCTTTTACGCCACATTTCAAAATTTTCATATTCTTTTTGATATCGCTCTTGAGTTATTTTCGGCAGTTAATCAACACTCGCTGCGCTGCACATGATTCTCCCAATATTTCAAAAGAACTTTGATTTTGTTTATCAATTTCATCCATGGTAATCGTTAAAGCGAACTTGAGAACACAAAAAACTGACGTTGTTTATGAAACTGTCAAACTGTTCCATGACAACAGAGAGCACGACGTTGGGATTTTTCTTTAGAATTGCGAGGTACGGGGTTTTTTCTTTCTTCGGAATCAAAATATAATCTTTCAACGAGATTACGAAAATTTTTTAACGACACACGGCCGATACGCAAATAACGGATTCGGTTAGTTATAATAATATAATATAATAACAATATCCAACCTCATCCGTTATTTGCTACATATCGGCCTTGTTACGTTAATAACTATAACAACATATGACACTAATAATCGAATAAATTGAAAAAACAACTGATTATGTTTTATGATTTTGTCACTATTACTTCAGTTAAATAATCTTGCATAGGTATCAAACTTGTCAAACCAGGAATATAAATATTTAAATATCGGACATACTCTGAAATTACTTTCTGATATTTTTCTAAAATTCTTCGAAAATTGAGATTCCCAATTAATTTCTTTCACTTTACTGAAATAATGAAAGAAAACTTTTTCACGGCCTCGATAGCTTTTATGATTTGGCCCTTCCAATTAACGGTGAAAATTTTCACCTTCCAATGTGCCTTTTTTCACTCCGTACAGAACCACCCATGACGCATACATCATTTGATTTAGCTAATTGAAAAAGTTTTTCAATCCGACTACACAGATCGAAAGCATTGGTGCCAGAAGTAGTCCATGTTATTTCCCATTGGTTAATTCAATTTATTCAAGCGCAAATATTTTATACGAATAAGTTTGTTACCCGACCGAGGGCCGAACTTTTATCAACTGGGATACCTTTTTTGGACATTTGGATACATGATTGATGCGTTGGAAAATATACGGAAAGAGAGCAAAGGAGGGGGCGTGAAAGTTGCAGATAACGAGGGTCCTAGAATTATTTTTGTTCTGAATTTTCCGCTTCGCAAAGAATATCCGGCATATTCGACGATGGATTATTCAATTTTCTGGACGAAAAAAAACCATCATATATCAAATTTTGACTGAAAACATGCAATAAGCTAGGTGATTTTTGTTGTATCATAACTTTTGAAAATAGTTATTTTTCTCTGTCAAATACTACTTTTGTAGTTTAGAGAAGTGAATGAGTTTTACTGTCAAATACCGTGTTTATAATTTAATTTCGAAGTAAGATTAATTAATTAATTCAATTAGGAACAAGCCACTATTTCAACTATAAAAATGAAAATGTCTTGTTTTATTCCATATTGTTTCGCTTCAATTTTACAATAAAAATTATTGATTGCACAGATAATTACCAACATGTCCACCGTTGACAAATAGAAAATTATGTAAATTTAATATATTTCAACAGCTATATAAAAATGACGGCATACTGTATTAACTTTTTTTTTGTAAGAATCATATATGACTTTTTGCCAATCAAAAGTATTTTTTTTATCTTACTAGGAACCTACAGTTCAACGCCTCTTCCGACTGGGTTTGTAAACATTGTTACATTACGCAACAAATTAATTATTTGAACCACTGAAACTGAAAGACATACATAAACAGAAACGCCCATACTTTACACAGGATTCGAACCCAGACTACAATGAAAGTAGTTGGATTCCACTTAAATATAATGGATTTCAATACAGGGGGTAAGATGATGTTTACCTACCTATTATTTGTAAATGAGAGAATTATTACTTTGTGATTTGGTAATTACCATAATTTCTAGGTTGTCTTTTTTCTTTCCTTTGTTACCTAGATGGTAGACGATTTTATTTATATCTACGAACTGATTTTCATCTTAGCAGTGCTCAGAAGAACCACTATAATTTCTGTTAAATAAAACATATTTCTCATTTCAAGTTTGAAAACAAAATATAGGCCAAGCTACAGAAATATAGAGTGAGCATTTCGTGCAAAAAGTGTTAGAAGAAAACCAGCTCCGCCATTGTGTGTAAAATAGTTCCACATGATATAGTGATATGTTTTTCACTCGACTTTATTATTTATGTCTTTGTTATTAACAATTTTATGCAGAAAATCGCGTTTTTTTTAGTTTTTTGCTTATAAAATTGAAATTATCAGTTTAATCGTGATGGTGTCAATAGACTTATTGTAGAAAATGAAAAGACGAAAAAAATGAGAGGTGGGACGACTCGATCAGACCCTCAGTCTAAGGGAAAATTGGAAAAAACCGTCCAAAATGCAGTTTTTTCAAAAGTTCATAACTCGGTTATTTTTTGAGTTGTAGCGTAGATTGCCAAGATCAGGAACTGTCCGATGCATAGTTTTTGATCTGTGGCCATTTGATTATGTTACTATGCAATTTTCCAGCAGACCTGAATGCGACAGGTATGGTCCGATTTCAATTTACTAAAAAGATTTTGAAAGTAGAATTCTCATAGTTCAAAACGTTCATCTTGGTTTTTCATAAAAACGCTGAGAAATATGTTAAAAATAAAGCTGAACATGACAAAAAACGGCCGAGCGCGTGAGAGTAGTTGAAGAGTGGGGGTTTACAATTATTATCTGACAACGTTTAGAAATTACTGTCACGTTCAAAATGCCGACGCTTTCGAATGTCATACTTCCCCTTGCCTGCTGCTCTACCCCCACTCTTCAACTACTCTCACGCGCTCGGCCGTTTTTCGTCATGTTCAGCTTTATTTTTAACATATTTCTCAGCGTTTTTATGAAAACCCAAGATGAACGTATTGAACTATGAGAATTCTTCTTTCAAAATCTTTTTAGTAAATTGAAATCGGACCATACATACCTGTCGCATTCAGGTCTGCTGAAAAATTGCATAGTAACATAATCAAATGGCCACAGATCAAAAACTATGCATCGGACAGTTCCTGATCTTCGCAAAAATGAAGTTCATATCAATAGCTAATACCGGCCGCAGGATCTACGCTACAACTCAAAAAATAACCGAGTTATGAACTTTGAAAAAACTGCATTTTGGACGGTTTTTTCCAATTTTCCCTTAGACTGAGGGTCTGATCGATTCGTCCGACCTCTCATTTTTTTCGTCTTTTCATTTTCTACAATAAGTCTATTGACACCATCACGATTAAACTGATAATTTCAATTTTATAAGCAAAAAACTGCATAAAATTGTTAAAAACAAAGACATAAATAATAAAGTCGAGTGAAAAACATATCACTATATCATGTGGAACTATTTTACACACAATGGCGGAGCTGGTTTTCTTCTAACACTTTTTACATGAAAAAATCTGTGTAGCTTGGCCTAATAATGAAGTGTATGTTCAAACAAATTTGAACTAAAGAATGAGTCTATCCAACCCTTCATAAGCAGAACTAACTCGTTTTCAAGCCATCCTATTTTGACACCTTCACTTAGCATATTACTTATTAGAATCTCAATTTCACTTCTGTATAAAAAATTATAAATGACTCGCTTCAAAATGTATGGTATTAGTTATTTTCCATCTTTGTTTTGTTCATTACTTAAGGACTTTCACGAAATGATGTCAAAAACATTTGTAAATGTTAAAATAATTCATTTCCATGAAATTCTGAATTCTAGACTTAATTCATCAAAGGAGAATAATGAAGCATTTTTCACATCATTATTTTCTCCGAAATGTTAGATTTTATAAGAGCAATACAGCCAGTTATTAATTTATTTGGGCAGATGTTGTGAAGTTAAAATTAGCCAGCGAAGTCTTAATTGAAATAAATATCTGAAATCCTCGCCTGGTTTCCAGGGAAACAACGGTAGCAAAACTGGAGATGGCTACTGTAACATTTGCTCATAAGATAATTAAAGGTTATTTTCTCGATAATTCATTGCTCTGGAAGTTCAGTAACAATGAAAAATGAACACAGCATTGGGATTAAATTGAAAAACAATCGTAGAAGATATTGTTTGTCTTTTGAATAACCTTACGATTTGTTTTGTAAAGATGGAATTTCACGTTTTCATGCTCGCATATCATCGAGAAGGAAGCTGGAGTATAATAATGCATATAGAACTAATTTCCTTGGTTTAACCCTTTTGTTTAATACCTCCTACTCAAATACTTTATATCTTCTCTATCTTCATCAGAAAGGAAATCTCAGTATGAAAATAATCCATGACGTTTAAAAATTCGATCAAAAATTTATTCTATATACTATATAACTTGAGAATGTGAGTAGCCAATAGAAAAAAATTCATTTTTCCGTCGACCTCTAAATAAAAGCTTACTTTAACGTACACGAAATTGATCATTAATGACCCATTTTAATGTGCAATTTCTCCTATTTTAATGTATGATTGTGATGGGCAACCAAACACAGAAGTATTCAGCACGGAATAGTTGAATTATTCTGTGTCTGTACTGTTATTCCACAGAGAAGAGGAATTCATAATTCAAATCGAAAAATTTAACTCTATACAAAATTAAGTAGAAACTGCGGAAAAATTTTTATGCAATAATCGTCCGAAAGTAAATAACACTTCAGCTTCCACCAGTTCCACATATTCCTTATCGGATATTGTAGGTAATGTTAACTATTCAGAATGTCACATAGACATGTCTAATATTCCATCTATGAATTTCTCAAATTGTTCCATCGGGAGCATAAATATAAACAAATCGAAATGAACATAGAAATTTATATTGTGTCAAGTGTATCTGTCATGCAAAATAAAAATTTATTTCAATCAAGAATTTATACTCAATTCATGATGAGGTCGACGGAAAAATCTTGTAATAAACTCGTTTATTAATGTAGCGATTAATGGTCTCGAACTATTAACGCGCTCGCTCCGCTCACGCGTTAAAATATCTCAACCATTAATCGCTGTCATTAATAAACTAGTTTATTAATAGTATATTATTCAACGAGCACAAAATGATTGCTATTTTTCACGAGGGTGAAGTTTGCTACACGAGCTGCAAGCGAGTGTCGCAATTCACCCGAGTGAAAAATTGTAATTTTGTGCGAGTAGAATACTATACTTTGTCCACGACTTCCTCGAAAAAATTAGTAATAATCTGCATTTTCAACAATAAAAATAGTTATCAAAAGCGTTGACATAACATTCTCTGTGTTCACTGAAAACTGCATAGGTTAACGTAAACGTCAACTATTTCACTTGACATCGATTCCATTCCTTTCTTTCGCTCTGATAAAAATGAAATAGATAGTTTATTAGAGTAAATATTCAATAAGTTGGGCATTATACTAAATATTAGTTCAATAATTTGCCTAAAAGTTATCTTAGTTACATAAAACCTAAAAATCTAATAACAATACTATCCTAACAATGTGAATGATAGTCTCAAGTTTGGACATACGTTTTGAGTGTGACGTCATGCAGTGTATAATAAACCATTATACACACTAGTGAATAATAGGTATAATTATACTTCAGGAAGCACACGTATAATGAATGATTTATAGTACAGTCGTGGACAAATAACTATTATTAAAATATAAATTTTATTTCTTGAAAACGATTGAATATTTGCATGAAATCCCAAATATCACATTCAAATTTTTATCAATATATAATCATTTGTTGAATAGGTTGGATGAAATTTCTAAAATTAGATCAATTAAATGCCTGTTTTTCATATATATTTGGGTCCAACTTTTCCTAAACTCTATTCTTCGAAAAACAAGTAAATGCTTACTATTCCAATATCAAAATACTACCAAGATTATGAAACAACTAAACCGGTATATTAACCATTTAAAATGTTTATAAAGAGCTCAAATTTGTTTGAAATATACATTCTCAGGCCTATACTTTTTTATAATATCAAAATCGAATTTTATTTTATCAAAGGCTATTCCCTCAAAACATTAAAAAAAAATTTAAATACTCAAAAATAAATAATATGCTTTATTGTTGGTATTTATTATTACGATATGTTACCTAACCAACATACTTAAAAATCTGTAGAAAAGTTTAATTTAAACGATGAATATAAGTAAACAAATTTTTGTGTCGTTTTCGAAATAATTTTGAAAAATTCATGTTTGCTAATATTTTTTCATAGGGGGAGTCATAAAGATATGCAACTTCTCTGCTACCAAGTATAAAATCAAAGGAAGCGAATATGTCAATTTCATATGTTGATTGTGTTTGTAAAATAACAGATAATATATGTCTCAAAGTTTATTATTACTTATACTGAAATAAATATTTTATATATGCAAATAATTCACCATACCCATGTACAAATATATTACTGCTCTTACTTTCAAGTCTTTCCTATTACAATTATACATATTCCTTGAATATCATCATTCGTAATTAAATTACATATTAAATATTCAATACAGAAAGCATTAAATATGCAGAAAGTATTTCAAGAATTCTATATTTTGGAGAAAGCAAAGCTACGAAACCTAGTATTGAAAAACTAGGAGCTGTGTGCAGTTTCGAACAAGAGAGAAGTTTTTGGTTGTGAATTCACATATCTCAATACTTAATGTGTTTTACAAAAATTAAAACACTTTCAACCTACCTTCTTCGCATATTAAATTAAAAAGGAAATTTAAATTTCTATCTTGCTTTCACACTAAAACCTAATTGCAATTTTCACAGGACTCCTTTATTATTGCTTAAGAAGAAGTAAGTTTATCTCGTATTTTCAAAGAGGGAAAAACTTTTTTTATCCCTTTTTCTCCTGAAAAACTCACTTCTTAGTAAATTTATAAACATTATCGCTCAAAATATCACTTCTCAAAATATCGAAACACTGCGCTGCAATCTCATTATTACTAAATCCAAAAATATTTAGACAAAACATGAAAATTTAGACTGATCTATAAGTTTATATGATTATGTTAAGTACATACATCAATGTGAAATCTATTGATCATAACTATTCTATAAATCACAAAAATTTGTTATTAATTTTTGGCAACATTTTTCTCAAGTGAACGAAAATCTCAATTCATGTCACAACTAGGTATATCTATAATAAAGGCACATTTTTGTCTCAGTCGTTACTTGTATCTCATGTCTTGGTTAATAACTGATCAATTGCTTTTTCGATTTTGTTATATGAATAAGAAATGATATATTATCCATATTACATAGCGAATTAAAACATTAAATTTGGTTACATAAAACAGATTTTAAGGTATGATATAAATGTACCATAAAATTATTCTCAAATTAATCTGTCAAATATCATTAAGTTGTAGTTTAAACTAAAGATTTCTTGATTATGACTAATTCAGACAAAGTACAACTTAACAAGTAAGAAAGATTTTTATTTCTTTTTAATGAAATAAAAGTTGAAAATTTTCATAGCAAGCTGAAGAAATAATTGAACATAAGATTTCCTACTACTTTTTGATTATCACCAATAAAATAAAAATCAATCAAATTCATGAAATTCTCAAATGAATCTGTCAAATTAATATTATAAAGTTGTAGTTTAAACTAAAGCTTTCTTGATTATGACAAATTCATACTAAGTAGTACGTACCAAGTAAGAAAGATTTTTATTTCTTTTTAATGAAAGAAGAGTTGAAAATTTTCATAGCAAGCTGAAGAAATAGTTGAACATAAGATTTCCTACCACTTTTTGATTATCACCAATAAAATAAAAATCAATCAAATTCATGAAATTATTCTCAAATGAATCTGTCAAATATCATTAAGTTGTAGTTTAAAGTAAAGTTTTCTTGATTATGACTAATTCAGACAAAGTACAACTTAACAAGCAAGAATGATTTTTATTTTTTTTTAATGAAAGAAAAGTTGAAAATTTTCATAGCAAGCTGAAGAAATAGTTGAACATAAGATTTCCTACTACTTTTTGATAATCACCAATAAAATAAAAATCAATCAAATTCATGAAATTCTCAAATGAATCTGTCAAATTAATATTATAAAGTTGTAGATTAAACTAAAGCTTTCTTGATTATGACAAATTCAGACAAATTATAACTTACCAAGTAAGAAAGATTTTTATTTCTTTTTAATGAAAGAAGAGTTGAAAATTTTCATAGCAAGCTGAAGAAATAGTTGAACATAAGATTTCCTACCACTTTTTGATTATCACCAATAAAATAAAAATCAATCAAATTCATGAAATTATTCTCAAATGAATCTGTCAAATATCATTAAGTTGTAGTTTAAAGTAAAGTTTTCTTGATTATGACTAATTCAGACAAAGTACAACGTAACAAGCAAGAATGATTTTTATTTCTTTTTAATGAAAGAAGAGTTGAAATTTTTCATAGCAAGCTGAAGAAATAGTTGAACATAAGATTTCCTACTACTTTTTGATTATCAGCAATAAAATAAAAATCAATCAAATTCATGAAATTATTCTCAAATGAATCTGTCAAATATCATTAAGTTGTAGTTTAAAGTAAAGCTTTCTTGATTATGACAAATTCAGACAAATTATAACTTACCAAGTAAGAAAGATTTTTATTTCTTTTTAATGAAAGAAAAGTTGAAAATTTTCATAGCAAGCTGAAGAAATAGTTGAACATAAGATTTCCTACCACTTTTTGATTATCACCAATAAATTAAAAATCAATCAAATTCATGAAATTATTCTCAAATGAATCTGTCAAATATCATTAAGTTGTAGTTTAAACTAAAGCTTTCTTGATTATGACAAATTCAGACAAATTATAACTTACCAAGAAAGATTTTTATTTCTTTTTAATGAAAGAAAAGTTGAAAATTTTCATAGCAAGCTGAAGAAATAGTTGAACATAAGATTTCCTACTACTTTTTGATTATCACCAATAAAATAAAAATCAATCAAATTCATGAAATTCTCGAATGAATCTGTCAAATTAATATTATAAAGTTGTAGTTTAAACTAAAGCTTTCTTGATTATGACAAATTCAGACAAATTATAACTTACCAAGTAAGAAAGATTTTTATTTCTTTTTAATGAAAGAAGAGTTGAAATTTTTCATAGCAAGCTGAAGAAATAGTTGAACATAAGATTTCCTACTACTTTTTGATTATCAGCAATAAAATAAAAATCAATCAAATTCATGAAATTATTCTCAAATGAATCTGTCAAATATCATAAAGTTGTAGTTTAAACTAAAGATTTCTTGATTATGACTAATTCAGACAAAGTACAACTTAACAAGAAAGATTTTTATTTCTTTTTAATGAAAGAAAAGTTGAAAATTTTCATAGCAAGCTGAAGAAATAGTTGAACATAAGATTTCCTACCACTTTTTGATTATCACCAATAAATTAAAAATCAATCAAATTCATGAAATTATTCTCAAATGAATCTGTCAAATATCATTAAGTTGTAGTTTAAACTAAAGCTTTCTTGATTATGACAAATTCAGACAAATTATAACTTACCAAGTAAGAAAGATTTTTATTTCTTTTTAATGAAAGAAAAGTTGAAAATTTTCATAGCAAGCTGAAGAAATAGTTGAACATAAGATTTCCTACTACTTTTTGATTATCACCAATAAAATAAAAATCAATCAAATTCATGAAATTCTCGAATGAATCTGTCAAATTAATATTATAAAGTTGTAGTTTAAACTAAAGCTTTCTTGATTATGACAAATTCAGACAAATTATAACTTACCAAGTAAGAAAGATTTTCATTTCTTTTTAATGAAAGAAGAGTTGAAAATTTTCATAGCAAGCTGAAGAAATAATTGAACATAAGATTTCCAACTACTTTTTGGTTATCGCCAATAAAATAAAAATCAATCAAATTCATGAAATTATTCTCAAATGAATCTGTCAAATATCATAAAGTTGTAGTTTAAACTAAAGCTTTCTTGATTATGACAAATTCAGACAAATTATAACATACCAAGTAAGAAAGATTTTTATTTCTTTTTAATGAAAGAAGAGTTGAAAATTTTCATAGCAAGCTGAAGAAATAGTTGAACATAAGATTTCCTACTACTTTTTGATTATCACCAATAAAATAAAAATCAATCAAATTCATGAAATTATTCTCAAATTAATCTGTCGAATATCATTAAGTTGTAGTTTAAACTAAAGCTTTCTTGATTATGACTAATTCAGACAAAGTACAACTTAACAAGTAAGAAAGATTTTTATTTCTTTTTAATGAAAGAAAAGTTGAAAATTTTCATAGCAAGCTGAAGAAATAATTGAACATAAGATTTCCTACTACTTTTTGATTATCACCAATAAAATAAAAATCAATCAAATTCATGAAATTATTCTCAAATGAATCTGTCAAATATCATAAAGTTGTAGTTTAAACTAAAGCTTTCTTGATTATGACAAATTCAGAAAAAGTACAACTTAACAAGAAAGATTTTTATTTCTTTTTAATGAAAGAAGAGTTGAAAATTTTCATAGCAAGCTGAAGAAATAGTTGAACATAAGATTTCCTACTACTTTTTGATTATCACCAATAAATTCACCAATATTCCATCAACAAATTAAAAATCAATCAAATTCATGAAATTATTCTCAAATGAATGTCAAAATTCATAAAGTTGTAGTTTAAACTAAAGCTTTCTTGATTATGACAAATTCAGAAAAAGTACAACTTAACAAGAAAGATTTTTATTTCTTTTTAATGAAAGAAAAGTTGAAAATTTTCATAGCAAGCTGAAGAAATAGTTGAACATAAGATTTCCTACTACTTTTTGATTATCACCAATAAAATAAAAATCAATCAAATTCATGAAATTATTCTCAAATGAATCTGTCAAATATCATAAAGTTTAAACTAAAGCTTTCTTGATTATGACAAATTCAGACAAATTATAACTTACCAAGTAAGAAAGATTTTTATTTCTTTTTAATGAAAGAAGAGTTGAAAATTTTCATAGCAAGCTGAAGAAATAGTTGAACATAAGATTTCCTACTACTTTTTGATTATCGCCAATAAAATAAAAATCAATCAAATTCACAGGAATACTATAAAATTTATTAATTTCATATATTTTTTTAATAAGTGTAATGTTTTGAAAAGACCAAAAATATACAAATTTTCATTAAAAATTGAATATCAAAAAATTGTTTAACAAATATTCGGTAATGCTATAACTCGCTATTAGTAATATGGCATCATTAAAACTCTCAATATTCTTTAAATTAAGTACTCAGCTTTGGAATAGAATATTCATGTGAATATATAGGAAAGATACAATATTACAAATCTCAATTCGTTTTTCCTCCAAATATCCAACAAATTATAGTATAATAAGATTGAATAACATGATGAATACTAAAATAAAATAGCCAATTTCGTAAGTATTAAAAATTAATTATCATAAAAATGCTTAAATTATCAAAACATACCGTACTTTGTACAATTTTCAAAAATAAAATTTTATCTACAATATATACAATGATCAGTAGATTTCAAATATACAGGGTATATCTGAACAAGGCAGAAAACAGTTTTTCACTTTAACATGTGTGTTACAACAAATATTTTTGATCTATCCTGTGAAACAGCTCCATTTTCATTCTGTGGTACAATTGGGAATATTCAAATCGATGCAAAATTTTTAAAAACACTTCAAATTGCAATATGCAGAATCCGGAAAAAATTAATGTTTATCATATTGCGGCAAATCTACGAGAAGGAACAAAAACCGTATTTTATTTTTCAGTCCAATACTGAACGTTTCAAACGACATGGGTGAATGATGTGAGAATGTAATCAAAGCCTAGGTTCATCGAAATCAAGTTCAAGAGATCTTATGTGAGTTACTTGAGTCGGACCGGATGACCTGCAGGTGTTGATAGCAACCGTGGAAATAGCAACTGCTCATATTTTATCAATCTGTTATCGAAATTTGCGCAAAACCTACGAGGGACTTCTCGTCCGGCTGCTCATTGGAATTCAAGGTTGATTGCTGAAAAATAGACGGGTAAGAATTAGACTTTTCTTTAAAATGTAAGTCTGAATTTATGATCAAGTTGTACTAGCTACAACACAAAAAGAAATTCAGTACATCATGAATTATCGGATAATAATTTTCGTATTTAGCACTTGGCTAGCTAACTTTTAAACTTTATGTATATATTTTTGTTACACAATTTTATGGAAACTTCCTTCCAAAGCATGATAAGTAGATACCTTGTGCATTTATTGAACGTCCTCTCAATCATATCATTTGTAGAATTGATATGTGCCATATATGTACCATTTGTTCTGTAATTCTCTTTTTAGCAGGTTTTCTTATATATATATATATATATATATATATATATATATATATATATATATATATATATATATATATATATATATATATATATATATATATATATATATATATATATATATATATATATATATATATATATATATATATATATATATATATAGATTATATTTTTATATATATATATAAATATATAAATATATATATATATATATATATATATATATATATATATATATATATATATATATATATATAGATAGATAGTATATTTGGTTACATAATAACAAAGTCGAGATACAAATAACATACAATATAAAATTCAAATAATTGTTCACTCTAATCAATTCAGAGTTTCACATTGAAGTCCTCCAAACTGTATGGTGGGTTTTCCAGAAGATAATGTTTCAATGTTTTCCGAAAGATCCTCTTCTGGAGTTTTCTCCATTGAATGGGAATTCTATTATATAATCTAACTCCTTCATATTTTCTCCTGCCTGTACATAATCTAGCTTTTTCAATATTGAAGTCTTCACTAGATCTGATCCCATATGGTTGACATTCTGATCTTCTTTCATGCATGGTGGGTTTATTCACAATATTCATGACTAGCCTTAGTATAAGTTCAGCTACAACAGTCAATATATTGTGTTTTTTGAATATTGGCTTGCAGTGGCATTGCGAGTTCACACCATCAATGGCCCTAAGAGCCTCCTTTTGCGCCCCTAAAATCTGCTTTATGTGACAAGTAACCCCCCATTGCTCTATAGCATATAGCATCCTGGAGTGAAAAAGTCCATAATATACAGTTATTGCTGCTTTTTGGCTGATTATTTGCCTAACCCTTCCAATAGCAAATATGCTGTTATGTAATCCCTCACTGAGACTGCTACAATGATCTTTCCATGTGAGACGGTTATCTAGAGAAACGCCCAGAAATTTTACTCCACTTGAAGATAGCATTCGGGATGATGAGAAAATCATTGTTTTGGTTTTAAGTTCATAAAGCAAAAGCTTATTCGCTCTGAACCATGTTCCCGCAGTTTTCCTGGCCTGTTGGCATCTCAATTCTAAATTTTTCATATCCTTGTCCTTCACAGCAAAGCTAGTATCATCAGCATATAGCACAGTATGGCATTCGAAGTTTTGAGGTAAATCATTAATATAAATGATGAAGAGCAGAGGTCCAAGAACAGAGCCCTGAGGAATACCCTGAATCACATCAAGCATAGAACCTCTCTGCGGTCCGCAACTCACTACCTGTCTTCTTCCAGCAAGGTAAGATGTGAACAGTGCAAGGGCTACCCCTCTTACACCATAGTACTCAAGTTTTTCGATACATATATGGTGGAACATACAATCGAAAGCTTTCGATAGATCGCAAAATTCGGTAGAAACTAAGCAATGTTCCTCGAAACCATCTACTATGTAATTACATAAGGATGTATTTTCAAGTTGTTTATCCGATTATGGAACAATAGGATTGAAAGTTTGTAAATAGGTAATTTCGTATGATATCTTGGATGGAATTGTTTTTGGTTCGAATTGGTTGGGGGGTTGACCCCCCCTGAGGGGAAAATAAATCTTGTTTACACGATAAAGGGCGCAATTTTGAAGCAATAGGGTTGAAACTTTGTAAATAAGTAGTTTCGTATGATATCTTGGATGGGATTAGTTTTGGTTCGAATTGGTTGGGGGGTTGACCCCCTGAGGGAAATAAATGTTGTTTACACGATAAAGGGCGCAATTTTTAAGCAATAGGGTTGAAAAATTGTAAATAGGTAGTTTCTTATGATATCTTGGATGCGATTGGTTTTGGTTCGAATTGGTTAGGGGGTTGACCCCCCAGGGGGAAAATAAATCTTGTTTACACCACAGAAGGCGCAATTTTAAAGCAATATGGTTGAAAGTTTGTATCTAGGTAGTTTTGTATGATATCTTGAATGGGATTGGTTTTGGTTCGAATTGGTTGGGGGGTTGACCCCTCGGGGGAGGAAATAAACCTTCTTTACACGATAAAGGGCGTAATTTTGGAGCAATAAGATTGAAAGTTTGTGAGTAGGTAGTTTCGTATGATATATTGGATAGGATTGGTTTTGGTACGAGTTGCTTGGGGGGGTTGACCCCCTAGGAGAGGAAATGAATCTTGTTTACACGATAGAAGGCGCAATTTTGGGACCATAGGGTTGAAACTTTGTATGTAGGTAGTTTCGTATGATATCTTGGATGGTATTTATTTCGATATAAATTGGTTGGGGGGTTGACCCCCCGGAAGAGGAAATGAATATTGTTCACACGATAGAGGGCGCAATTTTTGTTTTTAGGATTTGGAACAAAAATCATAACTGAATGAATAGATTTTTTAAACTGGATACGTTTTGAAAACCTGCTTTTCTAATGCAGCTCGCTGCGATAGAGTTTTTATAACTTTATTCTATCTTTTTGTTTCACAATTTTACAACAAGTACCTACCCTATATATTTTTGAATAGTTGTATCGAACAAGTTTTTTTAAATTCTGACAAATGATTAACTATTGATCAAATAAACTATCTATATCTCTATTCCTTGATTGATCTAAATAAAAAAAGCAATTACGTATGCAGAAAATTCACAAAATGAAATACTGTAATATGAATTAGAATATATAAAAATATTACACTTTTCTACAAGATCACATACTAAACTTCAATTCTACAATTTAATTTTGAAACAAATTCGAGTAATTGTACGAAAATCTATCAATTTTGAATGTTTGTTAATATAAGTTCACACGCAATACCAGATTCTTAATATATTTTATTTTCATAACCGTTGAAGTAGTTATTGTTTTTAAGTCTTCAGATAATTCTCTCAAACATTATATTTCAATTTCTCTCTTTCTTCTTTTTGACTAAAAAAACGAATACCACTTAACACTTGTATATCGCAAAATTCATACTTAGCGAATCGACTTCACGAAAGAAAACCAAACTTACTTTGACTAGAAATTAAAGTAGTTCGAACTCACCAAGGGAAAAGTGACTATTTTTACAAGTGCTCTACCATCGACGAGCTTCTGCAAATTTTCAGATATCGCAAAAATATCCTTGCTATCCACCAGACCAGCACCTACAAGCTCTGTCGCTATACCCTCCGCTGAATCTTTTCCAACTGCAAACTCGAATCGAATGTCATTGAGCTCTCTCTTGGCATTCCTTCAAAACACAGAAATATCTATAATACAGGTTCGAAATGCATAACGAAAAATCTCTTTGGAAACCAAGGAACAAATGAGGAAGGATAATCACCTGATGAGGGAACTAAATTCTGGATGGGGTTCTCTGGGGAAGGAACGTTTTCATTTAGTCAGGATTTAAACCTTAAATTTCATTTCTAAATGTCGTACCTCATCCTCAAGACTAAGTTGACCGGCGGAGGATCACCTTCGCTGCTCTCAGGATCTGATCCGGATGAACCGATCGAGGCTAAGGTGTTCATCGGTTTGGAATCTGTATCGCTCTCGCTGGAACCACCGTCATCGCCTTCGTCCTCGCTCGACCAGACCCACTCGCCAGTCTCTTTTCGATGAAGACGACCCGAAGCACCTGGTTGTCTTTTAGAAGCCTGATAGTGAAAAAATATTCAAAATTTAACAAATATTCCATATCGTCATATTAAGTGTCTAAGAGGAATGTGCATAAATAAATAAACTTCATTATCATAATATTTATATATATTTTTTTTATTATATTATCTCCCCAATAAGTCAATCAGGTTTTAAGAAATACCATTGTACTAATACTGCTCTACTGAAAATAAGTAACGATATAGCTGGTGCTATGGACAATTTGATGGTTGTTCTTTTGGTCTTACTTGACTACAGTAAGGCCTTTGACCTAATATGCCATCCACTACTAGAGGCTAAGCTACAATTCTATTCATTTCATCCTTCAACGGTGAACTGGTTTTGCAGTTACCTTTGTGACCGGTATCAATATGTTGAGGTCAACAGTACCAGCTCGTCATTACAGCATATAAGAAAAGGTGTACCTCAAGGAAGGATCCTAGGACCTATATTATTTACAATATTTGTGACAGATATGGTTGATGTTTTGACGCATTGTAAAATTCATCAGTATGCTGATGACACTCAGCTTTATTTGCCCTTCTTACCTCAAGAAGTTAACACTTCTATACAAGTGATTAATGATGAATTGAACTCTATAGTACTCTGGTCCCAAAGAAATGGTTTGAAATTAAATCCATCAAAAACAGAAGTGATATGTATAGGAACTAGAAATACACTCTTAAAAGCAATAAATTTAAAAACCTGTGATATTAATGTAAATGGAACTGTGATATATTTTAAGGATGCCGTTAAAAGTCTGGGAGTAGTTATAGATAATGAGCTCAAATTTGAAAGCTATATTTGTAACTTACTTAAATTAGCATATGTAAAACTTAAATCAATCTATAGTTTTAAGCAGTACTTGTCTAGTCATATTAAGTGGAATTTAGTTACAAGTTTAATCATGTCATCCTTTGGTTACTGTAGTCGTGTTCACTACTCATTTGCTACAACTTACGCTAGAAATTTGATACAAAAAATGCAAAATTGTTGCCTTAGATACTCATTCAACATAAAACGAAAAGAACATGTTACTCCACATTATAATAATCATAAAATCCTGAAATATGAGTCAGTGTTTCTATGTCAATTTGCAGGTGTTATACATATAAAATATTGAGTTCAGAGAGTCCCTCATACTTGAATGAACTCCTGGTTAAGAGAGAACTATGTCATTGTGTGAATGTACGTAGTAGTAGTAGTTTTGATATACCATACCATAGGTCATCCAAGTTTGAAAGGGCTTTCTCTTATAGGACTGTGAACATTCTAAATCATTGATTCCCAAAGTGGTCCAGGTGGACCCCCAGGGGTCCACGGGAGACTCGACGGGGGTCTACGTTGGCGTGAAAAAATAATGGGGGTTCACAATTCGTATGCGGCGGTCCACGAAAATTTATCTGGTTTCGATAATGAAGAACTAAAATGTTGGCTTGACTTCACCTATCTTGCTTGCAATCTTGCATGAAATTGTTTGATTATCAAGTACGAATGCCTATGCTGAACGTTACTAATTTGTTTCCTGAATTTCGAGAAGAAAAGTAAAGCAAAGTGAATCGATGATAGTGTTTGCCAGTGTCGGAAAAAGGTAAGTACTTTGTCGCAGGTAGAATGCCTTGATGAGAATATTCAGACCTACGTTCAACATTCACTTGCCCTGCATGATGACTGCAGAATCACTTTTGAAGATATTTTGATTATAGAAATACCACCATGGGTCTTAAATCCGTTTGATGAAACGGAAGTGGAGAATGTGATATTACAAGAGAAGCTACTCGAGCTTAGCACTAATAGTGCTGAAGGTGAAATTAAATAAATGTTATCAAATATTTTGACTGCGGGCAGAAATATCCTGGACTGTGGGGTACTGCGAAAAAGCTTATGATAGGATAGCGTTTCCCTCGTCATATCATGTCGAAAGAAGTTACCAACTTTTTAACAAAAAAAAAGAGCTTTGTTGTAGTGCTTTGGGTAGATTTCTAAAAAGTAAAGTTCGATGGAATGACTTTTGTGATTGGCCAACTTCAATTTTTTGACATCCACCAATTCAATTAAATAATTAACCAATAAATTCTCACTTTTTTTCGAAAACTTTTAATTCGTGGTTGCAACTCAGCCGCAACGCAAATTTCCATAGTTAGATCTAATCTTCATATTTTTGTCGAGTTTTGGAAATATGGTAGAACCAGCAAGTTTTCAAAGTGGTCTATGAGAATAAAAAGTTTGGGAACCTCTGTTCTAAATGATAATCTGGATCTTTTTAATAACTGTATTAATATCAATACATTCAAAAGGTACCTTAAAGAAAAATGTCTGAATTTTCAGATTGATTGTATACAGTGATTGTTTCGTTTTGGTGGTAGTGGTAAAACAGCTATAGCTGAACTTCCACCCTTTGTACTTATTTTGTGTGCAATAAAGATTATTATTATTATTATTAACTTACCTTTTGTACTCTGGTTTCGAGACTGGGACCTATGGCAACCAAGGTCTGTTGCAGATACTTCTTATCCTTAGCTTTTTTGAAAAATGGATGTTTAAGTAATTCAGCTGCAGTCGGTCTCTTCGCAGGTTCTTTTTGCAAACAATCGGTGATCATTTTTCTGAATGTTTTTCCATACGCCTAAACCAGAAATAGCCTAATTAATATTTGTCCAATTATATTCCAGCAAATATAATTCAAGATTAATTTGATCTGCCTTTCAAATTGAAATAACATGAATCTCGACCACAACAGAAATTGATTCATTCAACTATTTTTTTACATTTGATCAACCATAATGAAGTACTAAAAATAGTTAAGAAAATGAAGAATAAAAAAGGTGGTATTGATGGGATAAGTACTAAAATTATCAAAACTTTAGCTGACTTTCTTGCTGAGCCTCTCTCTCATATAGTTAACCTTTGCTTTATTAATGGTGAATGGCCTAATGAACTAAAATGTGCATAAATAGTACCAATACACAAATCTAAAGAAAAATATAAACCCTCCAATTACAGACCTATTTCACTGTTGTTTCAAATTTTGCAAAAATCCTTGAAAAAATTTTTCACAACAGATTAATAAATTTTATACATAAATCTAACATCATTTCTAATAAACAATATGGCTTTTTAAAAAATAAAAGTACGGAAGACGCATTAAATTTCATAATCGATAAAATTTTGCTTAAACTTGATAAAAGTAGTCCAATAGCTATCACTTTTTTAGACCTTGCCAAAGCTTTTGATACCGTAAATCACGAAATCTTGCTAAAAAAATTATATAACTACGGAATCAGAGGAAATGCTTATACTTTGATTTCTAGTTACTTGAGAGGAAGGCTGCAGAAGGTCAGAATAAATGGAAATTACAGTGACTTTGAGGAGGTGAATGTGGGTGTTCCCCAGGGAACAATCCTGGGACCACTCTTATTCATACTCTATGTTAATGATCTGCTCATGAATACGCCTGAGGGCCAGATTGTCTCATATGCTGATGATACAGCAGTCATAACTGAGGAATCAGATTGGAAAAAAGTAGAGGAAAAAATGAACTTTCAACTACAA
This sequence comes from Cynegetis impunctata, assembly GCA_030704885.1. NCBI lineage: Eukaryota > Metazoa > Arthropoda > Insecta > Coleoptera > Coccinellidae > Cynegetis > Cynegetis impunctata. Next base: position 875,187 of record JARQZK010000745.1, read on the forward strand.
GAAATATCAGATTGGCTTGCTTTAAATAAATTGTCGTTGAATATTGATAAAACTGTATTTGTAACTTTTGGAAATTATTGTGATAGTGTACCTGAAAGATTGCACGTTAAAATAAGTAATCAAGAAGTTAAGAGAGTTGAAAGTTGTAAATATCTGGGTCTAATAGTAGACTATAGGTTGAGTTGGAATTTGCATGTTAACTATATATCAAACAAAACAAAATATTTGGTTTTTATATTTTTTAAGTTATCAAAAATAATGCAACATAAGACGTTAATGATAGTCTATTACGCTTTATTTAATAGTGTGCTCAACTATGGTATAATAGCTTGGGGTGGAGCTTATTCTACGCAAATCTCATTGCTGCAAAGAAGGCAGAATAGAATTTTAAAAATAATCAACAAAAAAAACTTCATATATGAAAATCAACCTTGCACAATAGAACAACAATTTTCACTTGAATCTCCTATATCATTATGTAACTTTATCAGAATTATGTTCAAAATCAACAAGTGCAACCAGAAATAAATCTATACAATTGCCAAAAAGAACATTAAAAATAAGTAAAAAAAGATCTTATATCAAAGCTATCCTAGTCTTTAATGCATTACCTAATGAACTAAAAAATATTGAAAATAAAATTAAAAGAAAAAAGCAGCTAAAAGAATATATTAGACGTAATAATATTTAATTGTGCATCAGGTGACGACTGTGATACAAACTTAAGAAGAATATTTTTAGAAAATATTTAAAGCCTAGTTTTTAAGTTACTTAGAGTTAATTATATTAGTTTTTAGTTTAGTTTTAATTACCGGCCTCACGCACAGGTAACTTTGATTACCTCTGTGAGGATATACTATTTATATTAGTCTTTAAGCTATGTATTTTGTATATTTTTTTTTTATAAAAAACTGGTAATAAATACAATACAATACAATACTATAAGTCTGATGTAATACAAACAATTAATTTGGTGAAAAACACAGAATTAAGGATACTGATAATTGGGTGAAACAGCGATCTATTAAATATTTAGAAATATCTTGCACGAGGTGAATTTCCAGTTGGAACTCACCTTATAGCAATCTTTTTCTTCTGATCCAGTATCTAAATTTGGTGGTTCATTTTGTAAGGTGAGCATCAAAACCTTCATAGGAGGATATTTATGGTAAGGTGCTGTACCGGTCGCCATTTCGATTGCGGTAATTCCAAATGACCAGATATCAGCTTTAAAATCATATCCATGATCCTTGGAAAAGAATAATTAAAGTTAATCAACACACAACTACAACATTTGTGGTATTTGTAATTGAAACAGAATTAGAAATCTTTAGCATACCTGTTCCATGACTTCTGGAGCCATCCAACAAGGAGTTCCGACAAATGTATGCCTAACTTTTTGTCGGGACAAATCTCTGCCAGTTGCAAGCCAAGCGGAAACTCCAAAATCGGCGATTTGTACAGTGCCATCTTCTCCCAGTAGAATATTTCCTGCTTTTATATCCCTGTGAATTAAATGTTTTTTCTGATTAAATGAAATATACTACTCAACAAATAAGTTTTTTTCAGTTAATTTTTTTTTACTAAGTTTAAATTTTTATTTATAATTATGAATGAATATACTAAAACTCTAGTACAATGCATATATTTTCACCCTCTTAATAGAAATAGAATCTGCATGTCAAAGAATATTCACTAGTCAAAGTTCTCAAAAATTTTCTTTTACACTCTTTCAAATTCAAAGAAGTCAATGAGAGTACAGTGTACAGAGTGTTCAATGGTATTAAGTCTAATGCTGAAGGAAGTGATAATATAAATCTAAAAATGTGGAAACTCATTCTGCCTCACTGTATTGACCAACTGACTCACATCATTAATACATCCTTAATGAGTGGTATTGTACCTAGTCAATGGAAAGTTGCAAAGATAAGACCGGTATCAAAGGTATCTAAGCCTACATCTTTGAGTGATTTCAGACCTATCAGCATCTTACCAGTGGCTTCTAAAATTTTGGAAAAGGTTGTTTTTGAACAAATGTCTGACCATGTTGAAGGGAATATTCTCACAATAAGTCAATCAGGTTTTAGGAAATACCATAGCACTAATAATGCTCTACTGAAAATAAGTAATGATATAGCTGGTGCTATGGACAATTTGATGGTTGTTCTTTTGGTCTTACTTGACTACAGTAAGGCCTTTGACCTAATATGCCATCCACTACTAGAGGCTAAGCTACAATTCTATTCATTTCATCCTTCAATGGTGAACTGGTTTTCAGTTACCTTCGTGGCCGGTATCAATATGTTGAGGTCAACAGTACCAGCTCGTCATTACAGCATATAAAAAAAGGTGTACCTCAAGGAAGCATCCTAGGACCTATATTATTTACAATATTTGTGACAGATATGGTTGATGTTTTGACTCATTGTAAAATTCATCAGTATGCTGATGACACTCAGCTTTATTTGCCCTTCTTACCTCAAGAAGTTAACACTCCTATACAAGTGATTAATGATGAATTGAACTCTATAGTACTCTGGTCCCAAAGAAATGGTTTGAAATTAAATCCATCAAAAACAGAAGTGATAATAATAATAATTTATTACTACAGCATCAAATATTTACATGCCAGGTCACAGAGAATTAGTATCTACAAAATATATGTATGTAGCTCCTTGAAGCAGTTCAAAGAATTAATCTAGGTTGTATAATGTTCTTGTCAATAACAAGTCTTTAATTGTATTTTTAAATTTGGATCCTGTCTGTGGTCTTGTTTTCATTTCCTCTGGTAGGTGATTGTATAGTCTTGGTCCCCAATAATCGATTCCTTGCTGAGACTTTTTTTTTGTGTGAAAAGGAATTAGAAGTTGTCTTTTGTTTCTTGTGTTGAAGTTATGAAATGTTCCATTCTTTGGAAACTTATCCAGATTCTTGTGGACATGAGTGACACATTCCAGGATATACAGTGAAGGCACGGTAAGTATTTTCAGCAGTTTGAAAGCTGCTCTACAGCTTTGTCTTTGCTTTAAAGAATATAAAATCCTCACTGCTTTTTTCTGCAGTATCATTAAATCCAATGAATAGCTTGATGTTCCCCAAAGCAGTATTCCGTATGAAATTATCGCATGGAAATAAGCAAAGTAAGTTATCAAGGCCACCTTTTCTGAACACACCTTTTTTATTGTTCTTAATGAATAAAGCGCTGTTGTTAGTTTTCTTTTTGTTTCTTCTACATGAGTTTCCCAGGATAGGCTACCATCCAAATAAATTCCAAGAAGTTTCAAGTTGGATACCTTATTATTATTAGCGAATACTAGATGTTGCGTTTTTTCAGGATTTAGTTTTAGAGAGTTACACCTGAACCATTCTTCACACTCCTGTGTTATTTCCATTTCTATTTGCTCTAAATGGGTTTGTGTTTTTCCTTTCAGCAGATGGGCGGTGTCATCAGCGAATAGGTGTGTTGAAGCTTTACCGTTTGTATGGTTGATTTTTATGTTCATATTATCATTCATATTATCATTCCATTTATGAAAACTATGAACAATAATGGGCCTAGAATAGAGCCTTGAGGCACTCCTAACTCTATATTTCTCTTTTCGGAAATTTTATTATTTCAAGTCACTGATTGTTGTCTATTATGTATATGGAACTGGAAATACACGCTTAAAAGCAATAAATTTAAAAACCTGTGATATCAATGTAAATGGAACTGTGATATATTTTAAGGATGCTGTTAAAAGTCTGGGAGTAGTTATAGATAATGAGCTCAAATTTGAAAGCCATATTTGTAACTTACTTAAATTAGCATATGTAAAACTTAAATCAATCTATAGTTTTAAGCAGTACTTGTCTAGTTATATTAAGTGGAATTTAGTTACAATTTTAATCATGTCATCCTTTGGTTACTGTAGTTGTGTTTACTACTCATTCGCTACAACTTACTCTAGAAATTTGATACAAAAAATGCAAAATTGTTGCCTTAGATACTCATTCAACATAAAACGAAAAGAACACGTTACTCCACATTATAATAATCATAAAATCCTGAAATATGAGTCAGTGTTTCTATGTCAATTTGCAGCTGTTTTACATAAAATATTGAGTCCCTTATACTTGAATGAACTCCTGGTTAAGAGAGAACTATGTCATTGTGCGAATGTACGTAGTAGTAGTGCAATAAAGATTTTTATTATTATTATTATTACATTTTGAATGTCCACATTACACGATAACAGTAGCAGTACCACCCTGGTTTAATATTTTACTTTCTTTTCACTACATATATACAAATATGGAAAGCTTATCAACATCAAATTCCTACTAAATATTTGTTTTACAAAATAAACCACTTCCAAAATAAACACTGCCTCTACATGCATATCAAATACTCAATAGGTAATTTAGAAGCAGAAACATTACATTTAACACTTCCAGGATAGAAATAAGCTTCCCCTCAGTTTAGATTTTGTCCCAAATAGAGTAGAGTGAAATTTTCAAAAACAATTTACCTGTGAATTTGTCCATTGCTATGAAAATACTCCAATCCTTTCAGAACTTCTCTCAGTACGGTAGCTATTGTAGCTTCATCAAAAACTCCATGCTTGCAATTTGTAGCTCTTGTTTTATGTTTTATAATATCAAGTAAGCTGCCACCTGTTACATAAATAACATTAAGACTTTACACACCGAAATGTTAATGTAGTAAAAATAAAAAAAACCATTCATAGCAGTATGCATTTTAAATTACTTTATGTTTAAGTACTAAAAATGTTTCATATCATTGGAGAATATAATTGTCAAATATAATCAAATAGAGGAGTATCACCTATTCAGTATAATACACATACACTAGAGATTTAATAAGTCCATACGCAGGATAATTTGAATGTTGGTATGATTCGAACTGCCAAATGTACCAACCTATGTTTCGCTCACTCTCATCGCAGATCTGATGTTTCAATAGCTTTTTGAGTCAATAAATTGATCTCGACAGAGTAAAATTTATGTCAAAGTGAAAGTATATTATCATTAATAAGTTTAATAAACATAATCATGACAGGAAAAAATGTTTAATATTTTCTATTGAACATACTATAACGATCTGAGTCCAAACAGGGGTAGATTTTTGATAATTCAGATTATCAAGGCTCTACTATATTTCAGCACAGAAAACAGTTTAAAGTGTTAAAAATTAAATATTTCTAATAATTGCATTTTCTCTATAAATACTATAAATGAGACCCACCTTCTAGTAATCTCAGTACAAGCCACAGTTCCTCTCTTACCACAAAACTAGTATAATAAGTTACTACATTTTCGTGGTTACAACTAGACATAGCCTGAATTTCTTTGAGGAGTTCATCCATAGACGTGTTCCATTTTTCTAAGTTTATACGTTTAATGGCACATTTTTCACTTCTAGGTTTACAAAGTGCACCATGAACTACAGCTGTAGCACCAACACCTAAAATATTCATATGAAAATGTTTATTAGTAGAGATTAATATTTTAACATGACAAGAGTGCTGATGAAACATAATGAAAATAAATTGAAGAATTAATTATATTTAATGTGAATGATATTAAGAACATAATTATACAATACACCAGTTTTATGAGATATGCAAATATATTGCTTATATTTGAAATTTCGAAATAAGAATTAAAAAACTGAATATCTGTGAAATTATAAATACATTGATAATCATTACTGTTTGCAGTATACTCATAATTATTGATTAAATATTTATTTTAAAATCTGAAACCGGAATAGTAACATAAAAAATATAACCTACAAATTTGACACTAATTTATTATTTTAAGAGTAAAAACACTCCTGACTATGTATGAATTAATAGCTAGAACTAAACATATCAAAATAAAAAATCAATTTCAGGAAAAACTTACCTATTACTTTTCCTAATTCGTAATCATCTTTAGTATTTGGCCAAGGAATAGACGGTTGCGAAGATGTTGCAGCCATCTTTTTCGATGATAATATACTTCCTATATTACCGATAGATTGTGACATTGCCTTCGCATATCCGCTGAGAGCGGAGTTGTACATCGCGGGTTTTTCGGGTTTTTGACGAAATGTCCCCTGGGTCCCCGGTGGTAAAACTTCTTCTGAAATTTTTCTATAAAAAAGATTTAATTGATTCGATAATAATTCACAAATTTTAAATATTTAAAAATGTGTCTAAAATTGTTATTATTTAATTCAGGATATTTTGACCCAGAATATCACTGAAATTTTAATTCGAAATATAGTTAGGTACTCAATGAGAATTTCTTTTTTTCTTTATGCAACTGGAGTTTATTCCCATTGATTAAGCCCTTACTCGATGATAAAAATCATATATTTTCAAATAAAACTGTATGTTTTAAAATGTTCAAATAAATTTCTAAAATAGCCATCGCGGTTCTACTTAAAAACTTGGAAAATTTACTACTTGCCTGTTGATAGTACCCTAGGTACGACCTAGATTTGAACTAAACTCAATAATACATTGAAAACTACTATACCAAGAGTTTCGTTGGAGATTTTAGCTTATTCGAGAGCAATTTTCAAACTGAAGAATAAGAAACTTTGGAACTATATTCTGGTTGTTCAGGTAGTTGAAAAGGTCGAGCTGTGTACATCTAATTGCTAATTATCTAAATTCAGGGAATTCTTGTACCTTTTAGGAACAGGAGAAATCATGAGATAAAAGAATTCCCTGAATTTAGTCAATTTAGAATCAATTGGTTTTAAAGACCTCATCTTTATTTAATCCTTCTCATGAATAGAATAATTTTACCTGTATATAGCAGTAAGGGATTCTTATTTCACAAATTTGTTCATATACTAAATGTACCACATATATAGTTCAGTAAAAAAGTTGCTATTTATGTTGTAAATGAATTATGCATTCATAATTTCAGCAAATTAATTAACAATTATCTGAGAATACATCATGCAAATATGTTTAAAGACAATATTCAGATGGATATTATTAGAAACATAAGTATATCTACATTTCGAGAAGAGTTGAAAATTTGTAAATTTAGAAATGGATATAAATAATGATGTTCTTAAGTTACAGTTAATTTAATTAAAGAATGAATGGAAGAAGTATTGTATTATCTGGTAAAAACTTTCATGGAAGAAGTTCATATAGAGACTCATACGCTCAAATATATTTAAATTAATTTATGGGTTTTCAATGAGGTAGCTTCAGCATGTTTTATTCAACTTGTTTATTAAATATTGGTTGCGCTGGTAATTTCCTTTTCGGTCTGTGATAGAGTAGAGTTTTTTGTACTAGTGGTACTATCAGGTCGATGTTGTACTGTTGATGAATGAATTTCTTATTCATTCTGAGGAATCTATCGGCTATCGGTTCAATTTTGGTCTTTTGGTATAAATATTCGTTCGAGGGATTATGCAGCTCAGCAACCTCGATATTCTTCTATCAAGTTTTATTGCATTGCCCCAGGATTTGATGCCCATACTCTAAAAGGGGTCTACATATCATTTTATAAATTTTACAGGCTGTGCCTGTTCCAATACCTTGATCTTTGTAGGTTAAGAGCCCTTTCAGACTTGGATACTGTATCCGAGATACGCGTATCCCAGATACAGAAAATACATGCGTTTATATGTACGTTTTCACACTGCATTCAGCACAGCATACCGTATCGCGATACTAAATTTCTGAATCTCGCTCATTCAGCCGCCGGCGACAGTATCCGAATCCGGGATACCAAATTATCATTGTGGCTTATGGACCTGTTCAGACTTGCATACTTTTGCGATTCAAAAAGCACAATAGCATAGGTGTACAATATTTTTATTATTTATTAGTAGAAGTGAAGTGGAATAGAACGGTTTTTCGATTGTACCATGGAGAATAAAGTTTTTGATAACGAATATTATGAAGTTCTTCAAAAGATTCTATGGACGTTCGATAATAATTAAAAAACTTTGTTCGATCTTGTAGTAATTCTTGGTGAAGAAGGTTATAAATTACTTTATTTTCCCTTAATTCTATTATAAGATGAACCCACATAGTTCGTCTCCTTTTAATTTTTTTCTTTTTGTTTATAATATACCACAGCATAGCGCACTCTTCAATGTCCATTTCATAAAAAGCACCGTACAGCACTGATATTGCACTGATAAAATTTATTTACAAAACTATATTCTAACAAAAGTATCTTGACTGTATCTGGCCTAAATTCTGTATCTCGAATACAGTATCTCGGATACAGTATCCTAGTCTGAAAGGGCTCTAAGGACCGGAAATGATTGGCTCTGCTGATTGTTGCCTGTTTTACTGCTTTTATGTGCATTTGGAAGTAAAGTTTGGTATCGATTGTCATTCCTAGGTATCTTCAGTTAGGTGATGGTTTCAATGTCGCGTTTACAAGGGATATGGTCGGAGAGTGTTGACTTGTTTATTATTTTTTAAATATTTCCAATTTCATCACGAACAGTTGAGTAGGCATTTACATGGCTTAAACTCACAATTGATCTTTCAATTTACATTTTTTTTTGATTTCTACACATATCAAAAAAAGTCACATTTTCGGATCACTTTTGTTGTTTTGGTGGAAATTTCTTTCCATTTTTCAATTGGTGTTTCTATGAGAATGTTGCATAGAGTCTATTGGCCTAAACAAATTAATTTTTATTGAGTATTTAGGCAGAAATCATGCAGTTTATTATAAAAAAAATAGGGTGATAAGATTTTATTATCAAAGACAGTGGAAGAGTCAACAGTTGATTCTGAAGAGTTGGCAGGTTGAGACTTCTGAGTTAACAGGATGCAGGTGGAGTAGGCAGGTTGAGAGTACGTATTTTTTCTCTTAATTAGATTCGTGGAGTAGGCAGATTGAGGCCACGTATTATCTTAATTATTTCCTTTTACATTCTCCTGAAGATGGTTTCACAAAAGGAGCCGAAACATCGAGATTTTTCTAATCTTTACTATCATTTCAGCTGTCAGATGTATAATGAATTCATATGGTATTCGATCTGGGCCTGGTGCTCCTTTACCAGCTTCTTTGATTGCAGTTTCAAATTCTTGTGATGTGAAGGGTAGATTGTAGTCTAATGGACAGTCAGTAGAGAAATCCAAATTGATTTCCCTATCATCCTTCGACCTGAGAAACTCGTTATTATAGTTTGCGATACTACTGACTCACGCAAAATGTTCTGCAAGCATGTTAGCAATTTCTACAGCTGTTTCCACTATAATACCTTGGCTCTGCATGCGTGTTATCGTAAGATCCCGACCTTTACCAGATATGGCTTTAATTTTACGCCAAGTCTCATTAACATCTGCGTTTGAAGTGATGCTCGATGTATATTCCTGCCAAGATTTCTTTTTGCTTTCAAGGATAACTCTGCGTGACAATGCACGTGCTCTCTTGAATGCAATGTGGTTATCCACTGAGGGATGCGAAATGCGGCTTTCTTGTTAGCAACAGCGATTCTCACCTCCGCATTCCACCAAGGAAGAACACGTTTTATACGTGTCTCCCGCGTTTGTGGAACACTTACCTCAGCGGCATCACGAATGGCCTTTGTCATATTATCAATAGTTGATTCTGAAGAGTTGGCAGGTTGAGACTTCTGACTTAACAGGATGCAGGTGGAGTAGGCAGGTTGAGAGTACGTATTGTTTCTCTTAATTAGATTCGTGGAGTAGGCAGATTGAGGCCACGTATTATCTTAATTATTTCCTTTTACATTCTCCTGAAGATGGTTTCACAAAAGGAGCCGAAACATCGAGATTTTTCTAATCTTTACGCGGTTCAAACGAGAACCATGTTTTACACATACACACGAACATGGATTTGTTATATATTTTGAAAACAAAAGTTTTTATTACGATTAAATTTTAATGGATTGACATCAATTAGCGGTCTCCAATATTCCAATAAAAAAAAAACAACAACAATTCTTTTCAGAACAAGACAGGCAAGAGCTAGAATACCAGAGGAAATTGAACTAGGGAACATAGTTCAACCATTAGTTAAATCATCTAAATTTCTTGGAGTCCACCTTGATGAATTTTTAAATTGGGAAGAACATGTAAAAAATATCAGTAAGAAACTAAATTCCACTATATATGCACTCAGAAGTATTTCCTTTCATATGGATGAAGCGACTTTGAAAGTTTTTTATTACGCCTGTTTCGAGGCAAGTGCAAGATATGCAATCATGTTTTGGGGATCCTGTTCCAGTGTTCAACACATCTTTGTGATCCAGAAGCGGGCTATAAGAAGCATATTCAAAATGAAGATAAGAGAAAGTTGTAGAGGAGTATTCAGAAGGCATGGACTCCTTACAATATACGCTCTTTATATCTATGAGTGCTTGATGTTCTTATTTCGCAACATTGGCTACTTCCAAGCAGAAAGACACCACAGTTATCCAACAAGATCTAATGACATCATATATCCGAGTCATAGACTGTCACTTACCGAGAGGGGAACATATTATAGATGCATCAGATTCTTCAACAAGATACCAAGTAGGCTACAACATCTAAGAACACAAAATTGCTTCAAGAAGGAAGTTAAAAAATATTTGATTGTTTTGAAACCCTATAGTTTACATGAATTCCTAAACATACCTAAATTAATTTCAATTTTGTTTGACACTGTTCCTTTTTAGTTGTATTTCCTGTATAGTTTGACACCTTTTGGGATTGTAACTCATTTTGAAATAAAGAGTATTATTATTATTATTCAATTTGGTATATTTTAAATATTCTGAAGAGTTATATAACTCGTTTGAAAAAAACATAACTACTAGGTTTGTTGAATAAACGGGCATAATTACAATGTTATATTTTGAAAGATATACTATTATTTTCTGAAACATCAAATCAAAAAAAAAAAATATCGTATTTTGGAACATATTCAACAGAATATATAATGTTACCAAATTATTTATTATGTTGCAAATGTTTGTTTACTTTCTATAGTATCATTATCTCCAGCCGACGCAATATCAGAACAAAAATCAATTTAATGAATGCAGAGAATATTATATTTGTTGTATTATCAATTAGGGATAATTAACTGGGATTTTTGTTAACATTTTTGCAAATACCCTAGGAATGGTTGATAAATTTTATTACCAGATGATTCTGTTAATCTAGTTATATTATATGAATTCAATATCTTATCAGGAAAGTATTCGAAATCAGAAGTGGAATAGCATATTGAACCAAACTGAACAAGCAAAGATTTCGTTGTTATGTACAAATAGCTATAACTTTTTGATTACGGGAAATACCTAATTCGGTATGTAACTTATTGAATTGTTACGTACCAAGGGCGTCGCCAAGGGGTGGCAGGTAGGGGCAGTTGCCCCCCCCTAGAGCTTCATGTAGTCAAATGCAAAGAAATCAAAGTCCTAAGTCGGAGTTAAGACTAAGTCCGACGCGAGCGTTTGCGGTGTTCATAATTGTAATCTTTTGTCGGATCATTCTCTACATTTTTTTTGATATACTGTAAAAGTTGTAAAACCTATACTAAAAGTTGTTTGCTCTGAAACCCATCAAAATGATCAAAATGATCAATTTTTAGTACAGATTTTTCGACTTTGAAGTTAGTTTGCTTTGCACCCACTGGAGTTAGTTTGGATAGTAATTCAAAAATCTTCGTATGGTATATAAAAGGGAATAGATTTTTCAGTTATCATTCAGGCACAAGTCCTTATGATGATTCCGAGGCTGACCTGCCGATACCTTGCTCATCCAAAGATCTGGTCTTGGATCCCGATTCTTCAATAGATGACTGCAACGAAAATGACATCGGTCGATTTATTGGACGGGCATCGTTGTTATCAGCCGAAAAGAAGAAGGAATTGCTGGAAAACTGTTGGTCCCCTTCTGTGACATATAATTTTGCGGAAGACGCCAAATATTTAAAGAAAAAATTTAATTATTCCTGGTTAGAAACGTAACTCCATGGTTGTCCCGTTCTAGGCTCCAAAAAGGGCCATTTTGTATATATTGTACGTTGTTTCCGCCAAATCCAAGCACTTTTAGAGGCATATTTAGATCATTTATCATAAGGCCTTTTTGTTAGTTCAAAGATGTTCACGAGCAGTGCAAGAAGCACATGGAAACCCTCTTCCATAAGGCGGCACTGGAAGCTGCTAAATAATTTCTCGGAAGTGTGCCTGTAGATGTTCAACTCAACAAATACTCTCAGGGTATTATTGAAGAAAACCGGAAACTTCTAAAATCTATCAATTCCTGCATTACATTTTGCAGGTCGCATGATTTAGTTCTGAGTGGTATACATTATGGCGAAGGTATTTTCGAGGACTTTTACAAGCTGCGATCGGTTGATATTCAAAATGAAGATTTTGTTTTGTGGAGAGGTCATTGGAGCATATATTATGAAGAAAGTAAAAGCAACAGAAGCATATAGGTGTTAGCGGACGAAACAGCTAACATTTATGGCACTGAACAATTATCGATAGGGCTGCGATATTTTGATGAGGAAACCAACAAAGTCCAAGAAATGTTTGTCGGATTTATTGAGCTGAAAGGTCTGGAAACGAAATCTATTGCATATAGCATCGATGAATTTCTGACAAAAGAAGACCCTAATCCAAATAAATGCGTCGGTTTTGGATTTGACGATTGTTGGATAATGTCCGGAAAAGACTCCGGGGTACAAGCAATTCTACGCAAAAAATGCACGAAAGCTTTGTTCTTTCATTGCTCGTCCCACAAACTGAATCTGGTATCACGAAAGATATTATTAGATTTTTTCGGGAATCAGTTTTGAGAAGGAAGTTGATCTAACCGTTATTGATGTCCTAAAGAAGGCAAAAACCTTATTTCATGAAACAGGAAAAGCGTTGAAAATTGAACGCTCTACCGTGCACAACGTGTACGGTAGAGAGTGCACTGTTAAGTAAAATTATATCAATCGCTCTCTGTAATTTAGCTCTTATTTGACCGATAACTGGACCATCAGTAAAAATCGCAAGGTCGTCGACATACAGATACCTCGATACTGATTCATCTATTCCTGTTGCAATTCCGTTTATTGCAATATCAAACAAGGTGCAACTGAGCGTAGAGCCCTGTGGTACACCATTTTCAAGCAGTCTTGGATCTGACAATGCATTACCGATTCTAACCCGAAAATAACGTTCATTCAGAAAAGAGCTCACAAACCTAGGTAGGTTACCTCGAAGACCGAATTTGTGCAGTTTTTCTAAGATTCCGAACCTCCAAGTCATGTCATATGCTCCTTTTATATCAAAAAATACTGTAACCAAGTGCTTTCGCTTGGCAAAGGTATCCTGAATAGCATTTTCTAGGTTGACAAGATGGTCGAGCGTGGAGCGTCCTTTTCGGAAGCCTGATTGATATGGTGCGTAGAAATTATGCTTTTCCAATTACCACTGAAGACGATTATTGACTATTCTTTCCATAAGCTTACCCATGCAGCACGTGAGACTGACAGGCCGATAGCTTGTTGGAGATAGGGGGTCTTTCCCGGGTTTGAGCAGTAGCACTACTGCTTTCTTCCATTGCGTTGGGTAAGTGCCATTTCGCCAAAACTCGTTATAGAGATCTAATAATAACTCTTTCATTTCAGCTGTCAGATGTATAATGAATTCATATGGTATTCGATCTGGGCCTGGTGCTCCTTTACCAGCTTCTTTGATTGCAGTTTCAAATTCTTGTGATGTGAAGGGTAGATTGTAGTCTAATGGACAGTCAGTAGAGAAATCCAAATTGATTTCCCTATCATCCTTCGACCTGAGAAACTCGTTATTATAGTTTGCGATACTACTGACTCCCGCAAAATGTTCTGCAAGCATGTTAGCAATTTCTACAGCTGTTTCCACTATAATACCTTGGCTCTGCATGCGTGTTATCGTAAGATCCCGACCTTTACCAGATATGGCTTTAATTTTACGCCAAGTCTCATTAACATCTGCGTTTGAAGTGATGCTCGATGTATATTCCTGCCAAGATTTCTTTTTGCTTTCAAGGATAACTCTGCGTGACAATGCACGTGCTCTCTTGAATGCAATGTGGTTATCCACTGAGGGATGCGAAATGCGGCTTTCTTGTTAGCAACAGCGATTCTCACCTCCGCATTCCACCAAGGAAGAACACGTTTTATACGTGTCTCCCGCGTTTGTGGAACACTTACCTCAGCGGCATCACGAATGGCCTTTGTCATATTATCAACAGTAAGTATGGCTGGTGGGAAGAGGTTTTGAGAGAAACATTCCCAATTTGCCCTAGAGGTGATCCATTTTCTAACCATTGTTCGCTCTGTTTCGGGTGAGTTGGTCTGGATAAGACTAAAAACCTGGTTAAGAAGCACTTTCGCCTCAATGGTCTAGCCATGATGAGTATGCACAGAAAACATATTAATGAAAACTCACAAGATTTTCATAATAAAGTGATCGAATTGTTCACAAAAATCCACCAACATTGTGTTTTAATTAACTTCTTAAAAAAAGATCTCTATCGACTGCTTTATTATTAAAATCTTGTAACTGTCAATGGAATTTTTGATTGCCTCCAAATTCTTTTATTCTATCATTATTTTATCCTATATTTTGTCCCAAACTCTTTTTTTCTATTTATTAATAACTTTGCTTTCAACTGTATTCAAAATTCATACTCTTCCCATTCTCCATATATCAACTGCCCCCCCCCCTGAACCACTGGCTGGCGACGCCCTTGTTACGTACGATGAACAGAACAGTGTTTTCTAACATTAACTACAAAAATAATTATGAATTTGGTCTTTGGGCAGAAGGAATTCGAAGAAATATTGAACAAATTTAAAAAAATTATTTTCTATTATATGTTGTATTAACTAATAGAATATATTCCAAGACGAGTTGCATTTTAAAATAAAACTGCTATGTACAAAAAGAAATTGATAAATTTTAATGTAATTACGAAATAATAGAATAATTTGAATGATGTATCCATTTGAAAAAAATTAAAAGTACAGAATGAAAAATTATATAAAATCTTATATAAAATTTTCAATGGTTTTGAGAATATCCGTTAGTAAATATATTAAGAAATGATGGTGTTTTTATGGTACGAAAACTATTAAAAAATTTATATTAAATAAAAAATAAAGAAAAAACTTGACATGATTCATAACTTTTCAGAAATCAGTTTTTATTCGGTATTATTTTTTGTATATGACGGTCCTGTAAGACGGAATATCATGTGGGCACTGTTAATCCTACCAGAAAACTAATTACTTGATGTTAATATCCCCCAAATATTTATCATTCACTTTACGCACTCAAAAAATCCAATCACAATCGGATACATATATAAAGGATACTAGAGTGTACTAATGATCAGTCGTTAATTATTATTTGTGTAAAAATTAGTCAATCGTCAAAATGGAATTGCTGTTCCTTCTTTCAGTAAGTATTTAACAGAAATATAAAAAATTCACCTTTTTCCAATGGATGGGAAATTCAAAAATTTTTGTTCGAATGTCAACTCTGTATCGAGGTTTCCTTGTGATCTTCCATTTTCCTCCATTTTATATACTCCTGTCCTCCTTCTTCTAATACTGCTGCAAGTTGAAAATACAAAAGAATTTGAATTTATACTACACATGATTTTATATAGACGTAACTTTAATCTTAAAATGCAAAAAGAAACCAAAACAAAACAAATAATTTATATATATATATATTATATATATATATATATATATATATATATATATATATATATATATATATATATATATACCTATATATATTTATTAACAATTTCAGAGCTACGTTACTGGTTTCAAATTTATTCATAACATGGAGCTATAATGTCCGATTGATTTCTAATATTGAATACCTTCTTTTAGTACACTATAATTTTCCAAATTTATTTTATTATCAGTATATGTTACTTATTTCGTGTATTTTCTATGTATGGTTTATTTTTCGGTGACCAAATCGAATAATATGAAATTACTTAAGTCATTGATTTCTTACCATTATACCTATTATTAGATTTTATATTGGTATATTTAAATTTTTGTCTTATTTTCCCAAGAGTAATATTCTATTTCACTATTTGTGTATTTTTTTAGCAATAACAGGCCTATTGAATTAGAAAATCGACTTTATTGAATGATCATTTTTCCATTATGAAATTCATTATTTTCCCAACACTTTTGATCATTGTAAAAAATCAGAATTTTCGAGAAAGTCACGAATTTTGTGAAGAAACTTTAACTATTGAAGTCCTTTTTCTAATTCAATAGGGCTTTTATTGCCAAGTTCAAGAAGAATAAAAAAATATATATATATATATATATATATTCAGTTAAAATATCGAAAGGAAAAGATTTTGAGTGGGGTATGAGGAAATAATTTCATTATCATCTCGTTAAAATTATTTCAATTATACAAAAAAGAGAGTTTTGGTGTTAGTGTCTTGTCGGTACTAAAAGTTTTCGAGTAAACCTTTCCTGAAACTAAAAAAAGACTTGAAGAAGATCCAGACGAAAGTAACTCAAGATATTATTGTTTGTTGACTGGGACATATTTCACGATTGACCATTATATATAACGAAATGAAATCGACAAAAAGGTGATTCTAACACAAATAATTAAAAAAAGCCAGCTCTGTCCGTAATAATACCAAAGACAAAACAGTTGTTGAATTATATCTGGAACGATACTCTTCCCTCCTCGAATTATTTCTCCTCGAAAAATTCCTCCTGCACTCGCTAATCGACTTAATAAAATTGGCAATCATCAAATAAAATAGCCGTTGCTCTCTATTCGTTTATTTATAGCATAATAATAACCCCTAGAAGAATTATTTATTGAAGCCATGAGGTCTATATTTAGAGTCAATCGGATAAACCAGCATATTAGCAGAGGTCAAAGGAATGACTTAAATGCAGTAGGTTAGGAGGAAGAAAATGAACTTTTTAAAGCTCTATTCGAAATGAGAGTATTATAACTAGGTATTTTTGAATTAAATAAAGGGAGGAGTTGACGATTGAAATATAAAAGGGAATGCGTGGTTAATTAACAGTTAATCATTGTACCTAATAAAAATGAAAAATAACTGACATCTCGAACTTTCAAGGTAGTCGGACGTGCGTGATCAGAAATGAAGTATATATGAATATATATATATATATATATATATATATATATATATTATATAATATATAATATATAATATATATATATATATATATATATATA
>JARQZK010000746.1:0-10000 GCA_030704885.1 Cynegetis impunctata
GGTAATGCCATTTGAAAAATCAAAGTTGCTACTACTTTCTAATAGAAGTGGCAACACAGCATTACCGAAAATATTTTAGTTGGGTAGAGAATGTCCGACTATGCCCTCCTTTGAATTTTCAAAGTGATCCGTTGTATGGTTCAACAGAAACGTCTAATGTGCCATCCACCGTGAATCACCCTGTATAATACAGCTCTGCGCTGCAAAAACAGGTGTTTTATGTTAAAAGTATTTTTCGTTAAAAACACAAACAAGTTATGAAATAAAATAATGTATGCCAAATAAATGCTAAGCATTTCCAGGATTACATTAAGAAAGAAATTTATTTAATTCAAAACACTTCGCTCGAAATAATTAAATTTGAACTGATAGCTGACATACAAAGAATGCAAAATATACTATAGATGTCAATAAAAGTCCCAATTATAAATATTTTTGCCCTTTTCGGTAGGTATCTATATATTCCTATTTCTTCTTATCCCAGGGTTTACCCAGATGTTGGAAATTCTGTAATCATAAAATAATAAACATTCTTTCTTGACCGGACGCTGCCAGTTCACCGGGTTTCGAATACAACCATTTTTCTGCCGGCAGTTTGTGTGAGAAGTATACGTGAAATTCTTGCCGCTATGGCTAAAGACATTTTTATGAAACCAGCCTGTTTTATTTGTAAATTAAGTGATGAAAGCGTTATTTCATTCATTTCTTATTAAATATGAACTCACGTAGTGATAATACCAATTCATATATATATATATATATATATATATATATATATATATATATATATATATATATATAAATATATATATATATATATATATATATATATATATATATATATATATATATATATATATATATATATATATATATATATATATATATATATATATATATATATATATATATATATATATATATATATATATATATATATATATATATATATATATATATATATATATATATATATATATATATATATATATATATACAAATATATATATATATATATATATATATATATATATATATATATATATATATATATATATATCAGATTATCCATTTTCTGTTATTTTGTATACACTGTAAACATAATATTAGTGATTCTCGTTGATCAGTAGTTTAACGATAAAATTCAATCATCAGTGATCTCGATAACCTATAAATACGCATTTTCAGAAAAAAAGGAGCATTTTGAATATTTTTCCGCCATATTGGATCCGCCATTTCGATTTTCACAATTTTGACATCAAATTCGTAATCAGCGACCTCGAAAACCTGTAAATACGAGTTTTGAGGCAATTCTGTCGAGCCATTTCAGAGCGTGGCTGAAAATTAAAAAAAAATGTTTTTTTCGGTATGGCACCACTTTAACGACACTCTATAGGTATGGCAGTGTGATACCAGCTAAAGTGATGTAAAAGAGCATCTTAAAACCAGAACGCCATACCGCTACCTATTATACATGTTCATGGCAAAAAAAATGACATATTTGCCCCAGTATGGCGGCCACTTGGCGACGCCTCAGAGGTATGGCGTTTTGAGATCTTCGTTCTACAGTTCATTGTTAACAAAGATCACGAAACAACAGCGTGGGGCCTATGATCCATTTTCACAGTGAAAAAATTACACGTTTCGGTAAGTATGGCGGATCTTAAGTGACGCCATATTGGTATGGCATATTGAGTTTTCGGACTTTGTCGACTTGCTTAACCACATAATACAAGAATCAAAGTGGGGCCTATGATCCAGCGGCACGGATATAGACAACACGTTTGAAAATTCACCCCTCCTAAAAGCTACACTTTAGGGGTGCCATACCGGGAATTCAAAGTTCGGAATAACATTGTCTATCAGCCCCCAAACCCTCGTCGTGGGGCCTATGATACATGCAAAAACCCTCTCGGCTCCCGGTCTAACATCCTTGTACTCATCCTCACCAAAGATGTAAGAGCTCAAAACTACAATAAGTTGCAACTGTTACTACTGTTTTTAAACTTTTTTAGAATCCCTGAAGATGGAAATAATCAATAAAATTTCCGAAAGCTTGGATCAACTTTAAAGAGTTTTTCATTGTACCAGCTGCATTCCCCAATATTTACGTTTTACTTCATACTGGTCAGCAACGAATTCCTATCCTCAACATATATATATATATATATATATATATATATATCTATTAATATATATATATATATATATATATATATACATATATATATATATATATATATATATATATATATATATATATATATATATATATATATATATATATATTATTAAATATATATAGATATATATATATATATAAATATATATATATATATATATATATATATATATATATATATATATATATATATATATATATATATATATATATAAGGTTTGAAGACAGTCTTGACCGTAATGAGTATAGAAGAAAGTATATTGGAATTCTCGGTCTAGGGGTTAATGATAAACTTTTATATCATCCAAGCTTTCGGTAATCGTTTATTACCTTTTTCAAGGATATATAGCGTGGTTTCTTTCCCTTTTCGGAGGTCTAATAGCAAATTATCTATGATTAAAATTTTGTAAATACAAACAGACCACAAATAAAGAAGAATTCTCACATAAAATTATCAATTCATAAAACATTTTACAAGAGAATCAACAACCAAACAATTCATTAATTTATAAAAACATTCATGATGTTTTTATAAATTAATGAATTGTTTATATATATAATATATATATATATATATATATATATATATATATATATATATATATATATATATATATATATATATATATATATATATATATATATATATATATATATATATATATATATTTATCAGACATGAAAAATTTTTCGAAAATTGTGATTGCTTTCCGTCGATACACTGCAAAAGTATGTATTTCATGGGATAAAATACGACTAAAAAGCTTTAACCATCTAGTTGTACTACTGCTATTCAAGTGATGCATCAATACAAAAGCTCTGACCTAAAAATTAAAGTTATCCAATATTATGTATGATCGATGTCGAATGTGAACTGGAAAATAAAACATTCAATCTTCAATTCTGAGAAATTATTGTAAAATTCATCGTAACAGCTGGCATTAATTTACTCTCTGCAAGCTGAAATCGTATTGATTTCCTGTGAACAATGAAAAATATTTGTTATTTATTTTCACAGGACGCTTTCCTCGCGAATGATCAATTATAATGTATAAAAACTAATTAAATGAAATTACAATAGTTTCTCTTTATTAGATTATGAATGCCTTTTTGAGGAATATTCTAGTTCAACAGTTTTTGTGTTATTATGCGATATTTATATAATAATAGTTTTGTTTTTATCCTTATCTATGAAATCTAAGCTAACTTACAATAATAAAACAATGAAGGAAACTATTTTCTGGTTTTCAGTTTCATTGGTACAAAATATATTATAAGGTATTTCAGGAATTCGAAAATTATTCTCGTATTGTTAAGTATGTCTTTATTTATTAATTCTTTGATGGAATATTTCGAAATTGATAATTAAAATTTAATTCATGTTCCCTTGAACACATTCCTTGAGAAAAATCTGCTATAATGAGAAATAATTTATTTGTATTTTCAGTTTCTCTTATTTGGTTTATTTTTCCTGAATCATAAACTCAACTTTTCTGAAGTATGTCTAATAGCGATTCAAGGATGAATTAATGTAGTTTAATACAATTGATTATATAATTTAAAAAGCACACGGAAATAATAATCTCACATTCATTATTATTATGCAATATAGCAAAAAGATTTCGATTATTGCTATGTGTGTCTATATGATTTCGTGTGTTCAATAGAAAGCAGGTATGGATATTCAACCCCCTGTTTCAATTCATAAAATATAATGCATATCAAAATATTTCCATGTTGCAATTACAGATGAATGTGTATGAAGTGTAAGTTGGATTGGAATATCAAGAATGGCCCTGTCTTACTTTCATCTATTCGAAAGATACGAGTATCTTTCTCGTAAGGTCAGAAATCGATTTCAGCTGAAGGAACGGTTGGTAAAAGACAGTTTTTTATGTTTTCCTCTCTTCTTCCAGCGAATTCACCTTTGTCCACTTCAAGATTACAGATGGATTAGAGATGGGCCAATATAACATTTGATCTACATACTCAAGGGACTGTCTTGACGACGTAGAACATGTAATCTCTTGTTTCAACGGAGCTTTATCTGAAGCTTGGTATATAGTGCAGAAAACCGTATGATGGGGAAGTGGGGAGGCTTTTCAATCATTTCAGCACAGAAAAAGTGTACAGCTTTAGAAAGTCGAATTTTAGATCCATAGATCTGAAACACTGGAAATGTTTTTTCGCATTGAATGTATTAAAACAATTTATAGCAGAAACATTTAGAACAGGTTGTTGAATTACAATTAAATTTCAATGAAAATATCCAGCATCGAAAATACATGTCGCAGTACCTTTACGAGTTTCCTTTGATTGTATGATAGAAAAAGAGTGTCGTTGTTAATATTCATTTGGCAAATAAGATTCCAGAAAATAATCAAGTAGTTTTAATATTAAATATAGCATTCTGAAGAATGCTATAACTTCGAGTGTTATTTCGAATTAATGCTAAGTTTAGTACAAGTTGGATTCAATGTGAGTTCTTACAATACTCCTTTACAGTTTTCATGCAAAAAGGTAAACATCTACTAGAACCATAATTTTAGACTCAAATGAAATTAAATTACCCGTACAATAGAGAAGTTTCAAGATAGAAATATTAAACACACACACACAAATATATATATATATATATATATATATATATATATATATATATATATATATATATATATATATATATATATATATATATATATATAACAACACAAGGATATTTATTCGAAAGAAAAGGAGGCGGGAAGCTTGAGTTTGGGATTAACTCCTTCAGCCAGATCAGAGGATACACTTGTATGTACAAGTGCATTAATGATAGGTGAGACGGGATATTTATGGAACATATGAAGTGTGGGTAGGGTTTAGAGGATTAATACTGGCCCAGCATATTCGCCTTATAAGTTTGCAAGCAGTGACTTACATTACCATGAGGAAACCTCTGAAAAAAACTCATGACAGACCAATCGGCCCCGGGGTTTGAACCCGAGACCTCCCAAATACTAGCCAGCGTACGACATTTCAAACGTTCTTATATTTTACTTCTAGCAACATAATGGCATATAAATATCACACAGCGCCACCAGTCGGAAACGAATGAACCACATATTTCAGACAGATGGCACAGTTCGGCAACGAGAACTAGTACGTCCTGACACCAGAAGGTTGCTACTATAGCTGCTAAGCTAGAGTAAGGTTGCTACATCAATTCGACATAATACAACATTTACACACCGCAAATAGCAATCGCTCCGAATTTTATTCCTCTATAGAGGCAAATGAATATAAATAAGAATTATTCGTGCTATCGAGACACGTCCGTATATACGTGTATGCCTGTGAACTATTTTTAACTTTTTGATAGTTATTGGCAATAACAGGCTTGGTGAATCTCAAAAAACTCGATTTTATTAAAAAAAAATTTCAATTTTTCAAAAGTTTTGCAAAAGCCACGAATATCGTGGCGAAACGTCAACTTTTCAATAAAATCGAGTTTTTTGAGATTCACCAAGCCTGTTATTGCTAATAACTATCAAAAAGTTATATATATATATATATATATATATATATATATATATATTATATATATATATATATATATATATATATATATATATATATATATATATATATATATATATATATATATATATATATATATATATATATTGTGTTTTTGGAGTTGATTGGTACAATCTCCAATTCTTTTGAGATGCATTTTCATAGTGAAAAGGAACATTCGCTCACAATTTTCAGAAGAATAAGTTGAACTTTTTGAGGGTGAAGTGTGCATCAGAATGTTCATGAATATCATCCTACTGAGGATGAAAGTTTCGACCGGTAAGAAAGAATGTATAACCGTGATAGTGGTGTGCAACGTCGGCCCCGGACCTAAGCGCACGCTTTAGCAATGATGAACGATTATTGAGTTAAATAAACAGTCCGTGCGAGAAGCCGTAACTTATAAATATCTATCCTGTTTTCCTTACGGGACTTAGCGTGATATATGGCGGTGTAGCTATAAGGATTATGACTGTTACTCCTTTCTTCATAAGTTGGAGTTGCGGCATCTCTCTTGAGCTCGCATAACTCGCTATCGTCGCCTGTTATGGATATCTTAATAAGATTCATGAAAGGACGCCATATTTTATATCTTCCCTATCTGGAGTAATGCCGCAAGAGGCGCTATGCAGCCGCCGCTGTCCGGTTACCCAGATAAGTCGCCGTTTTTGCACATTCGCAGTTTCCAACAGCCAGCTTTACCCACACCGCGACGGCGATCAGGTTCACGTCTGAGACGCTGCTGGGGTGACCTGTATTTCTGTTCCAATATTTTCAGGAGATCTATTTTACCATAAATTGTCCATTTGAAAGGCATTCCGAGATTTTTTTAAAGCTGTTTTATTAATTCTGCAAAAATTGTAACTTGTGAATTTTCACCTGAGCAATTTTTGACCGTGATGTCAGATTCTCTACGTCACACAGCGAACGTGTTGCGTTACTTATCTATAACATATCTTTATTCATTCTGGGAATTATTCGAGGTATTAATTTCCAATTTGAATTATTTTGAGTGTTTGTTTTTTAATTAATTTCTTAGAGGAGATATCTATTTATGGTGATTTGCCTTAATTGATGATGAAAATATTTACTCGACCAGACACTCTTGAGTTGTGAAGACATATTAATTTTCGCGAAAATAATAGAATGTTGTACTTTATCGAAACACAAAAGTGAGTTTCGGGAGTGGTTTTTACTGCTTTAGAACTACTGGAACCAGCTTTTCGAAATTTTTTTGATGTCTATTGAAGTTTCGGTAAATTTAGTCAAAATGTTGGCATCTTCATATTTTAGACAAGGGAGTAGCTGGGAGATCCATAAGCCGAAATTTTTCAAACCAGTTGTTAATTTCGTGAAACTTAATTATCTACAACATATCTGACATTCCTAGAATTTTTTAGAGGTTACATGGAGCTAAAAACACAGTTTTTGGAGGATCTCGAAACTCCCTCTAAATTGATTTATAGGCTCAAAAATTCATACTTGGATTGAGTTGATGCTCAGCAAGTGCCTTTTGGGGTTATATGGAGATTGCACATCTCCACATTTCCTCCAAATTGAGTTAGATGATCGAAATTTCTTACGTGGATTGAGTTAATTTTGGAGTAGTGCACAGTAGTGCTTTCAACTGTTTTACTCAACCACCACCATTTTAATATAGAGACTTCATATTTTTTCAGGGTTTTTGACGATTTACACAACTCCACAGCTTCAGCTGATTGAGTCAGGATTTTAAATTTCAATAGCTTTTGAGGATTTTCAAGCATTGCACATCTCTATAGTGAGAATCTCTATAAGTAGAAAATTTGTACTTGAATTCAGTGGATGTTAGAAGATGCTATTTAGGATTTTCAAATATATCATCTCTCTGTCGCTATTGACTGTTCGCGCGTTTTTAAGAAAAATATGTCTGACTCCTCTTTACACATAGCAACAAACAAATATATTTCAGACACAACATTCTTATATTGCTTTTTTTATTATTGAATATTTTTGGAGTTCTCATTAATTGTTTTAGCTGTGGCCCATGGAATATATAATTTTGACGAAACGGCAGTTTAATTTTTTTTCTATAGGTTTTATTCCATAAAATGAAATTTCGCGCCAACGTCCAAGATAGATAGATAAATGGATATTTATTTTTTAGTTTGTTGTATAAAGTTATTTGATTCAATTCAACACTACAATATCTGGTAAATTCTTCTAGCGTATAATATCTTCTTGAAACTGGTCAATAGTGGAATATTTCGAAAAGTAAGAAGTTGAACAGCTTCAGGCTCATGTACTGCATGCAATCAGCTGTGAATGACAGGCGATGTATTGAATATAAGTACCTAAGTCTGGATTCTCCATGTCCCATTTTCACTTTCAAAATAATGAAAATAGGACTGGTGTTTCCGTTAGAATAGAATGCTTTTAAATAGCAATCAGCATTCACCTGTTAACGTCAGACCATGTATTGGATATAAGTAATTCTTGATTTTCTTTGTCCCATTTCCACTTCCAAAACACTGAAAATAGGACAAATGTTTCCGTATATATATGATTCTCTTAAATAGCAATTAGCTGTTAACGTCTGGCGATGTACTATTGGATATAAGTAAGCCTGGATTCTCCTTGTCCTATTTCCACTTTCAAAATACTGAACATAGGACTGGTGTTTCCTTAAGAATAGGATACTCTCAAATACATAAAGTCCTGCAATAGTTAAAATGTTATTATTTTTAAAATTGTCACGGCATGAATGCCCAAAACCCAGAACTAAGATTGTCCTAAGAGCCTGTTTCTGCGTTATGAAAATCTATTGACAAGAAGAGCTAGCTCCCAATGCTGAAATTCGGTGTGCCATCAGGGATTGGAAGTTTCAGTATTAGAAGAGTAGAAAGTAGTTATAGAAGCAATAAGAAAAATTACCGATTTCGTAATTTCCGGATTCCGTATCTAAGTCTTGTTCACAAACTTACACCAGTTAACACGTTACCTACACAAAAACAAGCACACACATTGTATATGTTGACCCATATACAATGAGGGAAGAGTGTACAGAAAAGAAGAGGGAAGTAGAGCGCCAAGTGGATTTGGTTAGAATCGGGAAAGTCTCAGGACGTAAGCGTTGCACATAGGCAGCTCTGATAACGTCGCACAAGTATATAAAGCTCATATACAAAATGAAATATGTTTGTCTTTGTAGCAAAAGGCGGAATGTTAATGGTGTTTGCGGCATTTACAGCCAGGGCAGGCACAGAATAATCTATTTTCGTAAGAATTCTGCTGAACATGAAACTCAATGAAATATTCAGTAAATATTCGACCCAGAATGAGATGAATGCCAAAATGTCGTTGAATAATGTAATCATGATATATTTGTTTTCATAATAATATAGGCTTTTAAATATTCTACAATCGAAATTCTGTACTTTGCAGTCATCTATAATAAGGAAATGAGTCAATGCATTATATCCCCAAACAAAAAACGAAGATTTAACATCCTCCTATCATGAAAATACAAATAAACTCAACTAGCTTAACTTATATTTGTATTCGGAATCATAAATTTTTATGTCGAAAATCGTAAATATATATTTAATTTTGTATTTATACCTATGACAAAATTATTAATCTGGAACACACAAATTTAAAAACATTTAGAAACACAGAAGTGTGAAATGTTAAATAATTCAATGGAACTTCCATTAAATTCATGAAATGATTATTCTTTTCAAGTTTCGAATTCTTCAATCCAAATCAGTCAGTTACGATGACTGCAATTTGAAATATGAATAGTTGCTGTTCCGAAGAAAAAATTCCTTCACATTATAAAAACTAATCAATTAGGAAAAAATATTACTTCAATTCAGATTCAGCAATTTAAAAGTTGATTTAATGTCTGCTTGTTCATCAAAAACCTTATCTTTCTATTCATCTGATCTGGAATTTCAATTTTAGCAAAATCAAATGTTCTACTGAATATTCTTGTATATTTTTCTTCATTTTAATGCCAGAGAACACTAACTTAGTTACAAAAAATTCTTGCTGTATCCATTAGTGGAAAACGTTCCGGAAATGCTGCAATAATTTGCTAAGCAGACTTATAGATCTAATGCCATATCGATATTTTAACTAATTATTGATTCCGGTTTATATAAGGTCAAATATGATTAGAGAAGCTTTCTTTTATTTGAAATATTTTCAGTATTTATCTTTGTAGCATAAATGGTAATTTATTCATGCTAATTCTCAGTAGCTACCTCCGGTTCAGAT
>JARQZK010000746.1:12500-22500 GCA_030704885.1 Cynegetis impunctata
TATATCTAATATATATATATATTTATATATATATAAATATATATATATATATATATATATATATATATATATATATGTTTACTATCGAGCCGTCCCAACTTCGCACGGATAATTTTATTTTACTGCTTTTTAAATATTTGATATTTTCTAAGATAACCATTTTAATGAAATGCTGTTGGGGCAGTTTTGATCTACATGAAATGTACAATGAACGTAATTTATTTAATTGGATAAGGAATGATACTGTATTGTATAAAATAGCTTGATAATAACACTTCTTTTTTTGTAATATATGTAATATTAATTTGATCTATCTCGTAAGGTTCAGCCAGCGTTTGCGATTTAAGCGCAGAAAAATATTCTTTTCGGCATTTATTACTATTCTATGTACATATTATACATATGAACCTTTTTCTTGAATCACTCTATCTATTGCTGAAAACTGCATTGAAATCCGTTGAGTAGTTTAAAAGATCCAAGCGAACTAACAGCTTCAAAAATGATCTTAAAATATATTGATGGTACATGTTCATCTTCCAAAATCTCAAGAGATACTGCAAGGTATCGACAACCAGTAATACACAATGTTGTATGTTTATTTTCTACTCGATTTCAGCGCACAAAAATAAATTTTTGGCTTTTCTGTACTACTATATGTATGTATTATACATATAAACCTTTCTTTTGAATCACTCTATATATTGCTGAAAACTGCATTAAAATCCGTAAAAATATCTGAATCAATGATAAGACCCATAATGACATATAGACCAGAGACTCGAGCCGAAAAAATTAGGATAAAACAATTTTTATTACAAAAAAAAAACAAGTTAAAAGCCATAGCAGGAAAAACCAAATTGAACAGACTTAGGAACTTAGGTATACGACAACAATATAAAGTGAGTGACATCGCGAAATTCATAAGACAAAGCTAAATATATTGGAATGAACATGTGACAAAAGCAGACGATACCAGGCTTATGAAAATAGCAAGAGGCTATAAAAGTCTAGGAAAACGAAGCGTAGGAAGATCAAAAAATAAAGTGCTAAAAGTGGGTTATCTTCGAAAGGGGATACCCCTAAACAGAGGTTCGAAAAAACAGGTTTTAATCTACAATAAAAGAAGAAGAAGATTTATTTTTTCAATGTTTCATTTCGGTAATATTATGCATTTTAAAGGTCACGAGAACAAACATTCAGTATTTTCTATTATTTTTATCCACGGAAATATGTCCTTTCATACAGCTCTGGGGAGCATTTAGGGTGAGTCCGGACTCTGGTGCCTCCTGACATCCCTGTGATATATACACCCGAGTATTATTTCTGCGAGAGGTTAGACTTAGCTGGGGAATCTTTCGCCGTGTTTAATGGTTATTGCCGATTGCGCGGTGCCGTATATGAGAGATTAACGTAGATAGCGAATAAAATATGATGATACTTATGTTCGGGACGAAGTCGTTTGCATCGACGACGCCTGGACCGAGCGCCCAAGACGTTCAAACTCCGACGAATCCACCGCACCTGGGCCGTTCGATTTCGCCCAAGATGCATGCCCTATAGAATCTTAATTAATTTCGTAACCGTAATCTTAGCCAATTAAACGGCAATTTCCCGGAAAACATAAAGGATTTTTGCAGGAGGGAACCAAGTGCGGGAAGAGAAAAGCGCCAAATACCGCCATAATTCATCTATCCTATAAGATTACTGATCTTTAATCCCCTGCCTTTCCCGCTTTCTCTTACCGGGCCACGGCACTCCTAAAAGTTGAGATTTACGACGTTCTTGGAATTATATTGTTGTATAGCGGGACGTACAAACGTTGAGGGAATCTGCAGTTAGCTAGGAATTATTATGATATATCTGGAGGAAATCGGCCCCGCAACAAGACTATAGGTCGTCATTAGATACGTCCGCTTCGAGCTGGCGGGGAGCCCCTCATTACTCTTAATCTCCTTTGCCAATAGCATTATCCACCTATCATAAAACTTGCAGAGGATTACTTCTTATACCGAAAAATATTATGAAACTGGGGTTACCGAAGCTCAATTTCAAGTCGATACAATCCGACTTAGGCATTACGTATATCGACTTTCTTTCCAAAGAAAATATTCTCAGGAAAAGGACGAAAGGGTGATATTTCCACAACACTGTAATCTGTTCTTGGCCTGATAATTATTATACAGATATCACTGTATTAGTGTAGATTTATATTATCTGATATTTGTACTTACGTAATATATATATATATATATATATATATATATATATATATATATATATATATATATATATATATATATATATATATATATATATATATTATATATATATATATATATATATATATATATATATATATATATATATATATATATATATATTATATATATATATATATATATATATATATATATATATATATATATATTATATATATATATATATATATATATATATATATATATATATATATATATTATATATATATATATATATTATATATATATATATATATATATATATATATATATTAGTTTTGGTGCGAGAGGTTAAATTACAATCACTGAGATATTGTTGCATTAACTAATTTTTGAACTGTTACAGATTATTATTGATATAAATCAATACTGAGGCAGGAGGGGACCTCCGAAACGTTTATTAGAAATTATTTAAAAAAAACTAAATTTGTTATTATTATTTCACCCTGCAATTCCAAACAAAGATTAATTACAATATATATATATATATATATATATATATATATATATATATATATATATATATATATATATATAATATATGTATATGTATATATATATACATACCGGGTGTCCCAACAGTGCGTACTTTCTCCGTATATTGATAATGCTGATATACCTTTATGAAAAAAAGTATTTTATAAAAATTATACGGCACCAAAAATACACAAAATACAGGGTGTTGCATTTTTCTGTGATAGCAAAAAAGTATATTCTTTAAATGTAACAACCAGTTTATTTTTCTGTCATTGAAGTGGTCCCTTCGTTCCCTCCTCTGCACAAAAAAATTTCAGTCACAATCTGCTGTTGCCAAATATTCAAAAATATTGGAAGTGATGCATTCTGTGAATGAACTAACTGTAACTAAGCTATTTCTTCAAAGATCTGAAATTTTCCTGGTGAAGTGACGTAGGAACACCAAATTAGCGTGTATTGCTCAGATCATCATTTATGTTCATATAAAGTGCTTCAAATCACAAATGTTACTTTGATTTTCGTCCACTCCGAAATGTGTTTATGCTATTTTTCCAAGAGGAAAACCCTGCATATTAACTTGCCTTCGCGCATGAAATAACCTATCTGAGGATACCAATGTGTTATATGAAGCATTTCTTGACGTTAATTAAGCAAAACTTTTAGAAGAGCAACAGACTCTGTAATACACAATATTCTTCTTAAAACCTTTCTATTATAACTTTCATTTGTTGTTAGCAATTTTTATTGTTTTTCCTCGGTATAATGTGGAGTCGTGGGTTGACCAACGACCAAAGTTGATGGTTCAGGAATGCCATATGCTTATAATACTCTCGCTCCCTGTTCTGTTTGTTTATGGCTGTATACATCTCGAATAGTTAAAATTTATAAATTGTTATTAGAATTAGTTCTACGTAATTTGACAAAATCAACAGTTTGATTTTATTATATGTTATTCATAACATTTCCTACTTTATTTGTGTGTTTCAAATTATTTTTGAAAAGCTGAAAAAATATCTGTTTCATTTTTCATATTCAAAACAAAAAGGAAGGACAATAATTGCACTTATAAAACATGTTCAGAATATATTACACCCTGCTCAATACATTCTCTCAATCTCTTCATGAATTTGTTCACACGCTGTACAAATGAAAATGCATAATTCATTGTAATGCCTGACGAATTATTATTTTCATGTCTTCCCGTGTACTAGCGGCAGTATGATAAATCTCCGATTTTAGTGTTTCCCAAAACAAAAAATCCATTGAAATTAGGTCCGGTGATCCCGACGGCCAAAGAATAAATCTTTCTCGTCCTATCCACTTATTAGGAATCATTACATCTAATTCCTGTCGTACTTCTCCCAAAAAATGTGCTGGTGCCCGATCAAGCTGAACCCCCACTTCATTTCTTATGTGATTAGGCAGGTGTTCGAACAAACTGGAAAAACCTTCTCTGAGAGGCCGACATTTTACTACCAGTAATGAGAACCTTAAGCCTGAGGTAAGAGTATCATATTTTCACATTCTGTTGATACCACTCCAGAGGATATATACTATAGAATGTGTATAACGACCAATTATTCATATAATGACTTATAACTATATATGATAAACAATATTCTTTGTTTTTTATGCTTGCCTCTGCAAATGTAAAAATGGCAGCGGTTGGAGAATTTCACTAAAATTTTGATAGTTTCATATCTGCCTCAGATACCTAATTTCTGGAAAACAAATATATATATATATATATATATATATATATATATATATATATAAATATATATATATATATATATATATATATATATATATAAATATATATATATATATATAATATATATATATATATTATATATATATATATATATATATATATATATATATATATAATAATATATATATATAAATATATATATATTATATATATATATATATATATATATATATATATATATATATATATATATATATATATATAAATATATATATATATATATATATATATATATATCAGTGGCGGCTCGTGAGGTTTTGGTGTAAGGAGGCTACAAGAGGTGTTAAAAAATACACCATAGGCGAAAATTTTTAAGATTTCAAGGTCAACCGCCTTATAATTCAAAGAAAATCAAAGTAAAACAAGCACCCTAAGCTATTTATTTGTTTTCACTTTCGAGTGTCTACCTTGGGACCTACAACTCCTATTTACAATATTCACAAAAACTTTTCTCAGCCAATTAATCAATTCATCTATTCATCAAATTTTTTTTTCTTTCACAAAATAGCTACCTACCTACCTACTTAACGAATTTGTTAACAGCTGGTGAGAGCAAATAAAAAGTTATTATATATTTTTGAAGATTAGCGGGATTCCGCGATCTTTAACGTTAGCAAAATGATCTATAATAACCTCATAAAATTTTTTGTCTTTCGCCAAAAGTTTTACCAATTCCTTTTCAATAGACAACAAACTAATATATTTCAAACGATCCTGGCTCATTGAATTTCGTAAATAAGTTTTAATTCTCTTAAGAGTGGAAAACGAGCGCTCTACGGAAGCCGATGTCACCAGGATAGAAACAATTAGACATAAGAGTTTATAAACTTGGGGAAAATCTTGATTC
Organism: Cynegetis impunctata; assembly: GCA_030704885.1. Taxonomy (NCBI): domain Eukaryota; kingdom Metazoa; phylum Arthropoda; class Insecta; order Coleoptera; family Coccinellidae; genus Cynegetis; species Cynegetis impunctata. The sequence continues at coordinate 17,857 of JARQZK010000746.1, forward strand.
AAATCATTATCAAAAAGGTATTTAATAGTCCTCACATGATTTTCTATTTGCCCCAAAATTTCATTGTTCACTTTTTATGGCCACCTTATCAAAAAAAGTGTATTTTTGACATAAATTTTCCAAAAGATTATGTGGAAAATTAGCCGAAAATCCGGTAAACAAATTTTTATTGAGTAAGTCGAAGAAATGCCGTTCTTTCAAATCAGAGAACCTTATTTCTATTTGACCCCTAATAGTATCCAAAATTTCATAAAATATTTGCTTATAGTGAAGCTCCATATCTGCGTAACTGAATTTCTTTCGTTTTGGGCTGAATTGAGTCGTATCATCAGTAGTTTGAAATACAGAAAATAGTTTTTTAAAATAAACTTCTGCACGAAATTCTGAAATTTTTTCCAAAAGAAACTTGAGCCGATTTCGTGAGTAAATTACATCTGAAAACTTGTGCTGTAAGATTTGAAAAACTATTTCTGTTTGTTCAAAAATTAATTTAAAGATGTTTAAAAAATATATAAATTCCTTATCTTGTAAGTAAGATATTAATCCGCGTGCGGTATTTAAAGTACCTCAAATCCTAAGCGGCCCCAAACAGAGACATTTTCCCTAGTAAAAAGTAAACACTGCCAACAAAATAATTAATTTTTTACCTGTGATCCGGTTAGGCAAGGATGGCTATCATAATTTCTTGTATTAAAACCGCGGTTTTGTTGTCTGTTACGCTGCACCAAATTGTTTAATTCAGAGGTAGGTCGCAATGTTTTTATCAAACCTTTATCCTCATAACTTAGTGCACTAAAGTTATGGGATAACAAATATTCCACTAAGTCACCATTGAAATTTTTGAAATTAACTTCAGTAACCAAACTCAATATTCAATATAATATATTAGTGGGGAGGCTCCGTGGCTGAGCGGTATAGGTAACGCTATGCCGTCTTCGTTAACGGAGTTGGTGGGTTCGATTCCCACCGTGTTCCTGGGTGTTTGTATGCGTCTGGATTTAAGTGGTTCCCCTCATTTAGTAAATTGATGGCTAAATGTCCAAGTTGACGAAGCCAAAATTGTACGGAGGTCGGGCGCGTGTGAGAGGGCGCACGTCCCACCTCTTAAAAAAAAAAATAATATATTAGTGATACAAGGAGTATTATTGAGGAGGAGGCTTAGCCTCCTTTGAATAGCCGCCCGTGATATATATATATATATATATATATATATATATATATATATATATATATATATATATATATATATATATATATATATATATATATATATATATATATATATATCAGGCATCGAATAAATTTCGGAAATCTTTGTCTAGAAGGTCTAAAACGTATAAAAAAACTATTCCCGCACCTGACTGTTGACTTTCGATAACCTACAATAGTCTATTATCTTCGGGAAAAATACGACTAAAAAAGTTCATTTTGATTAAACCGAGGTATGTAGAAATCAAAAGATAAAAGATTCCGAGCAAGTATTTAGGCGTGAAGTCACAGTCAAAAGAAACCCGTATAATGTAGGTAGATGTTTCGAATGAAAGTATTCGTGAGAGGAAAATAAACCCAAATGATTTCTTCTTCCCAGATTGGCGAAGTCTTCCTCGAAGGCACGATAACCCGTGTATAGCTTCGTTTATTAAACGAAATAAGACGAATACATCGTTATCGGCGACGATTGTCAGCGAACGGGCCACTTTGGCAGCTTTCATTTTTGAGAATTAATTTCCTGTCAGGACTCTTTAAATGGGGGAGCGGAGCTGCTGCATTTTAGCTAACCGCACATTGTTTGGTGGAGGCTAATAAGAAAAACTGTTACCGGGTAATATAGGGACGCCCATCACCGTATCACCGGTGTATCTTCAACAAAATTTAATTAAAATTCAATCAGAAGTAATGCTTTGACATTTATCAGGCGTTATCTGTTTCATTCTTTGCGTTAGAAAACTTTAAGGCGGTCGATTTTCAGTATCTGCAATTTCTTCGATGAAATTATGAGTATTAAATGTGAGAATGAAAATATGGCAGCCAGATAACGCCGGCGTACGATGGAAAAATATTTTCAATGAATTGACCACCTTTTTGTATTTTTAAGTAGGTATACTGAATCTGAGTATAACATAAGAAAGTTGTACCACGAATAATTATTTCAATATTTATTACTTATTACTTGTTAGAAATAAGATCAATTTGATAGAATTTATACTACTATGGTAAGTGAAAGATAAAATGAATATAAGTTAAGACTTTAATGGTAGCACTGGACAACACATTAAGTTCCTCTGTTAATTTTTTTCTTGACGGTCAATATAACCTCACGTTGTATGGAAATTTTAACAGAATATCTGGTTATTGTTATGAAAACTATTCTTAACTTGGTGCTCAGGATCAAGTATGTTATGTTTGTGCTGAAGATCTTGAAATATATATATATATATATATATATATATATATATATATATATATATATATATATATATATATATATATATATATATATATATATATATATATATATATATATATAATCTTTCGATAATTATTAGCAATAACAGGCTTGTTGAATCTCAAAAAACTCGATTTTATTAAAAAGTTGACGTTTCGCCACGACATTCGTGGCTTAATCAAAACTTTTGAAAAAATTGAAATTTCTTTGACATTTATTGATTCGAAAAAAATTGAATAGAAAAAGACTACTATGTCTCACTAAAATTATTTTCGGCTGTGGCCGTTCTTTGTTATTTATTACGTGCTATTCAGTCCAATATTAACATTCAAATCTGTTATTATTAGATGGTAAGGGAAACCACAGAAACCTTTACCCACGTAATGTTCGAAATAGGTTCAAATTATTTTGATTTTGAAAAGTCAAAGAATAGGGTACTATTTATCTTGTTTTCAAAAATTTCTCATTGCGGCTGTGGCCGTCTTCAGTTATTAATTACGTGGTATTTAGTCCAATATCAACAGACAGGTCCGTTGATATTAGATGGGAAGGGAACCACAGAAACCTTCACCCACGTATTGTACAAAATAGTTTTAAAATATTTGATTGTTGTCTTTAAAAATACATTACTTGTAATTTTGGAGATCACATGTTCTAAACTATACTTTCTTTTTACAAAAATTGAAAATTCTAGATGTTTAGATTTTGTCTAAGAAGATGAGTTGTTATGGTTAGAGTTTGTTTTGATTTATGTTGTTTCTTCGAAAAATTAAAGAATTAAATCTGCGTATACTGAACTCAAATGTTTGATATCTGTTCTATCATTTACTTTATTTAAATTTTTTTGAATATGTAACATTTCTAAAATTTCTCTGCGTTTTTGATCTTCTATTTCTAAAATTTTCGTGCTATTAAAGTTGAAAGTATGATTCTCATTGTTTTTATGTTTTATTAGTACTGTGGTTAGTGTTCTGGTATATTTGTGTGCTTTCAGTGAAGACGGCCACAGCCGCAATGAGAAATTTTTGAAAACAAGATAAATAGTACCCTATTCTTTGACTTTTCAAAATCAAAATAATTTGAACCTATTTCGAACATTACGTGGGTAAAGGTTTCTGTGATTTTCCTTACCATCTAATAATAACAGATTTGAATGTTAATATTGGAATGAATAGCACGTAATAAATAACAAAGAACGGCAACACTCGAAAAAAATTTTAGTAAGACATAGTAGTCTTTTTCTATTCAAACTTTTTCAAATCAATAAATGTCAAAGAAATTTCAATTTTTTCAAAAGTTTTGATAAAGCCACGAATGTCGTGGCGAAACGTCAACTTTTTAATAAAATCGAGTTTTTTGAGATTCAACAAGCCTGTTATTGCTAATAATTATCAAAAGATTAGAAATAGTTCACAGGCAACAACAATTCGAATTAATATATATATATATATATATATATATATATATATATATATATATATATATATATATATATATATATATATATATATATATATATGTGTGTGTGTATTTATACAATAATGTAAAAATATCTACTTTTTACCTGTAAATTAAGAAATTACGGATTTGCAGTCAGGAAATTCAATAATTGTGCTCTTTAAACTAGGTACTCACTTTTTCGTCTAATTTATTGGCTTCTTCAGAAATCTGAAATTAAACGAAACAGCATCGGAGGAAAATTTAAAAAAAAAGAACTCACAGTAGGTTGAGGTTACTCTTTTATAAATTGATAGAAAACATACAAAAGGTATCCAATGACAACCTCTATAAATCACAGACGATCCATGCATTAACACATTTTAGATTTGGTACTCTAAAAAATCCCACTCCCTGTTTGAAAATACACATAAGAAAACTCCTTCAGCGTACGGTCTTACATGTTTACATTTAAACAATTTAAAGTATAAATATCGCGGTCCCATCTGTGCACTAATCTCTTGCCAACACACTTGGTTCGGTACAATTTGACAATATTAATTCACGAGGTGAGGTTCGATTCACAATTGTCCATCTTATCATCTACTATATATCATATAGGTTATACCTATTTCTCTACTTCTATAATCTGTATTTTGTCTCCCACAACAGTGCATTTCATTTTTACATATACTCATGATACAGTACTAATAATTGATGGAACAACCTGGGAGGATGTATTATCTCATACAAGGAACGAT